>OY728161.1:278057319-278682319 GCA_963277665.1 Viscum album | reverse complement strand
ACTCCAAAGACATATGGATCAGCCAAACCATTCCCTTATATCCTCCCAACTATCCTAACTTCATTTTATAGGTTTTAGTTTGATCAGAAAGCCAACCTATGGAGCCCTTTTGATCAAATCAAAAGGAAGAACCCAAAGAAGAGGTAAATATCTCACAACCTCTTTCAAGTTATTTTTTTCATCCACTTCCTCGATCTTTGTTGTTTCCATTATAAAATAATTACTCTAGTATGTTCTATATACTGATATTTTATTATTAAAATGGTACAACCATATTCATTTTGTTATCCATCCAATGAATAACATGTCACCATACGTGCGTACGTACAGCTTACAGTCTCCACGTCACAGTGTAGTTGTTATTCAATATATTATTATTTGGACGAGTATAATAATGATTTATAATTGATGTAAATAATGAATATAACATGATTATGATTCTTTATATATGATCTAACATCCAATTATATACAATTTTAATATCTAAATAATGATATTGTCGCTCGTGCGTATGTACAGATTACTGTCTCCACGAATGCGATGAGATTCTATCCCCATAATAATCATTCAAAAATAATTTTAATTTTATGATTAAAAATATTGATTATGAACATAATATAATTATTTATATTAATCAAATACATCCTATCTATAAAAAAATGGCTTACGTAACCAAGAATATAAAACAAAACGAATCAGTTAACGCCCGAAATGATGATACTACTAAAATATCATTAACAAAGAAATATTAACATCATATATGATATCATATTAATGTATGTGTTTATTGTAAAATTTTATAACAATTATTTCACCATTATACAGGAGGATAACCAACCCTCACCCAAGGAACAGAAAAAGTTTAGGGTTATTTTCACAATCTCTTTATTATGTGAGGTTGATTTTACGTAAGTATCTACTGGGACATTTTATCATCCACATCCATGTTTCTTAAAAATGTCTTCAAATTTTTTTTCTATTTACTAGATATTGGGTTAAAGTCATTTATACCCTTATTTCACCATATATTTTTGAAAGGAATCTTTTCGTCATTTTTCAAAAAAGGTACTTTACGACCTTTCGGATAAAATTAAGTTAAGAATGTTTTCTTAACTTATATGGCGGGTGTGGTTATTCAACACTGTTATAACATCGTCGAAGCTTCCCTTAAAATCTTACATGAATATTTTCAAAAGAAATTTTTTCTTTTATAATTGCAAGACTTTTATATAATTTCAAAATAGAAAGTTATATACCAATTAAATAAGTTTCTTTTCATCTATGTCAATATACTTTGATGGATTTTAAACTAGTTTGAAGTTGATCGATTATGATAAAAATCCTCCATATTGTATTTATGGTTTTGTGATATTTTTGTCCATGGATGAATTATTTTTATAACATTCATGGTTTATGGTTATTGTGTTGACATTTCATATGAAAGTTTTAATATAAATATTTATTTTATATTTCAACCCTTTCATATAAAGAATGTATTAGACATAGTAAGTGACGGGTGGAGACCAATATAGATCCTCAGTGAATTAGTAGGTCTCATGAGACAACTAGATGTGTAATTGGTTGAGGCCTTTCCCAATTTGATATATATGGTTTTGGCCGAGGCCTAAATGGTTTTTAGACGTCTAGGTTGAGGTCTGGATCAATTGTTTAAGAATGACCGGCATTATAAATTCCCTCATTATGAAAATAATATTGATGGTTCATGTGGTCATTTGGCTAGAAGAATACCCATTATTATTTTTTATTATGGTGTTATTTACTCCGAACATATTCCTTCCATAAAATTGTTCATGTTTATTATTTGTAAAGTCGTGTGTTTTTAATTATTCACCATGTTTAATATTTATGTTATCTTCATCTATATTACTTACCCTTAAGGAGAATTTGATCTCACACCTTTCTAATGTTTCATTTTCTTAGGATATGAATTAGTTAGTTATGAGTGACTTCCAGGCATAATCTAGGAGACTTAGATGATTCTAATAGAATAAATTAATGTTGTATTTCTTTTCAAGTTGTAAAGTTAAACTTATGAATGAATATGTTTCCCAATAATACTAAACTGATCAGCATTTCGGGACATGATTTCCTTTTGATCATGCCAATGTTAAATAATAATGCACCGACTCTGGGTAACTAGGTTCAAGGCATTACAGTTGGTATCAGAGTATGTTTAGTACATTCCTTGGAAACTAGATTTAGATAAACTCTGATTAAAGCACAATATCATAAGATTGACTTTGAGGATTAGTATAGAAGAACATCCTATAATTTTGGTAATTTATAGATTTTGTGAGTTTTCCAAGAAATACATCCCTATCTGGATACGAGCAGATAGAGACGGCTCTAGCACAGATGTACCTAAGGGTAAAACCCGAAAACAATGCTTTGAGCTAGACTTGAACGGAAAATGGTGCAGGACAAGGGGCTTGCTGCACTCATGGTTACGACACTCCTTGGGGATATGATTAGGATAAATATCAATTTATTTAAAAACCATTATGAAGGGATTATCAGTGTATGCTTCTTCAATGAAAACATTTTTATGATTATGGATTGTATCCATAAACTGTTCAATTTATGTTAAGTGTTTATCAAGTTTGGTTTTATGTAATGTGATTCTTAAACTAATCTAGTGTTTTCTATAGTATAGAAATGGAGCCTAGTGGAAGGAATTGAAACCATATCAACGCACGTAATCCATATAGGGATTTCCCTCCTACTCATGATAATTATAGTGGATCCAGTGAAACAATTGGTGTTGATCAGCTTATCACCATACTGGGAAAACACACACAGGTTATGAATAATAACCTTACCCGTATGAAGAACCCTGATCGACAACGCAGAGGGTTAATGTTATACTGCCTCATGAGGAAACAACCACCAAAATTCAATGGGTATACTAATCCATTTTTATCTGATAAATTGATTAGTTTCTTAGAGAAACTCTTTCGTGCTTTGGGAGTAACTAATGGGAAAAAGTTTTCATGTCACTTTATCACCTCAAAAGAGATGTAGATCAATGGTGTTTATTGATTCAAAACACAATGTAATATGAAGAAATATCAAACATGGAATGTAGGGAGTGTAAAGTGATTTCAATGTATAAATACTTTCCTCGTGACCATCAAGGGGATATGGAAATTCAATTTCTGAGTCTGAGGAAAAAATAGGATGAAAATGTCACAAAGTATGAATCTAACATTACAAGGTTAGAAAGTAATGCTACAAATTATATATATAACCCAAGAATTATGTTTTACCATTTATTTTTTGGGTTGAAACCACTTCTCTGTCAAGCATTAATATCACAATCCTTCTCATCATACAACGATATTATTTCATTTTCTTTCAAAATAGAAAAGGAATTCTCTATGTCTTACGATTTTTAAGGAAAAGTGAGAGAAGAAGAGATCTACTGAACACTCTTGAAATTTAAATAAGGAAACATTGAAGAAATGAAAATTTGAATTTCCACTCTGTGATAATTGTGGAAGGAAGGACCCCGGTTCCTGTCTAAAAGGAAAAGGAGTATGATACAAATATGGACAGAAAGGCCATCTTGCTGGTGATTGTAATGGAAAGAAAGAAGCTACCAATGTTCAATGCTATAATTACAGGGGGTTGGGGAATTATGAAAATTAATGTACTAAGATTAAGGGAAACTTACCCTGAAAAGGACAAGGGATCAATGCCAAGCATATGTGGTCACTACTACCATGGTTGAAGATCCGAAATATGTGGTGGCAGGTTATTTAATAGTGTCCTTAAGTTTAGCCAATGATTTATTTGATTTTGGATCATTGAAATGTTTCATATCATCCAATGTTTCCATGAAAATTTGATATTTCAAAATTGGTTTAATAAGGGAGTTGTCAGTAAAAACTCTTAATGAATTATCTTTTCAACAAAGTTTTGTGATTCAGTCTCCTTTAGGGAATATAACTATTTTTATATTCTGATCTCAATGTCATACCCATGATTGAATTTGATATAATCCTCAGTATGGATTGGATTTCAGACTATTATAAAAAATTTATTGTAGGAAGAAGGAGGTTACAATTCTTAAGGATGATAAGTAGTACCTTATATTTTGAGTAGAAACGTCATCACATACTTCTTATCTAGATACACCCCCATTGGCTCAAATAAATTCAATTTTTGGGTAGAAATATAATGAAATAACTATGGTGAGGAAAATAATGTACAAATATAGGATTTACCTGTTGTACAAGAATATGTTGATGTGTTTCTAGAAGATTTACCTGGACATCCTCTAGAACGAGAAATTGTGTTTTCCATTGATGTAATTCATGGTTCAAGGCTCATATCGAAGACCCCTTATAGAATGGCCATTGTAGAATTAGTGGAACTAAAGAAAAAACTAGAGTAATTGAGTAATAAGGTATTTATTTTACCTAGTGTTTCTCCATGGGGATCCCTTGTCCTTTTTGTTAAGAAGAACGATGTTTCTATGATGTTATGAATTGACTAAAGGGAGATCAATTCTATAATGGTAAATAAAAAGTATCACCTATTATGCATTGATGATTTATTTGACCAACATCATGGAGCTCAATATTTTTCAAATATCATCCTTCGATCTGGATACTATCAGTTGTGTGTGAAAAAGTAATGAATTATAAAAGCAGTATTTCGAACTAGGAACATGCTTTACAAGTTTACAGTAATGCCTTTTGGGATGACTAATGCACCCTCTGTTTTCATTGATATAATGAATAGAGTTTTCATGGAATATCGTGATGAATTTGTAGTGGTATTTATTAATGATAAACTCGTATTATCCAAAAGCTATTAAGATCATGAAAATCACTTGTACCCTATTCTAAAAACACTCATAAGAAGTGAATTATACGAGAATTTATCATTTGTGAATTTTTTCTTTAAGAGATTTCTTTTCTTGGCCATATTGTCTCTAAGTATGGAATCTATAATGATCCTTCTTTGATAAGAGAAATCCAAGAATGGCCATAACTAATAATTATAACTGAGTTATACATTCTTATTGGTTTAGCAGGTTATTATCGGCGTTTCGTACAAAAGTATCCTTCATTGGCTAACCCATTAACCAAGATCACATGTAAATGGGTTAAATTTCTTTCTATAAAATAATGTAAAGAATGTTTTTAATAATTTAATATATGATTGGTCAGTTCTCCTATCTTGAATCTACCATTGAGGAATGATGGGTTTGTTATTTATAGTGTTGCATCAAAGAAAGTACATGCTTGTGTCTATATACAGAATGATATGGTTATTGCATATACATCACGAAAGATAAAAATTCATGGGAAAAACTATCATACTCATGATCTTGAGTTAGAAGCTGTAAACTTTTCTTTGAAGATATGAGGAAATTATCTTTATGGTGAAAAACGTGTGATATATACTGATCACAAGAGTTTGAAGTATATTTTCTCATAGAAAGAACTCAACATGAGGCAAAGGCAATAGCTTTACCTACTCAAGAATTATGATTGCACTATATACTACCACTCGGGGAATGAAAATAATGTGGCAGATTCTCTGAGCAGAAAAGATCATGGTGTTTTAAACAAGATGAGAGTTGAAAGGGATCCTATTTTTGTGGATCTAGTGAAAATGGAAATGGGAATAATCATGGAAGGTTAAACATCCATACATTTTCAAATGGATTCCAAACCATCTTTACTAGAATGGATGAAAAGTTCTCATGCTGATGATGAGGTGTTTTAAAAGAATATTAAATCTATGAATGATGGGAGATTTATTGTATTAATATATGAAGATGTGTTTTTTAAATTTGGGAAGAGACTTTGTGTTCCCAATGTACCGGATCTAAAAAGGGAATTATTAGATGATGATCATAGCTCCAATTTCTGTATATTCCCTAGTAGAACCAAGATGTATAGAGATTTTATAGAACATTTTTGGTGGGACAACACGAAGAAAGAGATTGCTATTTTTTCAAGATGTATGGTTTGTCAATAAGTGAATGATAGAAGGCAATATCCAGGAGTAGTCATGAAACCTCATCCCATACCTGAGTGTAAATGGGATAATATTACAATGGACCTTGTCATGGGAATACCAAATACTCCTAGAACGAATGATGCAATATGGGACAATGTTGATCTTCTTACCATGTCAGCACATTTTCTTGCTATAAGAGGAGATTTACAACCTGAATGTTTAGAAAGATAGTATATTATTGAAGTTTTAAGACTTCATGGAGTACCCCTACGAATTGTTTCTAATTGTAATCCATGTTTTACATCATGATTCTGGAAAAGTCTTCAGAAATCCCTGCATAATGAACTTCATTTGAGCACTGCCTAAAAACCTCAAACTGATAGAAAATCAGAAAGGACTATTCAATCCTTAGAAGACATGTTGAGATCTTTTTTCACTTGACTTTCAAGGTTAGTGGGATCAATATTTACCTATGGTATAATTTTCCTTATAACAACAACTTTCATTCAAGTATTCAGATGTCACCATATGAAGTGTTATATTGAAAGAGATGTCGCACACCCTCCTGTTGGGTTGATGTTGGTGAAGGAAAACTCGTAGGCCCAGAACATATTGAGGAAATTATGGAAAAGGTGAAGGTATTACAACCCAACATAAATAAATCTCAAAGTAGGCAGAAGCACTATGCTGATAACCGAAGGAAGGAATTCGAATTTCAAGTGGGAGATCATGTTTTTTTAAGGTATCTCTATGGAAAGGAATTATAATATTTAGTAAGAAGGATAAATTGAGTCCCAGGTACATCGGACCTTTTGAAATTCTAGAACGAATTAGTGTTGTAGCTTACTGTTTGTAAATGCCTCCAAATCTCTTCATAGTACATGATGTGTTCCACGTATCACTGTTGAGAAAATACAAGCCTGACCCAATGCATGTACTCACCTATGAGGAATTATAACTGGAACATGATCTGTCTTATTGCAAAGATCCTATCAAGATTCGTGATAGAAGGAACTAGTGTTGAGAAACCGGACGACTCGTCTGGTAAAAGTTATATGGAGAAACCATAAAATGGAATAGGCAATGTTGGATCCCAAGGAACATATGTTAAAGAACCACCCGAATCTTTTTAGGCAGTAATATTAAATAAATTTTGAGGAAAAAAATATTTGAAGGATGGGAGAATGAAATACCCCAATCTTCCATGATACGTTTCTCTTTGAATAATCACATAGCATGCATTGTATGCATCTTCGAGATTCTAACACACCGTGGCCAATCAAACTAGTCAATATGAATATTAATACCAACTTTTTAAAATTTTATAAATTTTATTTTTTAAAATGGATTTTTTTTTGGATTTGGAATATGGAAATTAGCTTAAAGTGAATTTCTGGTATTTTTCTGAAAACATTTAATTTCTTATGAATAGTGAAAAACACTAAATTATTATTTAAAAAAACTGTTTGTTTAAATAATTAATTATTTTATTTAAATTTATTTTAGGTCAAATAGATACATAATACCTATATATTTTTAATTTAATTCATTGTAGTCATTTTGTAATAATATTAGATATTTAAATTTTATTTAACTTTTCATCGTCTTTTATCCACCTCCTAGGAGAATTTGTAAATTTGCATTAAACATAATTTTACCACTTCTGTGAGTGTAATTTCAAAAATACTAGAGACACAGTTTATATCAGTAAGAAAAATGTTGTTCAATATGATGAAAATAATTTTTGGTGAATAGTAACTTCTTACTCTTATTTACCATGATTAAAAGTAAATAGGGTAATTCAGCGTAAAAATAATATTATTCATACCATAACTCCTATCCTAATTCTATTACATACATGTAATTCGACCAAAAACAACATTAGGAATAAAATATGATCCTTTTGGTTCACATGGATTAGATTTGGACATTTATTGTTATTTTATTTAAAGAAGAGTTGAAAGAGTTAAAATGAATGATTAATAACTAAACCATTTTTAATATAGGGTTATACATAAGATAAATTAGTATATAAATATTAATTAAAAATATAAAAATATTTTTTACATAATGATATTTTTTTTATAATTTTTACTCTTTAAATAATTTAATTTATATATTAAAAAATGATGACATAGTATTTACCTTAATAATAAAATATTAAAATAATTTATAATTTAATATCTAAATAACTATAATTTGAGACTGTTGATGAATTACAATAATTTATAGATTAATATGGAATTTTATAATTTAAAATTTAATTTATTTTGAAGTAATAAGGTTGTTAGGACTTTAACAGAAATAATTTATTAAATAATGTCAAAATTGACAAAAAAGAGTTTTTTAAACAAATATTATATTATTAATTGTTATATTATTCTTAATGATGTAAGGATCAGCCAAAAGACTTATAAAAGGATATATATATATATATTGATAATGACCCCCTTGGGGTTCTCTTGTCTTGTTATAGTATGATTATTAACCATATAATATAAAAATATTAAGAGGCATGGTAAATGTCAAACTATTTAACTTAGAGTTAATTCTAAAGGATAAGATTATAATGGTAACCAAAACTTTTCTAAAACCTATTGGTTGAGATTATTTCAACCCATACCCACCTTATATTTTAAATAAATTAATTCTGATCCACTAGAAATCGAAAATGATTTTATTATAAAATAATATTTCAATCATTTTCTAAGGTGCCCCTAACTTCTCTTATAAAAGGGAACTTCACCTTCTCTCAAACTCACACCACAAAAGCTATTTGGATCATCCAAAAACAGAAAAAATATCCTCCCAACTATCCTAACTTCATCCTAAAGTCTTTCGTTTGATTAGAAAGCCAACCTAAGTATCCCTTTTGATCAAATTAGAAGGAAGAACCCGAAGAAGTGGTAAATATTTCACCACCTCTTTCTTGTTATTTTCTTCTTCCACTTATTCGTTCTTTGTTGTTTTCCTTATAATATAATAACTATAGTATCTTCTATATACTCTGATGTAATTATAAAAATGGTACAACCATATTAACTATGTTATCTATCCTATTATTGACATGTCACCATATGTGTGTGCGTACGGTTTACCATCTCCACGTCGTGGTGTAGTTTTTATTCAATAAATTATTATTTGGATGGTTATAATAATGATGTATTATTCATGTAAATAATTAATATAACATGATGATTATTCTGTATATATGATATACCATCCAATTATATATGATTATAATATCCAAATATTGATATTTTTGCTCGTATATACGTATGGATAACCGTCTCCACGAACGAGATGAGATTCATTCCCCATTGTAATCATTCAAGAATAATTTTCATTTTATGATTAAAAATAATGATTATGAACATAATATCATTCTATATATGAATAAAATACATCCTATCTATAACAAACATGGCTTATGTAACCATGCATATAATTGAAAACAAATCACCTTACACCTGAAACGATGATGCTACTAAAATATAATTAACAAAGAAATATTAAGATCATATATGATATAATATTAATGAATATAGTTATTGAATAATTTAATAAAATTCATTTCACCATTGTACAGGAGGTTAACCTACCATCATCCAAGGAAAAGTACAAGGTAAGGGTTTCTTTCACAATCTTTTTGTTATCCAAGGTTTTTTACATAAGTATCTACCATGACTTATTTATCCTCCACATCCATGTTTCTTAAAAATGTCATTCAAATCATTTTTACTATTTACTAGAAAATGGGTTAAAGTCATTTATACCCTTATTTTACCTTATATGTTTTCAAATAATTCATTCCATCTATTTCCAAACAAGGTAATTTACGACCTTTATGAGAAAATTAAGGTTAGAATGTTGTTTTAACTTATATGGCAGGTGCGGTTATTCTCCACTGTTATAACATCCTTGAATCCTCCCTTATAAGCTTATAAGAATATTTTCAAAATAAATGTTTTCTTTTATAATTACATTATTTTTAAATGATTTTAAAAATTAATGATATATTCCAATAATATAATTTTCCATTAATCTATGTCAACATCCATTGATGGATTTTAAACTAGTTTGAAGTTGATCTAATATGATACAAATATTCAATATCGTATTGAAGATTTTTTGATATGTTTGATAGTGGATGTTTTATTTTTATACCATTCATGTATTATGGTTAATTTATTTACATTTAGTATGCTAGTTTTAATATGACTGTTAATGTTATATTTCAACCCTTTCAAATGAGGAATGTATTGGACATAGAAAGTGATGGGTGGATCCCACTATAGCTCCTCGTTTCATCGGTAGGTGTCACGAGACAACTAGACATATAATTGGATGAGGCCTTTCCCAATTAGGTATATATTGTTTTGGCCGAGGCATAAATTTTTTTTAGACTTCTTGGCTGAGGCCTTGACAAAATGTTTCAGAATGCCCGACATTATACATTCCCTCATTATAAACATAATATAGATGGTTCATGTGGCCATTTGACTAGTGTAATACCTATGATTATATTTTATTATGGAATTATTTACTTATCTGATATTCCTATCATCAATGTTTCAATGTTTAATATTTTTAAAGGAATGTGTTTTCAATTATTCATCATGTTTAATATTTATGTTATCTTCCGCTGTATTTCTTTCACTTACTGTGCGTTTGAGCTCACCCATTTCTTATGTTTCATTTTCCTTCTATATAAAGGAGTTAGTTATGAGTGACTTTCAGGCATAATCTAAGAGGATTGTATTTTTTTAATGGAATAAATTAGTCTTTTATTTCTTTTCAAGTTGTAAAGTTGATCTTAGGTATGAATATTGTTTCCAATAATACTAAACTGATCACTCTTTCATGACATTATTTCCTTATGATCGTGCCAATGATATGTAATAATGCACCGACTCTGGGTAACTGGGATCAGGGAGTTACAAAATAAATGTATTCATAAAAATAAAATCATTATTTTTAAAAAAATTGATTGTTAAAAACATTATAATTGTTAATTTTATTGACATTGAAATGAAAGCATTAAAATTTAGAAAGAGACCTTTTTCAAAAAATAAATTTATATATTATTCATTATTATCTCAATAAATTAAAATATAAACTATTAAAAAATAATTCTAATGGAATTAAATATATATTTATATATATATATTTAAATTCAGTTAATTATTATTTCAACATATTAAATATGAGTAATTATTTTTTGAGGAGTAAATTTTTAATTTTTCGAAAAAAATATTTCATGCATTCTGATTTTGTTAGTTTATAAATTTTTTAATAACATTTAGTATTTTAATGTAAAAAATGGATTAATTTTATTGAATAAATAGTTCTAAATTAGTTAATAATGTGAATTTCATATTTATTTAAGAATAAGTTACCATAGTAAAAATTATTTACCATGATAAAGTTCAAAATGACGCGGAAAGGTTAAATTATGAACTCAAGGCCATATATATATATATATATGTATATATATATATATTTCTCAATTATTTTTATGACGTTATTTAAGGTTTGTTCCAATTATGTTTCTCTTTAGATGCTTCGTTCCATTTATAATCATATCCATTAATTATTAAGGAATGAGTATTTGTAAAAATACCACACAAAAAATTGTTTAAAAGGACCTCCCCTATAGAATCATAGAACAAACTACATTATTTTTTTTGTAGAATAACGGGAAAAATATATCCTTGAATAATATCCCATTTTTGTGATTCAAATTATAGTAATTTTTCATTAATCAATTATTTCATAAAGGGTCATGAAGAGAAGGTTCAGCTTTGCAACGTAAGTGTTTATTTCTCCATTATATATTTTTTTATTTACCTTATTGATATTAATTTTATTCAATATGAATTAGAAAATAATTGAACAATAATAAACATAACTAATATTCGATAAATATTATATCATAATTATATATTAACATTTTCTTGCTCACGAACTCATTGTAACATACTTTTCATTTCATTATTTTAACATCTTTTATGAACTATATTATAACAATTCTATCGTGAAAAAATAAATAGACATATATAGTATAAATATATAAAAATAATAATTACTTTTATAAGAATTTTTTATTATTTAATAATAATATAAATAAATATTTTCATCAGTAAGTTAATTTTTTTTGTTAAATAAATATTCAGAAAACAAACATTTCAAAATATTGTTTTTAAGTCATCATCGAAATATCAATGAACGAATCATTGAATGTTAATACTATGTCCAAAAGATTTAAATTATCTCTAAAAACATTATTATGATAATGAAAAATAGATAATCAAAAAAAAGAGTAAATATGCTAAACCAAAAAAGGCATGGGATAAATATAATAATTAAAACAATATTTCTTGTTATAATAATAATTATTTATTTATTATAAAATTAGTAACAATTAATAAATGGAATTAATTAAAATTAATATAGATAAGAAACTGTTATATATTAATAAAACCCAAAATTGACTATTTATGGGGTTATTATACAATCAATGATGTCTGAATATACAGAATGGGTTTTCATGATTCAATCTCTAATCCTTGAGTTATATTTTCTATAATTTTTTTATGTTATTAAATGTTTCATATATTATTTAAATTTTTCTATCAAGCATATTATTTTATATTTATTTTTTGTGGAATTAATTTCTATATCAAAATATTCTTAATTGAGAATTTTTTTATAAGATAAATAATTGGCATTATTAAGAATATTTACTATATTATATATTAGATATTTATCATCTATGACAATATTCTTTCACACCACAAATGTTTTCATATATTGTTTATGGATATCATATATTATCCAATTATTAATCATTCAAAATAATTTATAAATATTCAAGGGGATATTTTATAGTTATTTTATCAAAATGGGTTTATTTATAACAATAAAAAATTCATGAAATGAATTTCATTCAACTTTCATTTATATTTTATCTTCTACTACACATTTATATAACTATACAATTATTTCATTTCAATGTAATAATATATAAATTCGTAAATTTGTTAAATAAATTATAATGTCTAATTTTTAGAATTTGAAAATTATTTTCATTGTGGATTTTGTATTAATTTTTATGATTACATGAGAAACAAGTAATAAATAATGTTTTCTTATTTTATAATAAATCATCCTTGATTCAATTACAAGTTGAATTATCTTTTAATAAAATTTATAACACTCTTTTCACACACATAAAATTACCTTATGATTTGTTTCTTTTGGTGATTTATATTTAGATATCATATAGTCTAATTCTTTTGGGATTCTTATAAAATACCTAATAAAATATTTTAAAACCCATATTTTTCAAAGGTTTAATCTATCATTAATTTATGATTGATTTC
Organism: Viscum album; assembly: GCA_963277665.1. Taxonomy (NCBI): domain Eukaryota; kingdom Viridiplantae; phylum Streptophyta; class Magnoliopsida; order Santalales; family Viscaceae; genus Viscum; species Viscum album. The sequence continues at coordinate 278,668,937 of OY728161.1, read as the reverse complement.
TTATGGAAAACTTATATATGTTTTATGATTATGTAACGGGTGGAATTAAAAATTAGTATCACTCTATTTGGATGTTTAAAATATTTGATTTCATTTGTTTACTAAGGGACTTGATTAGAGATGCTCGATCCAATTTATTATGTGACAAAACCAATGATGTATGATTCACTATTTCATGAGATGTGGAATGTTATTCCCTATCCACTATGTAACAGTTTACATTGTGGTTGAACATGATATATTTTATGATATTTTGGGTTATTTTTAATCCACAATCTTATGTTATCCCCTATAGAGTATAATGATTTTATTATGATCCCAAATTCATATTCAATGTAATAAATTTAGTGATTATTTTCAAAAATTTTGGATTTGAATTTTGGTCAAAGATAAAAGAGACTTATGGATAAATATTAATTGAATAGAATACATTGAATCTTCAGTGTTATTTAATAATCTGTGCTATAAATTCTATTTTTTATAATAACTAGAGATAAAAATAATGCATTGTTATTATTTTATAGATTTAATGATCCACTAGTGATTCATGAATGAAAAAAACTCATCATCATTTCATAAAGAAAGAGACTATATAGAAACTTATCAAATCACAACTAAAGGATAATATTTTACATTCTAAATAGAATGAAATAAATTAATTATATCTTATCATTAAAATTTATCAACTTTTTTATAAGGAACACAAAATAAAAAAATTTCATATTACCATCATTTTTTATGATATTAATGACAATTTTAACACCTTAATGATTTATGGTAATATGGTTGTTGACTTTATCATGATTATTCACATTCTTGTGATCAATTTTATCTATCACATTCCATTATTAATTAAAAATTATCATTTACATAAATATAAAAATATTCACTATGAACAAATTTTCACCAATTTGTAAACCTAGTATGTATTATTTCATATGACCTTTTCAAATTTCATGATCTCTTTTAAAGGGGATGTTTTATAAACCCTTTTTATGATCTCATTTTACCCTAATTGGATTTTTAAAAGTTAAAACAATTATTATTGAGAATAAGTGATAATGTATGCGATTATATTTATTTAAATGATGTAAAATGTCACACCCCTATATATTATGGAATATTTTATTCACAAAATTTTAATTTCATTGATACCATGGAATATACCTAATAATTAATTTTTAAGAAACGTGACATACTATTAAAATATTATAATTTATAATGATATTTGTCACTAAATCATTTGAATGGATGATATGAAAAGAAATAAATAAATAATAAAAATATATGTTTTTAAAATATCAAATAAATTAATTCTTTTGTGACCAATTAATGTTAAAGGAAAATAAAAAACGTTTTAAAATAAATGAATCTATTATTTGAAAACTATTTTTATTCTCACTAATTGTTTTATCTTGATAAATTAAATAAATAAAACATGTTGAATGATTTTATTGAAATTTATATATTATATATTAATTAAATTTTTTAACATGGAAATTATATGTTTTATTGAAAATTGATAATAAAAAAATCAATTTTACACTTAAAAAATGTATTTTAATGAAGACCTAGTCAAGTCACCTTTTGTTTGTTTATATTAAAATTTAATTTTTTAATCATAGAAAATTAATTTATTTAAATGAAATTAATTATTTAATTCTTAATTTCAATACTATATTGTGGTAAATATTTTAGGAATTTATGAAAGATAATTTTTTGATGAATAGTTACAAATTCATGTTATTGGTATGCATTTTCATTTATATTAAAGAATATTAAAACATCGAATTTTTTTTATATTTATTTAAAATTTATATTATATCAATTATATATAAATATATTAATCCAATTTATTTCATTTAAATGAAATCAATATTGATTTTTTAAATAATTTTTTTAACATTTGTACATTTTTTTCTTGGAAAACTACTTTATCTCCACATTTGACATTTTAATTTAAAAATAAATAATTTTCTAATTATATAAATGCAATTTTAAAAAAAAAATTAAAATTTGGTATTATATAAATTTATATCACCAATATGGTCATAATTATTTGTAACCATAATAAAATGTAAAGACAATAAAAATTAATTACTACAGTTAAGGGGAACCTCAGTTTACTATTGGTTAAAGTAATAATATAATTGGTAAAATATATATATAACATGTATAAAATGAATTTTATGGACATAATTAAACCTTATCCCAACTAATTTTAATGAATGTTTTATTTTTATCCTTTTTTATTGTGAAAAATATGGGTACACCTTCTTTATTTCAAAAATAACAATTGTGCCACTCAGCTTATTTATATAAGAACACCACATTTCTTCCTCTAATGACACATCAAAAACATGTTTTCCTATAAAATAATTGATGAAATAAATTTCTTATTTCAGTTACATAATCCTATAATCCTTATTTTTTTTCCATAAATACAACCTTGGATGGGTTTGGTTAAAAGAATAATGTTTCTAAAGAAGATGTTGCATCCTTAACCGAGCATTTTATTTTATTTCTTCATCCAACTCATTAAAATTTAATAAAAGTTTTTGATATAATATAATGTGTATATTAAATATATTTATATATTGTTATGTTAATAGAATAAACGAAAAATATCTCATCCTAGATTAAATGAAAAAATCTATTTATCACATGTATAACATAACACCACATTAGAAACTAACGTAATTAATTTTCCTTCACCACTTTCTATGAATGACTATAAATATGTATATGATATGAAAGTGTTGATTCAAATAATTATTTAATTTATTATCAATTTTTATTATCACAAACACACAAATGTATGTTACTAATAAAATTTATTTTAATGTGAATTTTTGAAATTTTTTATTTATTATAATATTTTTTTAATCATGTAGTTTTATAAAGTCATTAATTTATGGAAAAATATTTATTTATTTATTATTTGTTTGTTTGAAATAATTATGGAAAAATTTTCCATATCATACATTTTTACGTGTAATATTTGATTTGGTAACCCAATTTTTGGAAGAAAATATTTGGATCATATACCATACACTATTGGAAAAGAATGGATCAACAATTATATGTTTTGAAGAAACCATACATTTAAGGAAAACAATATGGTTTATTGGCCCTAAATTTATAAAAAACCTTATATTTTCAACAATACTTTTGGAGTTTTTCATTGCATGGTAGAAATCAATGTTTGTCTGGGAAATAAATTAGTTTTAAATTAAATATATTTTCTATTTTTTCTAAAAAATATCTCTAGGATCAAATATCTTTTTTAAATATTTTGTTATATAGATTTAAAGGATCATACTCGATAAATTAAATCATTATTATTTAAAAGGAATTATATGAATCTATTTGAAATATTTGGAAGATTTAAATTCGTTTATTTTTTGTTTATTATGCGGTATTTGTAAGGAATATTTAACATGGAGTTTTTTGAAAATCAGTAAATAAGTTGTGATATTCAATTCATGTATATAGTATATTTTAAGTATAGAAAGGAAAAAAATTGTCCTTTAAAAATAACAATGTTTCAATAGATTCATAGATATTCAATGGATAAATAAATGGTGTGATCTATCTAGTTCTATTTTTGTTGTTTTTTCACTACTATTATATATTATTTTTATACTTTAATTTCATGTTCAACGATGAATTTTTATGAGCTACACTTTAGAACCATACATGTTTGATCACCTATATGGTGTTTTATCTATTTTTTAGGAGATCCTGTGAAAATTTTAATGATTGATTTTAATGATGTTTTTCATTATTTAAGATCAAAAACATCTTATAGTTTCTACCCTAATGATGGGATAAACCTATTTTCACAATCGAATAAATCTCTATTACCTTTTTGGAGTATCGACTACTCAAACACTATCATTAGTGGATTATTAGCTTCTCGTAATGATCTTTCTATTTATGATTCAATTTAAATAAAATAAAAGGTCTTGTAAAATCCTTAATGAAATTTAATCAAATAAATATACTCTCTTGTGGAATTCCCCCAAAAAGGACACAGTAGTTGAAATCACCATTCTTGTAGAGAGAGTTTTGTGGGAGTTTAATATGGGATCTTTATTCACTGAAACACAATATATTTCGATGGATTTTTTTTTTCAAATAATCACCCATATTTGTTAAATATGTAAAGATGAATATCATATTAAGTGGATTATTTTTAATCAATTTAACGGTTTTAAAAAACCAAAATTCACCCCTCTTATGTCATTCGAATAATCAAACATATCTAAAATATGTTAGCAATGGAATGGATCTATTGATAAAATTATGTATTTTCAAGTTCATGAATATTCTATTATTTAAATTTTAATACTAAAAACTAATACCATTATAAAGGATCTATTTATATATTTCTCTTTTTAGAAATATTTTAATAATCATATATTTATATCTTATACTAACATGTTATATAAGAGGTTTTCCTCTTTTTCTAAATCCCATGATTATTCGATTTGATACAATCAAGTGAATCAATGTTTGGAATATTTGGAAATATCATAGGTATTCTTTATCTCCATCAAGACTATGTTTTTTATTTAGATGAAGGGAGATTTTTAAATGGATGATATCAAAGAATGTATGTCAATGATCTAATCTCATTACATTAATGGTGATGATTACGAATGTTGGAAAGCTCAAATGTATTTCTTAATAAGAAATATTTGAATATGTAATTATTTAATGGTTTTTATGTATTATGAAATTCATATGGATCATCTAGAGAATAGGGATTGTGGTTATGAAAAATAATATGAACTTAGTTAAGATATAATTAATGTTCTTACTTTTGGTTTATAGAATGATTAGTTTAATTGATTTTATCAATGTAATCCCTCTTATAAGATGTGGAAGATTATTTAAACTGCCTATTAGGGAATAGAATATATTCAACAATTGTTATCATATACATCAATGTTAATGTTTGACACATTAAAAATATATGTAGATTAAAATAACAATAATATGAATGGGTGATTGACATAAAGGTTCAAAAACATTTCTTATTTGGGAAATCCAATTAATTAATAAGATCATTCATTGAAAGTACATATAGTATTATCCTCTAATTAGATTGAATATCATATTCTATTCCTCACTCTAAACTAGTTAAATAATTGATAATAAAAGAATTAATTGTGACCATGATGATGTATGAATTTGAGATATATGCCGAAGCTAAAAAACACATCGCATATGATTAAGATTGTCTAAAAACAACTATGGATGAATAAACTATTTAAATTTATTCACATACACATAAATACTTATCAAATCATGTAAAATGTTTTGAAAAAATAAGAAAAAAATGGAATAAAGGTATTCAAAGGAGTAGATGACATGAATGGGAAGAAAGAGGACATTCAAAGTTTAACTATCCTTTAATTAAAGCACCAAAGATATACTATTTTATAATTAGGGAAATAAAAAATAAATGGCACATGAAGTGATTATTTTAGTTCAAATAATGAATCTTATGCATGATCTCTGTCTAAAAAAATCTATTGGCATTTCATATTACTCATACTGATGATGTACAATCCTCTTACTCTAAGGAATAAAATTCTAAAAAAAAATTACGACGATTTAAATATATAAATTATTTTATAGAAAAAGATAAATTTTAGTCATGAATTAAATATCATAGAAAAGTCATAAGATATTATTTTGTTTATTCAATTAAAAATCAATGGTTTTTTAAAACAAATTAAAATTATAAATTCATATTCATTTAAATATTTCTTATGATATTTAGTGAATAAAAAAACCAAGAATTATTAGTAGAAGTTTTACTTCCAAAAATCAGATAATATTTTTAAAAAATGAAAAAATATTTTAAACAAATTCTTTGCAAAAATTATATTTAAGAAGTAAAACCTGATATAAATTGTAATAGCGGAATAACAAAATTATATTATAAGAATTTTGTTCCTAGTTAAAATAGAAAAATCATGTCACCTATAATTTGTTTTTATTTTGGTCTACAAGGACATTAAATAAATGAATGTATCTTTAGAAAACATAAAAAAAATTCTATTAATCATGTTTATTACTCAAAATAATTATTCTATATAAATAGTATAATATCTTTCATAAAAAAATTGATTACCCAAATTTGTAGTTTCTAATACTTCTAGACACAAAATCATATGGATACCAAAAGGGATCGGTATTTAATAGTTTTAACGAGTATGACACTGATATATATTGGAAAATCGTTAAGTGGACATATTTATAGTATATATAAATATTTATGTAAGTAAAGGAACGATCAACTCTGAAGTAGATCACTATTGAAAAATTGTTACAACTATAACCAATAATATAAGAACTATTTCATTACTATATTCAAAAATATATTTATCTGATAACATGTTTTATATAGTTGGAGATATATAGATTTTGGATTCATTATTAAATCATTCACATCTCTTCGAATTAAACAATTAATCATTAATCTATATAAAAGAATAATCGAGTTTATAAAGAATAAAAATTTTATGAACAATAGTTTTATATATTTTCTTGACAAAATAACATTATAAGATACATTAATAATTTAAATATTAAAAAAATATTTATGAAGAATCTTATTCATTGATATTTTTTACCAGGTGTTTTATTTAAATTTTTTTATTGTCATGTATTGTTGCAGACCTCCCTGGTCTATTATATTGCCAAAATTCTATGCTTGGGGTGTCCTGAGAGGAATTCGTGGCTCGTCAGAAGAGTTTTTCCAAATTTACAGTCCCTCCCTATGTGAGTCAGGTTTTGGTGAGTCACAAAAGTTGTTCATCTTCGATAGGTCAACGTCGGTGATTTGAGGAATCAGTAGGTCAGGGCATCGGTGAGTATGGGCCTCAGTTAGTTAAGGCATCAGTGAGTCATCATGTTAGTGATACATGTCATCGGTAAGTTAGGGTGTTGGAGATTCAGGGCATCGATACGTGTATGTGTCGGAAGGTCGGGTGTCGGTGAGTCTTGCATCAGTGAATTGATGATATCGAGTCACATCAGTGGATCAGTTTCTATGGATAATCCAATAGTATATCCGAATTAGTTGATCAACCATTAGTAGCTTAGCGATGGTGGATCATTTGTCAGTCACTTGTGTCTGTGACTTACCCATTAATTAGTCATTTCCATCTTTCCCCAGTTTTTCTAGTTTCTCTCATTTGACATATTCTTTGACATTAAATGAGTTAAATTCCATATATAATGAGATTTTAGTCCATTTAATATGATACATATCTTATAAAAACCAAAATCATCCATTGAATCCCAAAATGTGTGGGTTTGATCATGATCTGGCTTTAATAGAATTTAAAATAGCTTTCTATAGAGATTTAGGTTCATTTTTTTCTATAGCCAAAATCCTATATTCCTTTGAACCATTCCACTATCTTTTTATCACAACCCATCCTCAGGGCTCATGTCGTGACTACCGTAAGCCCGCATTCCATAGGCCAGGGGCTGGCGACTAGCACTAAAGGCATAATCCCGATAAAAGGGAAGGAATTGCCTTTATAATATTAAACAACACAACATAGTACGCAACAGAAGTAAGCACTAAGTAATATTGAATAAAAAAGTATGTGCTGAAAGGAAAGGAGGCTGGAAATACATGCCCAATAGTAATTACAGTACAACTGAAAATCTAGTACAACTATAGTATCGTAAAACAACAACCATGGAGTATCCTTCTAGGAATCCCACCTGAATGGTGGGTATAGATGGCCTCCTCATCACCCCAGTTTCATCTGTCCACTCTGTGTACTTCTCGCCAGGTGGTCCACCTCTGGGTACCATCCAACTCCACAAGTCTCCTCCTTGATCAGTTCTGTCTATCGTCTGTATCCAACACAATGTAGTACGGGCATAGCCCATGCAGGGGTGAGTATACGATACTCAGTATTGACCCCGAGACCCCGGAAGGTCTCCCAGAATCCACGAAGGATAAACCATAGAAGAAAGATACATTCCCTAAGTATCAACCAACTTTACATAGGTATATTCCTATACATATACCTAAGTCATCAATCCCAGTTCGGCTCCAACTCTCGAGCCCAAGCACAACCTAGTCCACACATGAATCAAGTCAATCACATCAGTGAAAATGATTGAAATTCAAGACTCATCTCACAAAGGTATACAAACTTCATATAGCATTAAATATGATCATATGTATTCATTGATTCATCTTAGCTATCGGACCCACGTAGGATACTAGAACAGCTAAGCTGTCAGACCCATATAAGATACTAGACCAGATAGTCTATCAGACCCACTCAGGATACAAGTACATAAGTCAAACTGTCAGAACCACTTAGGATACAAGAACAGTAGTCATCACGGCCGAACCCACGAAGGATTCCAGTATAGTATTCGTCATTACCGAACCCCAGAGGATTGCAGTATAGTAGATGTCTCTGCTGAACCCACGTAGAATTCCAGAACTGTAGTCGTCGCTACTAAACCCACATAGGATTCCAGTACAGTAGACGTCACTGCCAAACCCACAGAGGATTCGAGTACAGTAGTCATTGTTGTTGAACCCACGGAGGATTCCAGTACAATAGTCATCACTGGCGAACCCACAGAGGATTCCAGTACACTAGTCATCGCTGCCGAACCCACGGAGGATTCCAGTACTGTAGACGTCGCTGTCGAACCCATGAAGGATTCAAGTACAGCAGTCACCGCTGCTGAACCCACAATGGATTCCAGTACATTAGACATCGCTGCCGAACCCACCGAGGATTCCAGTACAGTAGTCGTCGCTACCTAACCCATGGAGGATTCCAGTACAGTAGATGTCGTGGTCGCAGCCAGCTCTAGGGTTCCCGCACACAGTACACTTGATTATGGGAGGGTCTGATCCTCGAGCAGGGGGTCGATACATCAACTGTCACAATGTCCAGAGTTGATGTATCCTGAAGATCTGTCTTATCAAAAGGAACCCAACGCGTTAGACAACGCGTCAATAGGACGCCCGGTCTAAGAGATATTGGCTTTTCCATTATAGGGGCTAGGTTGGAATTACGCTCGTTCTAAACCTGGACATTTTCCATTGTTTTTCAAAACGCACTTAGAGTATCGCAAAAGGATCACTTCATCGCAAGGTTCCCAGTTCCACAGACAGTGGGTTGATCAAACGTGTGATCATAATGTTATTCTCGTTTAAGTGAATTGGTTCCGGCCCGTCAAACCCAGTGGGCTGGCGGGTCGGCCCGTCCAGATTTGGAGGGTCCAAACAGGCAGGTGGGGTTGGCCCGGCCCGGTGGGGCATAACCCGACCCTAAGGGGCACGGCCCGGCCCGGTGGGGTGCGGCCCGACAAAGTGGGGCTCAGCCCGGCCCAGCGTGGCGCAGCCTGGAATGGAGGGGCGTGGCCCAGCCCGGCGTGGTGCGGCCCGGCCTAGCATGGCTCCGCACGGCCCAGCGGGGCACGGCCCGAACCACAGTTGGTTGCAGCTCAGCCCGGTGGGCCGAACGTTGCATAGGGGGGTTGCTTTCCCGAACCGGCGGCGCCACCCTACTATCTTGCCGGTTATCCTGGCAGGAGTGACCCGCATGGGCGGACCTCTATCCTCCCGTGCGACACCTGTGGGTGCCACGGCCTCTTCAACCCGGATGGCTGATGAGCCAGCCGGTTCGCTGCAGAAGTGGCCCTTGGAGCGCGGGCCACTGTTCTCCACAGCGCGTCACCTTGGAGGCACCGCGGTCCTCCAGACCGGCTGGCTTCGGCTGACCGATTCTACTTCAGCCGAGTGGCCTGCAGATGCGGGTCACGGTTCCTCTCCACACAGCCAGCATACAGCTGCTGCTTTCTCCAGTCGCCGCCACCTCTTCCTTCACCTCCTTCATCGAAAAAAATGAGGATCAATGGAGGGTCATCATGTATTTTTCGTTCGTCCCGTGCCCTGCATGTTAGGTGGTAAGATATGTACAAAGATAAAACATGGATTCAAAAAGGAACTAAAACAATTTTATTCAATTAAAATTGAATCAAACCCCCTACCTCGTAATTGATGTCACACATCGTCGAGCTGCGGAAGACAAGCATCGTGGTAGTCGGGTGTCGGAGAAGAACTGTTTCGTCCTGTCAAGGTCGGAGGAATAGTCATTGTCATAGTTGATGCTTCTCGCAAGCACTGTCTTCTCACTTGACACAGAGAAAGAAGAAGGTAGTATAAGTCATGGAGCATTCTTCGCCAAGAGAGTATGACTTTCTTCGTGGAAGAATGAAGTTCTCCTATAATTCTCCAATGGTTCCCCCACCAAAATATTTTCCAAGGAAAATATTATATTAGGCCTCTCAATTTTAATCGAATTGACATAAAATTCAAATTGATTCAAATGGGAGATGGAAATTAATTAATGATGTTTTTAATTGGATGTAGTGGCATATTCAATGGGTGGGTGGTGGAGAGGCTCCACCATAATGAGGGTAGGTGTTAAATAATTAAGGGAGAAGGTGGAGAGTTATAAGAATTAATAATGGGTTTCATGGGAGTTTAAGGTGATGTTAGGGGGGTTAGGCTCTCGTGTGGTGGCCACCTCATATTATCCTCTAATGGGAGGTTATCTGTGTGTAGGCCCCACCTCTAACTTCCCCTTGAAGGAAATAACCACCAAAAATAAATAAAATTGTGTACAATAATTTTATTTAATTTATTATAAATCCCCAAAAATTAACTTCTACTCTCAAGAAAACGCAACTGCGGTAAAGGTCCCCTTGAGTGAATATCAGTACTGTGAGTTCATCGATTCCCTCATATTTCAATTCCGAGCACTGGTTCAAATGATAAAAAAACCAACACGTACGTTTACAGAATGTACCTGAACAAAAATTCAGAAAATGATTCCAGGTACACCGAACCTCGGAATCAAGTGCCGTTAGAAACTACGGACTCGTAAAATTACAAAGAATTAAGAAAAAAATTCCTTGAAATTTTCAGGTCATTACATTACTCCCACCTCAGGGACTTACGTCCCAGTAATGCTACACCACACACTATGAAAACAAAATAGGGTATTGAGAACTCATCTGAGCCTCCCTCTCCCATGTGATCTTCTGGAGGTACCCGTGCTGCCTGTGAATGCGCATCAGAGGAATAGACATTCCATGTAGGACCCACTCCTATCGATCCTCGATCTCCAGTGGGACCTCTGTGAAAGTCACCCCGTCATTGATGTCTATCTCCCCATGATCGATGATGTGGGACAGGTCATGCATGTATCCCCTCAGCTGAGATATGTGGAAGATGTCATGCACCCGATGCAACTGATTTGAAAGGGCCAGACGGTAAGCCACCTCACCTACTCTGCTGAGGACCTAGAAATGCCTGATGAATCGAGGGGAAAACTTTCCACCTTGGTCAAATATTCACATACCTCGTCGAGGTGAGACCCGTATGAAGTCGTAGTCGCCATCCTCGACCTCTAGTGGTCTCCGTCTCTAACCAACACAGGACTTATGTCCGCTCTGTGCAGTATTCATCCGCTTCTGGATGATCTGCACCTTCTCTGTCATAGCCTGAACCATCTCTGGTCCTACAAGTGCTGACTCCCCTAGTTTAGTCCAGCATTGAGGTGACCATCATGGTCGACCGTACAATGCCTCATAAGGGGCCATCCCGATGGTGGAGTGGTAACTATTGTTGTATGCGAACTCCACCAAAGGTAGGTGATCCTCCCAGCTAGGACCAATGTCCTGGAAACAAGAACGAAGAATGTCCTTGAGAGTCTGAATGGTCCTCACAGGCCAACCGTCGGTCTGATGATGGAAGGCGGTGCTCAGACGTAGTTGTGTCCCAAAAGCCTCTTATAACCCCTTCCATTGTTGGGAAGTGAATCGAGAATCTCGATCAGAGATGATAGTCGATGGTATACAACGAAGCCGTATGATCTCCTATACGTATAGGTGTCCCAATCTATTTACTGAACCCTATTCTCCGATCAGTAGGAAGTGGGCAGACATGATGAGTTGGTCGACAATCACACAGATAGAGTAGTGTTCTCTATATGTACATGGAATCCCCATCACATAATCCATGGATATCCCATCCCACATCCACTCTAGGACCTCTAAGGGTTGTACCAAGCCTGATGGTACCTGGTGCTCCGCTTTCACCTACTAACAAGTGAGGAATCATGAGACGAACTCTACTACAACATTCCCCATCCTAGGAGTATATACTATCTCAATGTCATAGTCCCGGAGGAACTCAAGCAAGCGTTACCATCTCAGGACCAGATCCTTCTATGAGAAGACACACCTGAGACATTTGAGATTAGAGTAAACTGTAAATCATGCTCTCAACAAACTATGGGTGTGACTAAAAAATTGTAAAGAACTCGACTACACCATTTTTCTCTTTCTTCCTACAAGAGATACTAAGATTTATCATTTTTCCGAAAATAGAAATCTGGTCCTATCCCCTAGATGAACCACGTTCCTTGCCCAATACAGTAAATCCTGATATAAACATTATTATTTCATTCCATGGATGAAATTTTAAGGCCTCGACGCTACTACCAAGAGATCCAATCGTTACTCTCGCCTCCATGGATCGAGTCAAACTGTCGGCAGCAGTGTGTGGTCACCGGGTCTCCTCTAGTAGGAATCATGAATGTGAGGGTCAAGTCAATAGTTTTAACCGGAACCTCTCAGTATAAACCATACAAAATGGTAGGAATGAAAACATCACATGGACAAGTGTCTTTAATTACAGTAGCTAAATCTACAAAGACACAACGAAACCACAAACAATGACATAAAAAAATCTAGAAGCAGCATGAAAAAAAAGTCTCCATGTCTGGAACTAGTCCTACTCCGGTCCACCTGCTCCCAGAGCACTATGGTCATAGGCCTCAGCTACCTGAAGCTGAGATCTCCCATGTCCACATGTTCCCTGCAGTCGGGGTGGTCCTCCTGGTGGTTGTGGTGGTAGGGCCTCAAAACGCCATCCACTACCTAATGCATGGTCATCTCCTCTACCATGTCAACCTGCTCTTGGTGGACCACCACGGTCGAACATCTTCCATTGCTTGGGAGGTCCCTCTTCTGCCTTATACTCATCTGGAGGGCGGTTCGGGCAGTCTCAAGCCATGTGACCATGCCCTCTTCATGCATAGAACTGCTTGGTCCTCGTATAGATGGCTATATTTCATGTTCCCTACACAACCAAATCTGTATCCTTAGGTCTCCCACCTGATGTCCTGGTCCGCTTGGAACTCTTCATCAACTATCTACTACCGGCTGCAGAAGACTCCGCTACGTGTCGTCCTGCGGAGGGTCTTTCCACTGGTGACTACTCTGTGGGAAAACTCTCCACTAGACGTGCTCTCTCTAGCACCCCTACCTACGTCGGGATGTTAAGGGAGATCATCGAAGCCCTGATCTCATGCTTGAGTCCCTGCTCGATGTTTCGGGCCCTAAAGAACGGGTCACATACCATATTTGTGGAGTAGCTTGAGAGATCAGTGAACCTCGCTGAGTACTCAGCTAATGTCATGCTGCCTTGCTATAGATGAAGTAACTCCTGAATCTACACCACATGAAGGGTGGCTGGTAAAAAATCTATGTGAAATAGGCTCTTGAATTCTGTCTAGAGTAGTGATGCCTCATGATGCACCTGGAGTGTAACATCCCAAGTAAGTAATTAATAATAGATATTTTTATCTATGTCTATTAATGAATTAGATAGTGTTTTAGAGGTTCAAAATGAAAATAAATCCAATCTTAAGCATGGAATACACTAATATTTTTTAAAAGATTGTTTTACTACCTTTTGATGGAAAAACATTTTTAAATCTATATTTTGACATTTTTATAAGATATTTTTGTCAAAATAAACTTATTATTTATTATTGGGACATTAAAATTTACTTTGTGTGAATTTTTGGTATTTTTCTGACAATGTTCATTTTTTAATGAATTGTGAAAAATACTGCATTTTACATTAAAAATGCTTTTTAATCTAATTTATTTATATGATTATATTATCTTTTGAATTTGTTTTAAAGTTAAATTAGAATATATTTTTACCATTTAATCCAATGGTGGTCATTATGATTAATTTCACTTTGGAATTGGGCATAAACTAATGCCGAACTTTTCATATATATTTTTTCAAAAAAACCCGCTATTTGTTTTGACAACAGGAATTATTTTTAAATCAATTATTGCAATTTCTGTGTTTGGAATTTGGTAAAATAGATTACCTATTTGGAATCAGTATGTCCAAATTATGTAATCAAGACTCTTTTTTTTGGACATTATGAATAGTAATGATGGTAATTATCTTTAATTATCTTGATTAATGAGTAATAGGGTAGTTAAGGACAATAAAATAATATCATAATAAAAAAAATGACACCAACACGTGTCCTAATTATACTTGTTGTCTCATGGCCGACCATGGGATGTCTTGTGCCAAACTTGGGGACCCCATGGAATCGCTTTTGTGGAAAAGGATTTGTTATCTTTTTTTTAAAGACAGTAAATATAACAAGAATGTATCACCTACTTAAAACATTTTTAATTTTGTATACATAGATTATATTTTAGACTATAAATATTCATTGGAAAGTTAAAAATCATTCCTACATCATATAATTTTTTTATCATTTTTAGACTTTAAATAAATTAAATTATGTATGACATCATGATGATGCCGCGATTACCTCATTAATAATGGATTTAAATAAAATGAAATTATAATGTACAATCTATGACCTAAAATGTCCAAAACCAGTTGGATGGGTGGATTTTGAACCCTTATAACCTTAACCTCTAATTATATCAATGGGGGACCTTTTTAATCTGAAAATCATTTTCAAATAATGTAACATTTCTTTACTTTCCAAGAGTTCCCCTCATCTCCTCTTATAAAAGGCCCCCACCACTACCTCCATACCCACACTCCAAAAGCCTTTGGCTAGGCCATCCCCTGCCCATTTTGTCTCTAAAAATCCCTCTCTTACTCCTTGAATCCTCACTTTGGGAAGAAGTCTTCCCAAGGAAGTCTTTGAGCTCAAACCAAAGGGAGTTACCCGATTTTAAGGTAATGTCTTCACTTGAGTCCTTTTGTTTTATTTTGCTTCTCCAACCCCCTAAAATCTTTTTATTCATTTCATTTGTAACAAATCCAGTATATTCAATATACTATAATGTTTTTATAAGAAGGATTCGAGCTACACTTACACACACCTACATCTAATGGTTAAAGGACATACTGTTTCCGTGGATGGTGAATTTATGCCTCCCGAAATGATGATTGTTCAACATTATTTTAACACCTTAAAAGGTGGACATTAAGATGTCACTATATTTATATATGATATATAATATGTTTATGTTTTCCTTAAGCTTCTGTATTTTTAATTTTGGGCATACCTTTATGGTTTCCATTATGGGTAAACGTGATATCTTCATTTAAGGAAGTGCGGACTACCGCCCCCTCAAAGTGATTTGATTCGTTAAATACCATATGTGGGACGTATAAAAGATGGAACAATGATATTATATATGATATTATATTGTAATTATAATATACATTTATATCATTATGATTCCATTCTATAAAATACGAAATTGAAATGAAAGTAGCGTTCACGCGTACGTACGGCTTACCGTCTCCATGAACGGTGCATTTCATTTATTACCTCTAAATGATTATGTAATATTATAAATGCATATATATACTTGATATATATGATATATATGATATATAAATCACGATTATAACTCTGTATATAATGGATACATGAACAACTTGTAATTATAAAGAGCATATTTTGACTCAAGTACCAATGATCGTTAAAACGGCCGTTATTAACAAAAATAATTATGTAGTGTTCATGACATGGTAATATGAGATATAAAATGGATAATGAACTTGAAGAATGTTCTTAATAAAGTAGAAATTAACTGAAGTTTATTATTCAGGACATTAAAGAACGATCGAGTCAAGTCGGACCCGAGGTATGGGACTTCGTCTCAATCTCCTTTCATTGAGGCATATTCTGTTTTATACACAACCTTCTTTTATATGGTGTATAAACCCTTTTGACTTTTACGTTTATTCAAAAGGAATATTTTTTATACGAAGCATTTACTAAATGACAAAAGGGAAAGTTTTTGTCATATGTATGTGGCGGCAATGACTTCTCCGCTGTCGTGACCATTATTTGAGTTTCGGCTTCCTTTACAAGCCATACCTTTTTTTAAAAGACAAATCAATACCATGATTTACTTTTCTTTTATTTTGATATTGAAAATGGTTTTCATGATGTTTTTATATCAATGTGTTGTATTGATATCTTGTGATTAAAAGGTGGAATTGTTATGTTTCCTTTATGCATGTTTTATGTGATACAATTATGTTGAGGTTCTTGGGCATTATTATGAAGACGGGTGGTTCCGTGATAAAATAATGGAGGGTGATCCCGATATACCTCTCCAATGCATTGGGTAACGTGAAGGAGTGAAACGTTAAGGTTTCTCCGAAGAGATTTAGGGAATATACTGTGATGGGTATTCCAAACGTAACCAAGAGGGTTACTGCCTACGTAAGAATTTTATGAATGCCTCAAGTTACCTTTATGTCTTATGATTTCTATGATTTATTCCTGATTTGATGAGGTATGTTAAAGTGCTTATGTTTCATGGGTAAAGTATGATTTCATTCTTATGTATATATTTACCCATGTTTCATTTCCATATATTTTTATATCCCTTACTGATCTTTTTATGCTCATCCCAAGTTTTTTCTTGAAATGTTTTTCACAGGTCAAGGGAAAGGTACACGATATGATGATAGTGTCAAGGAAGTGTCAAGAAAGAATCCATGTTTTATTATAAATATGTTTCCATTGATGGGAAAGACGAATACTATATTTATGTAACGACTTTGATTATATGTGGAATGTAATGCAAGTTTTATGATCTAATTCTATAAAACTCTAAACCCGAAAAGATCCTCAATGTGTAATCTTGTAATAACTAAAGATTAAGTAAGGTTTAAGGCTGGGGCCTTATTGTTGGTATTAGAGGTCAGTTTAGATAACATTAGGAGTTAGAATTATATTAAGTGATTATCCAAAAATGTTTTTTATGGTCAAATTTAAGTGATATAGAATATGAAGATTACCATGTTGCTTCATCTAAGACATGTTTGTTCAGAATGGTTTTCCGCAGAGGAAACAGGGAAGCAGTGCTAGGAAGGAATGCAGAAGGAAATAACCTTCCGAATCAGCATCCTGATATGGTTGGAATTGGAACAGAATAGGTTTTTTTGCAGTAATGGAGCAGTTGACTCAAGCGATAAATGGCGGTGGTATCCATACACGAGATCAGCTAGATCAACCACAGAGGAACATGTCAGTGGTTGAACATTTCATGAGGCATCATCCCCTATCATTCAGAGGATCATCTGACCCTATTCTAGCTTAATGGTGGATTAAAGCACTGGAAAAGATTTTCGATGTCATGGGGTGCTTAGAAAATTAAAATGTTTGTCTTGCTATTTACCGTTTGGAGGGTGAAGCAGATCAGTGGTGGTCGATGGTTAAAAATATTAGGGACGGTGATGATATTGATGCTATCGACTGGGATGAATTCAAAGGTATGTTTCTTGAAAAGTATTTTCCTAAGGCTGTTCGACATAGGATGGAAAAACAATTCTTGGATTTTAGGAAAGAGGAAGACTTAGTGGCTACCTATGAATGAAGGTTCACTCGATTGGCAAGGTATGCTCCAAATTTTATCCGAGACCATGATAGTAAAATCAAACGTTTTTACTCAGGATTAAATCCAAAATATCGAAGGGCATTAGCTTCTCGTGAGTTTAAAAGTTATGAAAATCTTGTTCGATGTGCTGAGAACGTGGAAATGGAGTTTTCCGATGATCAAGTATTCTATAACAACAGGCAGAAGAAGACACCAAAGTGGCAGGAGAAAGGGAAGAATTCTTCAGAAAAGTCTGATGGTAAGAAATATAAGTTTCCAGTTTGTGATAAATGTGGAAAAAGGCATGTTGGGGAATGTCTTCTGAATTCTGGAAAGTGCTACCGATGTGGTAATATGGGACATAAGGCTCTTGATTTCACTGAAAAAGATCAGGGTGATGGTAAGACCAAATTTGATTTATAGTTAGTGAAATGTTTTAAGTGAAATGAGATGGGTAACTATGAAAACGAGTGTCCAACAAAGAGATTGAGTGATGGGAAGCTGTTAGACTAAAAGAAGAAAGGGGTGGTGAAATCCTTTGTAACTACTTCAGTAGATGTCGGGCCATCAAATGAAGTTGTATCAGGTACTTTATTTGTTTTTTCAGATTATTCCAGTGTGTTGTTTGATTCGGGTTCTACAATTCTTTCATCTCTGAAACCTTTTCTAGTAAAATGGGAATACTATCTCAAGAAATGACTCATGAACTTTTGGTAAAAACACCTGGGGGAAATGTTGAGGCAAAAAGAATTTATAAGAATATTCCTATCCTTATCTGTTGAAAGAACCTACTTTCAAACCATATTGTTCTAACACTAGTAGAGTTTGATGTTATCCTGGGTATGGATTGGCTCTCTATTTACTATACTAAGATTTACTGTAGAGATAAAGAAGTTTCTTTCAGAAAGACTTTCAGTTTGTGTACAAGAATGAACCCTTACTGTTGATAACTTATCAAGAGGCCAAGAAACTTGTAAAAGATGGAAATGAATGTTACCTTGCACACATCGTTGAAAATAAAAGAAACTGTTCAGATTAATGACGTGCTAGTGGTAAATGAGTATCCTGATGTTTTTCCTGATGAGTTTCCTAGAATAATACCAGATCATGAAGTTGAGTTTACTGTTGACTTAGTTCCTGATGCTAAGCTAATTTCAAAACCCCCTTATCGAATGGCTCAAATTGAACTTTTAGAGTTGAAGGAGAAATTGCAAGATTTATTAGAGAAAGGATTCATTCAACCTAGCACATCAACATGGGGTTCTCCTATTTTATGTGTTAAAAAGAAAGATGGTTCAATGAGACTTTGTATTTATTATAGAGCCTTGAATAACATCACTGTTATAAACAAATATCCTTTACCTCATATCGATCATTTGTTTGATCAGCTCCAGGGAGCTCAGTATTTTTCGAAGGTTGACTTGAGGTCGAGGTACCATCAGTTGAAAGTAAAAGAAGCAGACGTTTCGAAGACTACGTTCCGTACTAGATATGGCCATTATGAATGTGTAGTTATGCCTTTTGGGTTAGCCAATGCACCTTCTGTATTCATGGACTTAATGAATAGAATTTTCCATGAGTTCTTGGATAAGTTTGTGGTGGTTTACATTGATGATATTTTGGTGTTTTCTAAATGTAAAGAGGAGCATTAAAGACATTTAATGGTTATCTTTCAAACCTTAAAAGAAAATAAACTGTATGGAAAATTCAGCAAGTGTGAGTTTTGGTTGCAACAAATTTCTTTCCTTGGTTAAATTGTTTCTAAAGATGGGATAACTGTTGATCCTGCAAAAACAAAAGTTGTGGAAGACTGGCCAAGACCCACAAATGTAACTGAGATTCGTATCTTCCTTGGTTTGGCAGGCTATTACTGAAGGTTTGTTAGAATATTTTCACGATTATCTAGTCCAATGACTAAGCTAACTCGAAATGGTGTTAAGTTTATCTGGACAAAAGAATGTGATGATTGTTTTCAGGAATTGAAAAGAATATTGGTGAATGCTCTAGTTTTGGCACTACCTTCCAGGAATGGTGAGTTTGTTATATATAGTGATGCTTCATTGGAAGGACATTGTTACGTCCTAATGCAGAATGATCAGTTAATTGCTTATGCTTCACGACAGTTGAAAACTCAGGCGGTAAATTACCCTACACATGATTTGGCATTAGCTGTTGTTGTTTTCACTTTAAAAATTTGGTGGCTTCATTTGTATGGAGTAAAGTGTGAAATATATACTGATCACAAAATTTTAAAGTATATATTCACTCATAAAGAGTTAAACATGAGACAGAGGAGATGGCTGGAATTAATCAAGGATTATGATTGTACAATTCATTAACATCCGGGAAAAGCAAATAAAGTGGTTGATGCTTTAAGTCGAAAAAGTAATGCTTCATTAATAATGTTGCATTTGGAACGTGATCCTTTGGTTAAGGATTTGATGAACCTTGGAATATAAGTTGTTGTTGTAGGAAGTTCTTCTGTTTTGTTTCAGGTATTAGTGAAATCTTCTCTATCAGAAAGAATCAAGCAAGCACAGAAGCAAGACAGTGAGTTGCAGAAAAATGTAGAGCTGGTTCAGAAGGGTAAGTTGCATGAATTCAACATTGATAGTGATGGTTTTTTGAGATTTGGGAAGAGATTGTGTGTGCCTTGTGATTCACAGTTGAAGAGAGAGTTGTTATGTGAAGCTCATAGTTCTCCGTTTTCAGTTCATCCAGGCAGTAATAAGATGTATAGAGATCTACGGGAGTATTACAGGTGGGATGGAATGAAAAGAGATATTGCTGATTTTACTGTGAAGTGTTTGACTTGTCAACAGGTTAAAGCAGGGAGGAAGTTACCGAAAGGGATGCTTCATCCTTTACCAGTGCCAGAGTGGAAATGGGAGAATATATCCATGGACTTCATTGTGGGATTGCCGAAGACCCCTCGAGGTAATAATGCAATATGGGTTATTGTTGATTGCTTGACCAAGTCTACTCATTTACTTTCTATGCGAGATACTTTTTCCCAAGATCAACGTTCCCGTTTGTAACATAGAAAGATAGTCAGGTTAAATGGAGTTCCCCTCTCCATTGTATCTGATCGTGATCCCAGGTTCATTTCTAACTTTTGGAAAGGCCTTCAGAAGTCGTTGGGTACTGAATTAAATTTTAGTACAGCATTTCATCCTCAATCAGATGGGCAGTCAGAACGAAAAATTCAGACCTTGGAGGATATGCTATGAGCTTGTTCGACGGATTATCATGGAAGTTGGGACCAACATCTTTCTTTGGTTGAATTTTCATATAATAACAGTTTTCATTCTAGTATACGGATGGAACCATTTGAGGAATTATATGGGATGCGGTGTCGAACTCCAGCTTTCTGGGATGAAGTGGGTGAAAGAAAGTTGATGAGACCAGAATTGGCAGAAGAGATGGCAGAAAAAGTTCAGCTGATTCAGAAACACAAGAGAACAACTCAGAGTAGGCAGAAGAGTTATGCAGACAACAGGAGGAAGGATCTAACTTTTGAGGTAGGTGATCATGTTTTTCTCAAAGTCTCACCATGGAAAAGTGTGATGAGATTTGGTAAGAAAGGAAAGATGAGTCCAAGGTTCATTAGACCATATGAAATTCTGGAGATAGTTGGATCAGTTGAATATCGGGTGGCTTTACCTCCGAGTTTATCTCAGGTACACAATGTTTTTCCCGTTTCGATGTTGAGAAAGTATATGCCAGATCCATCTCATGTTTTGAGTCCAGAGGTAGTTCAGCTGGAAGAGAACCTATCTTATGAGAAAAAACCGGTCCAGATTCTTGACCAGAGGGAGAAAGTCTAACTAAATAAGGTGATTAATCAGGTAAAGGTTTTGTGGAAAAACCACATGATGGAAGAGGCAACATGGGAATCTGAAAATGCAATGAGGGATAAGTACCCCAATTTATTCGATAAGTAAATAAATTACGGGGACACAATTTTCTAAAGGGGGGAAGGATGTAACATACCAAGTATGTAATGAATAATAAGTATTTTTATCTATTTCTATTAATGAATTAGATAGTGTTTTAGAGGCTTAAAATGAAAATAAATCCAATCTTAAACATGGAATAAACTAATATTTTTTAAAAGATTGTTTTACTGCCTTTTGATGGAAACCATTTTTAAATCTTTCTTTTGACAATTTTATAAGCTTTGTTTGTCATAATAAACATATTCATTATGATTGGGACATCAAAATTTACTTTGTGTGAATTTTTGGTATTTTTCTGACAATGTTCATTTTTTAATGAATAGTTAAAAATACTGCATTTTACATCAAAAACTGCTTTTTAATCTAATTTATTTATATGATTATATTATCTTTTGAATTGTTTTTAAAGTTAAATTAGAACATATTTTTACCATTTAATACAATGGTGGTCATTAGGATTAATTTCACTTTGGAATTGGGCATAAACTAATGCCAAACTTTTCATATATATTGTTTCAAAAAAACCCGCTATTTGTTTTGACAGCGGGAATTATTTTTAAATCATTTATTTCAATTTATGTGTTTGGAATTTGGTCAAATGGGTTACATATTTGGAATCATAAGGTCCAAATTATGTAATCATGACTCTTTTGTTTTTGGACATTATGAATAGTAACGACAGTAATTATCTTTAATTATCTTGATTAATGAGTAATCGGGTAGTTAAGGATAATAAAATAATAGCATGATGATAAAAAAGTGACACCAAAATGTGTCCAAATTCTACGGGTTGTCTCATGGCCGACCATCGGATGTCTTGTGCCAAACTTGGCGACCCCATGGAATCACTTTTGTGAAAAGTGACTTGTTATCTTTTTTTTAAAGAATGCAAATATAACAAGAATGTATCACCTTCTTAAAACATTTTTAGTTTTTTCTAAATAGATGATATTGTAGACTCTAAATATTAATTGGAAAGCTAAAATTATTTCCTACATCATAGTATTTTTTTCATAATTTTTAGACTTTAAATAAATTAAATTATTTATGACATAATGATGATGCATCGATTACCTCATTAATAAAGGATTTAAATAAAATGAAATGATAATGTAACATCTATGACCAACACATGTCCAAAACCTATTGGATGGGTGGATTTCGAACACTTATCACCTTACCCTCGAATTATATCAATGTGGGGCCTTTTGAATCCGAAAATCATTTTCAAATAAAGTAACATTTCTTTACTTTCCAAGAGTGCCCCTCCTCTCCTCTTATAAAAGGCCCCCACCTATAACTCCTTACCCACACTCCCAAAGGCGTTGGCTTGGTCAAACCCTGCCCATTTTGTCTCTCCACATCCCTCTATTACTCCTTGAATCAACACTTTGGGTAGAAGTCTTCCCAAGGATGTCTTTGAGCTCAAACCCAAGGGAGTTACCCGATTTTTAGGTAATGTCTTCACTTGAGTCCTTTTGTTTTATTTTGCTTCTCCAACCCCCTAATCTCTTTTTATTAATTTATTTTGTAACAAATCTAGTATATTCAATATACTAGGATGTTGTTATAAGAAGGATTCGAGCTACACTTACACACACCTACATCTAATGGTTAAAGGACATACTGTTTCCGTGGATGGTGAATTTATGCCTCCCAAAACGATGATTATTCAACATTCTTTTAACACCTTCAAAGGTGGCCATTAAGATGTAACTATATATATATATGATATATAATATGTTTATGTTTTTTTAAGCTTCTGTATTTTTCATTTTGGGCATACCTTTATGGTTTCCATTATGGGTAAACGGGATATCTTCATTTAAGGATGTGCGGACTACCGCCCCCTCAAAGTGATTTTATTCGTTAAATACCATATGTGGGACGTATAAAGGATGGAACTATGATATTATATATGATATTATACTGGAAGTATAATATACCTTTATATCTTTATGATTCCATTCTATAAAATATGAAATTGAAATGAAAGTAGCGTTCATGCGTAAGTACGGCTTACCGTCTCCATGAACGGTGCATTTCATTTCTTACCTCTAAATGATTATGTAATATTATAAATGAATATATATACTGGATATATATGATATATATGATATATACATCATGATTATAACTCTGGATACAATGGATACATGAACAACTTGTAATTATAAAGAGCATATTTTGACTCAAGTACCAAAGATCGTTAAAACAAACGTTATTAACTAAAATAATTACATAGTGTTCATGACATGGTAATAAGTGATATAAAAGGAAAAACTAACTTGAATAAGGTTCTTAATAAAGTATAAATTAACTCATTTTTATTATTCAGGACATTAAAGAACGATCGAGTCAAGTCAGACCCGAGGTATGGGACTTTGTCTCAATCTCGTTTCATTGAGGCATATTTTGTTTTATACACAACCTTCTTTTATATGGTGTATAAAACCCTTTGAATTTTATGTTTATTCAAAAGAAATATTTTTTATACGAAGCGTTTACTAAACGAAAAAAGGGAATGTGTTTGTCGTACGTATGCGGCGACAACGACTTCTCCACCGCCGTGACCATTATTTGAGTTTTGACTTCCTCTACAAGCCATACCTTTTTTTAAAAAGAAAAATAAATACCATGTTTTACTTTTCTTTTATTTTGGTATTGAAAATGGTTTTCATGAGGTTTTTATATCAATGTGTTGTATTGATATCTTGTGATTGAAAGGTGGAAATTTTATGTTTCATTTGTGCATGTTTTATGTGATATGATTATGTTGAGGTTCTTGGGCATTATTATGAAGACGGGTGGTTCCGTGATAAACTAAGGGCAGGTGAGCCCGATATAGCTCTCCAATGCATTGGGTAACGCAAAGGAGTGAAACGTTAAGGTTTCTCCAAAGAGATTTAGGGAATATACTGTGATGGGTATTCCAAACGTAACCACGAGGGTTACTCCCTACGTAAGAATGTTATGAATGCCTCAAGTTACCTTTATTTCTTATGATTTCTATGATTTATTCATGATTTGATTAGGTATGTTAAAGTTCTTATGTTTTATGGGTAAAGTATGATTTCATTCTTATGTATATATGTACCCATGTTTCCTTTCCATTAATTTTTATATCACTTACTGAGCTTTTTATGCTCATCCCAAGTTTTTTTTAAATGTTTTTCACTTGTCAAGGGAAAGGTACACGATATGATGAAAGTGTCAAGGAAGTGTCAAGAAAGAATCCATGTTTTATTTTAAATATGTTTCCATTGAAGGGAATGAAGAATACTATCTTTATGTAACAACTTTGTTTATATGTGGAATGTAATGCAAGTTCAATGATCTAATTCTCTAAAACTCTAAACCCGAAAAGATTCTCAATCTGTAATTTTGTAATAACTCAATATTAAGTAAGGTTTAAGGCTGGGGCCTTATATGGAGCATCAGGCTCCACCATCTGCCTGCCTCTTCATGTAGGAGACTCGCGGCAAGGATCTCCATGAGGTCAGATGGTGTCCCTACCAATATGAAAACATTGGTGCTAGTCTCCAGCCAATCCTCAGTTACCTGGGGGTCCGTCTCTCCCTAGATTATGGGTGGCCTCTGTCACTGGAACACCTGCAATGCACTCAGGTGGCGTGCACTCTCTACTGCTAGAGCCAATGGTATCGATGGCCCAATAGGTAGTGGTACCGCTGGTGCCTCCACTGTGATGGGGCCTTGCACTCAGGCCTCGTCACTTGGTGGGCTATCATCTCGTATGTAAATAAGAACCCTATATGGATGCCTTCGTGGGGGTATACTAAAAAGAAACAGGTGTTCCACGGTTTAAACATTATACCTGGTGAGCTGACACAAAGTAATCACACAAAAAAACATTTCAAAGAAAAAACACACATGCAATCAGTGTTTTCGTGTACTAAGTCGGAATTCCGAGATCAAGGTCCTCGTGTATGGATACGTCATCTGCCACAACAACATTGGACTCCCTGGACTGAAATCCACACTCAATAATCTTAACACTATTACTTCACCAAAAAAAAGAATGATCATAGTCTTGAGTTCTGCAGTAGAACTAACTCCTCTGATAACAATTTGTCATGATTCGTCCTCAGGGCCCGTGTTGTGACTACCCCAAGCCCACCTTCCATACTCTAGGGGCTAGCGACTATCACCAAAGGCGTAAATCTCGATAAAAATGAATTCATTGCCAGTATAAAAGTAAAAAACACAAAAAAGTATGCTACAGTAGTAATCACTAAGTAATACTGAATACAAAAGTATGTGCTGAAAGGAAAGGGGACCAGAAATACATGCCCAACATTAAGCACAGTACTACTAAAAAGGTAGTACAACTACAATAAAGTAAAACTAAAACCACTGAGTTTTATTCCAGGAATCCCACCTGAAGTGTTGGTAAATATGTCATCCTCAACACCCCAAGTCCGTCCACCCGCTCCGTGTACGTCTCGCTAGGTGGTCCACCTCCGGGTACCGTCCAGCTCTACAAGTCTCCTCCTCGATCATTATTGTACGTCGTCTGCATCCAACACAACGTAGTGCGGGCATAGCCCATGAAACGTGATTATATGATACTTAGTAGGGTCCCCGAGACCTCCGAAGGTCTCCCAGATTCCATGAAAGATAAACCACATAATAAAGATATATTCACGAAGTATCAACCAACTTTACTTAGGTGTATTCCCATACATATACTTATGTCATCAATCCAAGTTCGGCTCCAACTCTCGAGCCCAAGCACAACCCATCCCAAATAGGAATGAATTCAATCACATCAGTGATAATGATTGAAAGTCAAGACTCATCTCCCATAGGTATAAACCTTTCGTATAGCATTAGATATGATCAGATGCAGTCACCGATTCATCTAAGCTGTCGGACCCATGTAGGATACTAGACCAGCTAAGCTGTCGGACCCACGTAGGATTCTAGACCAACTACTTTTTCGGACCCACTCAGGATACAAGTACAGAAGTCAAAATGTCAGACCCACATAGGATACAAGAATAGTATCCATCGCTGCTAAAACCACATAGGATTCCAGTACAGTAGTCATCATTGCGGAACCCACAGAGGATTCTAGTACAGTAGACGTCGCTGCCGAACCCACAGAGGATTCGAGTACAGTAATCGTCACTGTCAAACCCATGGAGGATTTTTGTACAGTAGACGTCGCGGCCGAACCCATGGAGGATTCTAGTATAGTAGTCATTGTTTCTGAACCCATAGAGGATTTCAGTATAGTAGACGTCGTTTCCGAACCCACGGAGGATTCTAGTATTGTAGTCATCGCTACCGAACCCACGGAGGATTCCAGTACAGTAGACATTACTGCGGAACCCACGATGGATTCTAGTACAGTAGTCGTCACTGTCAAACCCACGGAGGATTGCAGTACAGTAGATGCCACGGTCGCAGCCAGCTCTAGGGTTCCCACACACAGCATGATCAATTTTGGGAGGGTCCGCTCCTCAAGCCAGGGGGTCGATACATCAACTATCACGAAGTCCAAAGTTGATGTATCCCAAAGTTCCGTCTCGTTAAAAGGAACTCAATGCGATAGATGGTGTGTCAATAGGATGCCCGATCTGAGAGATATTGGCTTTTTCTGTTCTAGTGGACCAGTTGGAATTATGCTCATTCAAAGCCTGTCCATTTTCCAAAGATTTTCAAAACTCAGTTAGAGTATCGCAAAAGCACTGCCTCGTTGCGAGGGTCCCAGTGCCGCAGACGGCGCGTCGATTGGACATGCGGTCTTAATGTTATTCTCGTTTAAGTGAATCAGACCCATCCCATCAAGCCTAGTGGGATGGCGGGTCAGCCCTTCCCGATTATGTGGGTCCGACCCGGCATGGGGGTCAGCCCGGCCCCACGTGGTGCGACCCGACACGGTGGGGCGCCGCCCGGTCTGGCGTGGCGCGGCCCTACACGGCGGGTTCATGGCCCGGCCTGCGGCCGGCCATGGCTTGGCCCAGCCGGCTAAGCGATGTTGGGGGTCCCGCTTTCCCAAACCGGTGGCACTGCCTCCTATCCAGCAGGCCGAAACCGACCGGTCTTTCTGGCGCAAGCGGCCCCCACGAGCGGGCCCTTGTCCTCGCGCAGGGCACCTGCGGGTGTCGCAGCCTCATCAACCTGGTCGGCTGATGAGACGGACGGTTCGCTGCCGAAGCGGCCCATAGAGCGCGGGCCGCGGTTCTCCGCAGCCCGGTGCGTTAGAGGCGCCACAGTCCTCTAGTCGGGGCGGCTTCAGCCGGTCGGTTATTCTTCGGATGAGTGGCCCACGGATGCGGGTTGTGGTTCCTCTCCACGCTGCCGGCATATGTTCGTCGCTTCCTCTGGTCGCCTCCACCTCTAACGTCACGACCTCTATCAAAAAAAAGAGGACCAACGGAGGGTCGTTGGTCCATGTTCATTCGGCCCGCACCCTCCGTGTTAGGTGGTATAATATGTCCGAAGATAAAACATGGTTTAAACAAATATCGAAGAACAATTATATTCAATAAAAATTGAAGCAAACCCCTACCTCGTAATTGACGTCGCATGTCATTGAGCCGCGGAAAATGAGCATCCTGGTAGTCGGGTGTCGCGAAAGAATGGTGTTGTCCCATCAACGTTGGAGGAAGGGTCATTGTCGTAAGTGATGATTCTCGCGAGCGGTTTCTTCTCACATGACGTGGAGGAAGAAGAAGGTAGGAGAAGTCATGGAGCATTCATTGCCGAGAGATTATGATGTTCTTCGAGGAAGAAAGAAGTTGTCCTCTAATTCTCCAAAGGTTCCACCAAAAAAATATTTTCCAAAGAAAATATTATATTGGGCCTCTCAATTTTAATATAATTGACATGAAACTCAAAATGATTCAAATGAGAGTTTCTAATTAATTAATGAAGTTATTAATTGTATGTGGTGTCATAATCAATGGGTGGGAGGTGGAGAGTCTCCACTATAATGAGGGCAGGTGTTAAATAATAAAGGGAGAAGGTGGAGAGTTATAAGAATTAATAGGGGGTTTCATGGGTGTTTAAGGGGATGTTGAGGGGATTGGATATCGTGTGGTCCCCACCTCACATTATCCTCTCATGGGAGGTTATGTGGGTGTCGGACCCACCTCTAACTTCTCCTTGTAGGAAATAACCACCAAATATAAATAAAATTGTGTACAACAATTTTATTTAATTGATTATAAATCCCCATAAATCAATTTATCCTCCCGAGCAAACACTACTACGGTAAGGTCCACTTAAGAGAATACTAGTGCTGCGAGTTCATCGGTGCCCTGGGATTTCAATTCCGAGCACTGGTTCAAATGATAGAAAAACTCGGACGCATCTTTACTGAACGTACCCGAAAAAAACATTGGAAAATGAATCCAGGCAGACTGGGCCTCGGAATCAGGTGCTGTCAGAAACTGTGGACTCGTAAAATTCTAAAGAATTATGAAAAAACAATTCCTTGAAATTTCTAGGTCTTTACACTCTTGGAGCACCGAGAAACTTTTTCCCTTGAAGATACATCGTATTGAGCTATAGAAATCTGTATGGATTTCCCTTGGAGTCCTTCCCTGCAACTCATGGAACCCCCAATTTTGGCATATGGAGGGATTTTTGATTGTTTGTTGTTCCATGTAGGGATCTCGTAACCTATCATTTAATTGTGTATCATGTGGGGTTATTTCACACATATACCCTTGTCAAAATGATTGGAATCTGATTTAAAAAAGATAATAAGAATTTATAAACAAGTGTTCATGGAGATGATAATGATCGTTTTGTTTATATGTTATCCTTATTTTGTAAGGGCGGTATTCCATATTAAGAACATAGCCATTAGTGGTATCTCTTTGCGCTCTGTATGATTTGTGAATCATTGTTACAAGTATTTGAATCTGGTTTGATCACGTAAATTATGTTAAATTAATGGATTGTATAGTATAAATCATATTCTATGATAACCCCTATATTATTAAGTGTAATTGACGAATGAGTGCTCGATAAATATAAATATAAATGCATTATTGGTGTGGCTGTTTTCTATATGTGGGTTTTTTTGGCCTTGTGTATGTGATATTCATGTGGTCCTATGGTAGGCAGTGTGGCTGTGTGTATGGGGTTGTACTAGTAGTGTAATGGTGTCTCAGGTTGAGATATTGTTACATTTTGGAAGGGATAAACTTGTTATGCAATGGTACTACATCTGGTTAGTGGTTGGGTTGTGGGGTTGTAGTACTTGGTGGTGTCATGTTCATATTTATGGATATGGTGGGTGTGGTGTTGTGGTTCAACTGGGAAACTGAGTGTGGTAGTAATGTGTGTGTTGGGGTTTTACTTGTTGAGAGGATGGAAATGCTATCAATACATTGAGTAATGACGGAGGTAGTGGTTGAACATGTTTCCAGGAAGGGGGAGTGTGTAGTGATACCGCAAACATGTTGAATTTTGGTCATTTTAATGAATGCGTGTTATAGTTGATTTTTTACCATGACCCATTATTCCTTTTTTGTTGTTGGAAGTGGTTGGTATAGTTTTGTCAACATATAACATTTGCAGTGTTTGGTAGTTTCCTTATAAGGGATGGAATAAATAAACAAATAAATTGAAAATGTTGAATGACAATTGGTTAAATGAATTGGATATGGGTATTTTTTCGAGTTGTGACTACTAGTAAAGAAAATTTCATTTATCGCCTTAGAGAATTGATCATCATTCATGATGGTTCGTGTATGTAGGGTTGGAAGCAAGGGTTGATTTGGTGTGGGTGGTTGTTGTTTTGAAAAACTATTCGTTGGGATAAGTTTTTCGTATATATATATATACATGTAGTTTCTTGTGATTTCTGTACACAACCCACCTGTGTTGAGAACTACGTATCGAACACCCAATTTGTTATGGGGGATGGATTCCTCTCTCATCATAATGATAGGATGATGGATGGAAAGTTGTTTTTACTTCTACTCTCCCACTTTTAGGCATTGACATCCCTTGACACTTTGGGTAGGTTGTTGTGGGGTTTTGAGTCCAAGGTGTCTGCGGGCGAGTTATGCTTTTTATGAGTCTTCGGAATGAGTCGTGTGGTGATTCTTAGGTGTCTTTAAGATGGGGTAGTGGTTTTTAGTACTAGGATTTTTTTGAGCAAGATGTGTTTTGGTATGAGGCTCAGGTGTGTCTGGGAATGTTGTAATAGT
This sequence comes from Viscum album, assembly GCA_963277665.1. Lineage (NCBI taxonomy): Eukaryota > Viridiplantae > Streptophyta > Magnoliopsida > Santalales > Viscaceae > Viscum > Viscum album. The sequence continues at coordinate 278,638,009 of OY728161.1, read as the reverse complement.
GGGTATTATGGGAGATTGTGGTAGCATTAGGATGTTCGCATTTAGGGATGAAAATTTAACCAGTGGGAAGTCCTGAGGTGTACAAAAATATCAATGTCAATATTATTTAAGCTTATATTACTTAACTTGTGTCATTTAGTGAGCATTACTTGGTGAGGATGGGGTTGATAATATACCTTGTTAGGTTCTTTTGAGTTTCTAATAATTTCTATGAGGGGTAATTAGTATGATTCCTCCACTCATTCAGGAGTGAAATTGGTTTTTAACTACTATGTATAAGTTTATGCTCACCCAACCTATTTTAAACTATTTTCATGTTTCCTGGGAGATTTCCTGGATCATGTTGGACCTTACTAGCTCAAACATTAGGGGCGATTTTTTTCTTGATCTTTAATTTTGATTTGGTATGCACTTTGTATTCTCCCTTGTATTTCAAGTAGTTCTACATTAATCCTGCATGTGGGGAGGATTTTAGATCATTATATATGTCTGTGTGTGTGTGTGTTTGCGTTTCTTGGAGTTTTTTGAGATTGGTACATCTTATCTCCCGATCATGGCTACTATTAAAATGGGTAATGCCTCATATTTTTGTGATATTTCTATACCATAGGTGTTTGGTCACCAAATCACTGCCAATGAGAGGAGGCATTTGAGGCGTCATTATCTATCATTCTTCTAGAAGAAGGCAGGTATCTGAATCTTTCTATCCCTTCCCCCATATTGAATAAAACTGGTCAAGAAAAGGTGGTATCAGAGGTGATAGTTGAGAGATAGGATGGATTTTGGATTTAGGCATTGTGAGGATTTCTTGGGTTGGTAGGGAAGTACTATTTGGTGATAATGGTATGTGAAATAGGCTAGGGAAGATCATCTAGGACACAAGATTTTAAGGAAACCCATGATCCGATTAATGGACTCCAAGCTTACCGAACAACCATGGGAGTCTAAAATGATTGCGGGGTAGAGACCCTAAGGAAGGTACATGCTCCATGATGACTTGTGTTCTTGTTTTTCATGGACATTTTCAATAAATTAAAATAAAAATTGAGTTAAAATTAATGCTAAATAACTTCCATAATACTCAAGATTAATAATTTATTATTTATCTTTTAGTTATGGAACCCATATGTTGTCCAAAAGTGGCTCGAGTAGTGGAGGTTCAACAGGCTAACTAAGCAGACTAACGGAATACTGATCAATGGGAAGAGGACAACCAGTGGTAGAAGATGATTTGTGCTTTACAGCAGTAAAGTATGGGAATGTACAAGGAAAGTGTGTCATACATTCAGACATGGAGTTAGCTCGAAGAGCTGGGGATCAATTTCAGCTTGATCAGGGCTCTGATAGAGTACTGGGTTTCCCTAGAAGTTCTCCAGATGAGTGTAGAAGTGTGTTAGTGGTGTACTCTTTACCATGGTGAGAGTGCGAAGACTGATATTTCATGGGATGACTTTGAGATAGAGTTCCTGGCGGAATTCATTTATTCTATGATGAAGGACAAGAAGAGGAAGGAGGTACTCTCCCTCTAGAAGTGGAGTACATTGATGAGTGAATTGGGGATCATGTTAAAATATCTTCTACATTTTTCTTCAGATCACTTTTCAAATGAGGAGTCTCGTGAGAGATTCTTTGATGTTTCACTATATGATTCCCTCTAGTATGTAGTTACTCAATTCACCAAACTGACATACATTGAGGTTCACAAAAAGGAAGAGGTAGTGGAAAGGATGCACTCCTGAGGAGGTCTACCATGGGAGGGGATCCATTCGAGTTTTTAAAGAAGAAGGTTGTCACCAGATGGTCTCTGACATCAAGACCTTCTAGGTTTCAGCCGGCGGGGAGTGAAACCAAGAAGTTTTAGTTCCAACCGTCAGGTCCTCATCCTTTTCTAGTAGTCTTGGGACTGCTGTGTTCTCCTTGTGGAGGCCATAGTCACATTTGGAGTTAGTGCCCAGTTTGAGATTTGTAAGATGGAGGTGGGTAGGTCATGTTCCAGCCTCAGCTATAGTTGCCAGCAAGGATGTTTTAGTAGTGGGGATAGCTAGCTCCTTCTCTACTAGGAAGAGATAGATTAGGTAGAAGATGACCTGTGGGCATTCCACATGGACCTCAAACCAGAAATGGTCGGGGTGGTTTCCAACACTAGAGGTGAATTGGAGTTGATAATGGTCATTTTCATGCCATATGGTAGCAGTTCCATTGGGGCCAATGATCGTTCGAGGTATTATAAGTGTGTTCAGTACTCTTGATAATGATTATTTTGATTTGGCAACATCACACTACTTCGTTGAACATAGTATGTCCCATGCCCTGGTACTAGACATAGAGAAAACTTTTGTTTCCCTGGGGTTTATTACGCAAATCAGAGGTCAAAATAGTTTGTTTGACATTTTCCAGGGATGTAGGCTGATGTTGGGGCCACATAAGTCCGACAGGGATATCATTCAACTATTGATGTAGCTGTACTAATTGAACCTTAGCATCGAATGGTTAATTTCAGCGCATTCTGTTATTAACTGCTTCGAGACAAGATTCATGTTTTTATACCTGAAAGGATAGCGTGTAGGTTTTTTTGGTGATTAGAGCTATCAGTTGGGAAGGTGTCATATGTATCCTCTTCATTCTTTATTAGTCTTTATCTTAGTGGGAATAATGGATGTTGAGATAGTGGAGGTTTTGAGAGTTTTTGGAGATTTTATGGATGTTTTCCCCCAAGGAGTTTGTGACTCTAGCCTCTTCAATGTGACATTGAGTTTGGGATAGACTTACAACCCAATTCTAGTGCTATTTTGATTAATCTTTTTCAGATAAAATTTTATGAGTCACGTTAGTTGTAGATCCATATTGATGATAAGATGAAGATGGTATTTATCCAACCCAATGTGTTGATGTGGGGTGATACAGTCATGTTTGTAAAAAAAGAAGATGTAGGTCTAAGGACATGTATAGACTACCAGATGTTGAATCCTGTAATGGTTAAGAATCAATACCCTCTCTTGAGAATAAATGATCTTTTTGACCAGATAATGGGAGAAATTCAGTTTTCTAAGATCGATATGTTGTCTCCATATCACTAGTTGATGGTGAAGTAGTGTGATAGCCCAAATACTGCATTCACGTGAAAATGATTGCACTATGAGTTTAGAGTTATGTCGTTCGATGTAAGAAACATGCCATCAGTGGTCATTGGTTTCAAGAACTCTATCTTCCATGAGTTTTTGGACTAATTCATCATCCTATTTTTCAATGATGTCTTGATCTACTTGAATTCATAGGAGGATCTCACCAAGAACATATGTATTTTCTTAGAGGTCCTTCCATACCACCAAATATATGGGAAGCTATCTAATTGCTCGTTTTTTGATAAGGGAGGTTCGCTTCATTGGGTATGTGGTGTCTCATCAGGGTGTATCATTAGACCTGTCAAGCTTTGAGGCAGCTATTTCTTGGTTAACACCCATGAATGTGGTAGAGGTGCATAGTTTTCTAGGTATGGAAAGCGTCTACAAGAGATTCATATCCTAATTTTCTCGAGTTGAAGATCCATCAATGGATCTGAAAATAAGAGACCCATATTACTTTAGAGAGATAATTTCCAGAAAGTGTTTAACCATTTAAAGGGGATGTTGGTCAGTGCACCAATACTCCTGATTCGAATGGAAGGGGGTATGTTTGAGGTCTTTTCAATTATTTCCATCTGGTCTTGGTGTGTGTGTGCCGATTCAATATTGGGGTGTGGCCTTTTATGGGTCTAAGGCATTGTATTCCCATGGATGCATATTTTCCACCCATGATCTGAAACTTACTGCGGTCATGATTTCACTAATGATGTTGCAACATTACCTCATTGGGGAGGGATTTGTGGTCTTGACAAATCCCAAGAGCATGAGGTATGCCTTTTCCTAGTGAGATCTAAACTTGTGGAAGTGGAGGTGGATGAAGTTTCTCTAGTATTACAATTTTGAGATCATCAACACCTCAAAAAAGGGTAATTTTGTGGCTGATTCATTGAGTAGGATTTCATAGAAGGAAGTGATCTAAGAATCTATATAAGCATAGAGGGAAATAAAGGAGTTCTTTATCTATCACTTAGATGCAATTATGGATATAGATATGGGTGGTCAATTTCAGATGAGGGTACATTCAACTATGAGGTAGAAGGTGGGGGATTATTAGTGGGGAGACTTGGAGGTAGTGGTAATGCATGATCATGTTGATTAGTGAAATTCATGAGAGGGATGGTCCAAGGATGGACAAAAGAAGATTCTATTTGGTGGGATGTTTTTCATATTAGTGGATATGTGTGAGGGAGTTATCAGGGAGTTTCAAAACATATTCCTAGAGGTTCACTTGTGAATTTACATGATGTACTGTGGATTGAGGTAAAACTTCTGGTGGCTTGGGATGAAGTGAGAAATAACAGAGTTTGTGGAAATTTTATTGGTGTTACTACAAGTGATGGTTGAGAATGATGTTCTCAGTGGTTTGTTTCGGCCCTTATATGTCCCTAATTTAAATTGGGATGACTTCTCAATGGATTTTTTCATAGGATTACCAGTGGATATGTGTTAATGTGAGGTAATCTGCATAGTTGTGGATCTCTTGATGAAATTGGATCACCTCTTAGAAATCAAGGAGTTGAGTGTAGTGGATTCCATAGTATGGAGGTATGTGCAAGAGGTTGTGTAGATTTATAGACATCCAAGATCCATCATCTTATATCATGATCCAAGTTTTATGTGGCGTGTCTGGAGGGGATTGTAGAATTCCTTTGGTACTAAGTTACACCTCAGCCCTGTATTCCTCCATTAGATTCATGTGAAATAAAATATGACCTTCCATATGTTAGAGGAAATGTTTCATGAATGTCTTATAGTCTTTAGTGGTTTATGGGCGAGACATATACCCTTTTTAGAGTTTTATTTCAACAATATCTATCACTCTTCCATTGGCATGGCTCCGTTTGAAGCTCTATACGGAAGTTCGTGTCATTCTCTCTTGTACCGGTTGAAAATTGGGGAGTTAGCTAATAATAGTTCGAACCTGGTGTAGAGTATGATAGAGATGCTTCATCATGGAGTTTGGGGACCACATGTTCTTTAATGTTTCCCCTCGACATGGGAAGTGGACTGTCAGTATAGGTAGTAAGTTTTCTCCCAATTTCATTTAACCCTTTGAGGTTATGGGATAGTTTTGCGATGAGGCATACCAGTTGGTGTTTCCAACACAATTGAGAAGGATCCATGACTTCTTCAATTCTATCAACGTCTTCAGTATCTTCACAATGACATCCATGTAATAGATTGGGGAGTGTTGGATGTTGAGGATGGCACATCCTTCATTCAGTGGCCAAAAGAGAACCAAGATCACTATTAGAAGGTGTTTTGTGGAAGGACCATTCCCTTGGTTTGTGTGTTGTGGATAAATGGTGGCCTGGAAGAGAGTTCATGGGATCAAGAGATGCAAATGTGTTACCAGTTCCCATAGTTTTTTTGAGTACTGTTTGGGTGTTTTGATCTATGATGTACTGTTTTAACCTTGTTTGATATAATATGGGATTCTTCTTGTTCTATAATTTGTGATGAAGTGATAACATGAGAAAAGGGGGAGACCTGACTTCAAACAAAGATTCTTTAATTGATATGCGATTAATCATGTGTGGGAAAGTTAGTGGCGGCTAGAGCGGATAGTGTCTTGAAAAGAGGGATGAAATTTTCTAATTCGTATATCCAAATAGTTAGTTATTATGTGGGGTATCTTGTGTATCATTGGGTCAGTCGATGTGGGAACAAGGTTTATTGTATTTTGAGGTTTCACTCCATCTTTTGAACAACACAAGGTCGCTGATCCCTTAGAGGTATCTTACGGGGTGGTTGTTCGGACACCTCTTTCTCCTTGGGTTGATTTTGAATTCATGATGGTGAGAATAGTTTGAGAGGTATCTGATAAAATGGATCAGACCTCCCTAGACCATTACATTGTCAAAATCTAGGGTTTGGATTGTCAAGGGAGGAAACAGTGGCTCACTTCAAGTGTTTATCAAAATTTACAGTTTTTTTACGGTGAGTCAGGAGTTGATGAGTACTGTTGGTGGATCATATTCAATTGGTTTGTATCAGTTAATCAAGGTGACTTTATGTCAGGTAATCAATGAGTTTGGTAATTGGTGAGCTAGGTTTTTGGCGAGTCAGTGTATTGGTGAGTTAGGACGTTAGTGAGTCAGGGCGTCAGTGAGTTAGGTTGTCGGTAGGTTGAGGCATCAGTAGGTCAGGCATCGGTGAGTCACATCAGTGACTCGCTGTTAGCGAGTCATGTCAGCAGATCATCCTCGGTTTCTAATACATTGAAATCTTAGCGTCGGTTCCACATCTGTTGATGGCTCATCTGTTAGTGACTCGCGTTGGTGACTCACCCAATGATGAGTCATTTCCAATTTTTCACAGTTTTCCAGTTTCTCCCCTTTTTTGATTTCATTGTTGTTAAAGGATTTAAATGTGGTATTTATTGTGTTTTTGGGTCATTTCAATTTGTATTTATCTTCTAAAATCATGAATCATCCTTTTACACTCAAAATGTGTTGTCTTGATCGTGATCCAACTTTAATGGCCTTTAAATTGGATTTCTCCATTGATTTAGGATCTCGACTTTCTAAATCCGAAATACTCAATTAATTTGAACCCATATGTTTCATTATGGTGCTCTGAGATCCTTTCTTCATATAAGAGTCATGAACTTGTTCTATAATAGTATGTTCGGTATTACCCTAGTGTTCATCTCTACTACTCATGCAACCCCACTATTTTTTGTCATGGACGGACTATTGATTGTATGTTGTTCCAGGTGGGGACCTCTTATTATCTCTTTTAATTGGGCATTATGTAGGGTGGGAGTAATCTTGTTCCCTTATGAATATATTTGGAAATAGATTTAATGAATATAATAATAAGTAATAAACCCAGGGTTGGGAAAATGATGTTGATTTCTTTTTTATATGCTATACTTGTTTTGGAAGGGATGTATGACTTTCGAAAATAATAGAAGTGGTTGGTCTTCATTTTCACACTTTTATGATTTTTGAATCATTGCTGAAAGAAAAGGAATCTGGTTAATCACGTATATTTGGTTAAAGAAATGGATACACTAGGATCGAACCTATTCTATGAAATCCTATATTTTATCAATTGTAATTAAAGCATGAGTGTTTTTTAAATCAGAATACACCATTCATTGTTGGTGTGGATGTATATTTTGTGTGGTTCCTTTTGGTCTTTTGACTTTGATTTTCAGGTAGTGTTATAGTTGGGAGTGTTGCGGTGTGTACATAGTGGTACACATAGTGAAATGGTGTCTAAAGCTGAGAGATTGGTTGATTTAAGAATGGATGACCTTGTTCTGCACTAGGACTACATCTCACTAGTGGTTAGGCAGCGTGGCTTCATGACTGGGATGTTTTATGTTCAGGTTTATGGGTGTGTTGGGTGTGGTTTTGTGCGGCATTGGGGTTACTAAGTGTTGTAGTAATGAGGTGTGTTGGGGGTCTTACTTATTGAGAGTATGGAAAAGTAATATTTTCATTGAATAATGATGGTGTTAGTAGTTGAATACGTTTCTAGGAAGGGGGAGGGTGTAGTGATACCACAAGCTGGTTATGTTTTGTTTGTTTTTATGAATGCGTGTTAGAGTGGATTCCTTTACCTTTTCCACTATTTACCCATTTAGATTTGGATGTTTTTGGTATGGTTACTTTTCCTTAAAACATTTATAGTTTATAGTTCTTTCATGGGTAGGGAAGTAATAAATGAATAAATAAATTGATAATGAATAATGAAATTGGTTAAATGAATTGGGTGGGGCTATGTTTCGATTCATGGCATGTAGTGAAGCAGTTTTCATTTATTGCCTTATGGAAGTGATCGCCATTCAAGGTAGTATGTGCATGTATGGTTGGAAGGAAGGAGAGTTTTGGTGTGGTCTAGTTGTGGTTTTAAAAACCCATAGTTTGGGATAAGTGTTTGGTGCCTATATATATATACATGCATTTCTCTATGATTTATAGACACACATGACCTGTGTTGAGTAGTACATTCCGAACACCCCCATTGTTATGGTAGAGGGTGTACTTTCCTAAAATTTTGGTGGGTGGATGGAAAGTTGGTTATTGGATATTCTCTACACCCTCTTTTAGGAATTGGTATCCCTAGCCACTTCATGTAGGTTGTGGAGTGGTTGTGAGGCCTTGGTGTCTGTGGGAGAGGTGTGTCTCCCAGGTGTCTTGGAGGTTAGATGTGTGGTGATTCCTTGGTGTGTTTGGTATGGGGTTGTGGTTTGGAGGAATAAGTTTTTGTGAGTGATATGTGATGTGGTATGTGGCACATGTGTGTGCAGGCAAGCTGTAACAGTGGTGCTGGCGGAAGAGCATGGTAGCAACAAGATGGTCATCATTAAGAATGAGTAGTTTACAAGTGGGAAGTGGTGAGGGGTGTCCAAATATCAATGTGATTATTACATTACCTTAATTTACATGAATTGAGTTATTTGGTGAGTGTTCCTTAGTGAGGTTGGGGTCGATATTATACCGTGTTAGGTGCTTTTTGATTTTCTATTGTTTTCTCATAAGGGAATTAGTATGATTCCACCACATGTGCGTGAGTGACTTTGGTTTTCCAAACTAAGTATACTTGAATGGTCACCCTAAGTATATAAAACTATTTCTAGGTTTTTAGGGAGATATAATGGACCATGATAGACCTTACTAGCTTGAATGTTAGGGGCAGTTTCTGTGTCGCTACATAGTTTTATTTTTTTACATACTTTTGAGTTTTCATTATATTTATAGTAGTTTTACTTTCAACATGCATGTGGGTCATGACTTGGTGTCAGTCACCTCCCTAGGGAATAATGGATGAGGGAATCAAAAGTCATTTTATCTTCTTCATATTGAGTAAGGAATGTCTTGACATCTTTTTATCACTTCCCCCATATTGAAGAAGGTGGGTCATGAATTCTTTGTAGAGATTTTATTCATTTACAAACCTTTTCTTACAAAATAGTTTTATTACTTAAAATTCAGTTTTAATATTTAAAATGTGAAATGATTATTCTGTATTTTCATCTCCCAAATGTGATGTGACATCTAAAAATTGTCAAATAAATGTATAATAATACTATATAAAACACTAGAGTTCTCTTCTTGAAATATCATAATTTAGTTTTTCTTATTTTAATAAATATCATATCTAGAATTTTTTTTAATTAGCATAAGAAAGAGGATTATATCAAGAACCTCATGTTCAAAAAAAAATTCATTCTCAAAAGAAAATAAAACATAATCGTTCTTTGGATCTATTTAGAGAACAGTCGGTTTTGTATGAAAAGGATTTATAAGAAAAATATTTTAAAAATAATAAGGATGCTCATTTATATTCGGAAATAGAAGTCTCATCATATTAAATGATAAAAGGTTATATTTCATAGATAAAACATCTGTTTAAGTATAATAAATTTATTTTAGAAATATAGAATATGCAAGCTAATTTGAATGCATCAAGAAAGTCATATTAAGAGCTATAAAATATTTCATGTTCAATTTTTTTGATACACTAAAATGTGAGTATATGAATGTGAAATAATGTTTTATAAAAAAAGAAGACATTGAAGTGTTTAAATAGAGATGATATGATAGATGTAGTTAATCAAAAATGATGTTGTCAGTTAGATGGATATTGATGAACTAAATTATTTTATATTCAAATAGTTTTTTTCCTGTTTTTTGTCTCAAAGATCCACATATGTTCACAATAGAATAGAAAATCAATCAAATGTTTTAATATATTTATGTGAAAAATATTGATTTCTTTAAATTTTGGATTATTCATCTAATCATTTCTATCATCTAACTTTTTTTGTACCAATAGATTATTAAAATTTAATATCTTATATATATTTTTGATTAAACTATATAGGAAAAATATGTGTTATAAATGGTTTCCCAATTTGAATTTAATTATTATAATATAAATGATTTTATGTAAATAGATTCTTATGGGCAATAATATACTCAATTTTTAGATATGCTAAATTCATTAAATAATGTTAAATAATATATTATTATAGGTAATAAATAATGATATTAGTAGACTACAATGTTCTTATCCATAATAACATGTAAAATAGTATTTCTCTCTCAAAATATTAAATCCCATGAATATCGTTCCAAATTATTTTATATGTTTGTGGGTGTTGTTATTGATAAAACTATTCCTTATTATGGCATAAATTTAATTATTTAATATATTCATTACAATCCTTTATTATTCATTTAATGTTATTTTAAATGTTTTCTTGACTTCTTGATTATATATTTTTTTTATCTTTTTAAATTGAAATATAAATTTATGAGGTGTTTTTATTCATGTATATATTCAATAATATATATATTTTTCCAAAAATAATCCTTTTATTTCAAAAAATGGATAAATTTATAGGAGAAATTTATATTAAATATTTTTATGAAAAATGAATATTAGATTAGATAATGTAAATAAATGTTCATATAGTTTAGATGTGTGCTTATAATATAATTATTTTTTTTAGAAAATATAATACATTTAATCATTATATTATGAAATCTTTGATTATATAAAAGTGTGAGATAGTAGAGCATGTTTTGATTTAGTAATTTCAATAATTTATTTTTTATTATGATTTTCACAAAAACCAAATTTATGTGACTAATAAATTTAAAATTGAAGTGAATTTCAGAATAAAGATATTCCTTATAATATTGGTTTTTATTCTGGAAGCATTAAAAAGTTGAAATCTATGTGAATGAATTTATCTACATATTAATAACTTGTTTGAAAGTATTTTGCAATCATTTATCATATACTATGATTGTAAGAATAATGTATAGTTTTGAACTTTTACATTTGGAAGAAAAATATGGATTATATACACTACAGTTTTGGAGAAGTATGGATCAACAACCCTATATTTGAATGAAAAATAATGTTTGACGAATTAACATATGGTTTATCAACCCTGTGTTTGTAAACAAACATAGGTTTTTTACCATAAATTTGGTGTTTTTCATCACAAAAATGAACCATATATTTTACTAATCAACTATAGAGTTTTAAATTAAAGATATTATAAATGTTTTATACAATTGTATCTTTTGGAGTAAATATCTATTTAAACCAGTTTTTGGAATAATTATATTGCTGGCACTCAATGGGTTAAATTGTTACTATTTATAAAAATATTATGAATCCTTTGGAATGAATTTAAAAAATAAAATTAAAATATTTTACATTGAATATGTTTATTTCTTGAGTTAGTTTGGCCTTGATCTATTTTTCTATCAGTATAAATGATGAGATGTTTAATTAATTTATATAGAATAATATATTTATAGAAAATTAAAATGATATGTTTTTGAAAAATAATTTGTCTCATTACTTTCAGAGCTACTATTTGGTGAAATACATATTTTTATCTATGTAATAAAATTGTGGATGTTTCTATCACTAGTGTTATATCTTATTGTTACATCATCTTTTGAGATTTTGGAAATTCATTCATCAGAGAATTACATTGGATAAATAAATAATCATTCAACTATTTGGTGTTTTCCCTTTATATTATTCCGGAAATTATGTAAAAAATTTATGATTATTTTTGTTATGAATTTACAATATTAATGATCAAACAAATTTTTTAGTTGTTACTGCAACTAGGAGAGAACCCGTTTTCTCAATTATGTCAATATCTATTGATTTCATAGAGTATCTATTTCTCGAAAGCATATTTTGGTACAATATCATCTTCTTGGACTAATATGCTGATTTACAGTTCCTTGCAAAACAACTAGTGGTCCATACAAAATTTTTATTGTAAAGGTATCAACAGTCCGTACTCATTTGTTGATGTCCCATGAAAATGGAAATACTAATAATAATAACCAAGCTCATGGAGAAAAATTTGGTGGAGTGGAATTTTTGATATTTGATCCTTTACCCATTATATATCATTGAGTTATTTATTTATTTATTTATATTGATCACTCATCTTTATGAAAAAAGGAAAGATATGATGCATATTTTTTGATCCTAACATTTTTTAAAGATGCATCTAGATCATTTTCATGTACTCATTTTACATTTTGTAATATTTTTTGGTTGGGATTAACCTTAGGGAGTTTTGGGTTAATATTAGTGATTTTTGGAAGGAAGAGGGGCAGTTCACAGTTAGTTCATGAATTTTCCAAAATTTGGTCCAATCCTAGAAAACTGTGTAAACACAAGAAGTGGGGATTTTCATTACTGGAACATGTTTTGGGAAAATCCTATTCCACATACCAAAAACAATGTGCATAGAATTTTGAACCCATGAAAATTAGAATAAAAATTTCCAAACCCCCCAGACATCACCAACTACTGACCCATCTGAACCCTTAATTTTTTCTCTCCTTTTTTGAGGCTCCCAAATGGTTTCTATAGCCTTTTAAAGGAATTATCAATCGTTCGATGGTCATATTGATTATCTGCACCACTTTTATTAAGATGATCTCAACCAAAATGATTTTAGGTACTTATTCCATATTTTCATATCGTTTGAAGAGTTTTAAAAATATTTTTTATGGATCTATTTCTAGGTTTCTATAAACTTATGAATTTGATCATGGATTTATTTTTTAGATCAAGATTTTTTTTTCATTTTCTAATTGAGAAATATACATCATTTTGAATATTTAGATTGTTGATAGTCCATCAATGATCTTGAGGTATGTGGTTTAAATTGAAAATCACATCATTTTGATTTAATTACATGCATTTTATTTTGATGTTTAAATTAAAATGATTGGAAAATTTAATTAATTATTTAATTGATTTAATTTATTAGTCACGTGATAATGATTCCAATTAAATTTGAGCAATTAAAATTTTTTGGATTTGAATTAAATAATTTTCTAATAAATTAATGGAATTATATGTTTGTGATATTGATGGGATATATGGATTGTGTCATTGGTAAATTAATGGTATTATAAAATAATTGAAAATGGTAATTATAAGATGGTTGACATGACCTTAAGGGGTTAGTGGGATATATGATTAAATATTTAAAAATGGTTTAATGATGAATTTTCATATTATTTCATGTGAATTATTGTTTTCAACCATGATTGTTTAGAAAATTGAAAAGGTAAACATTAATGTGGATATTTAAAATAATGTTAACGATTCAAAACCATGATTTTTATGAAATTCATATATGTGTGATATTGTTATACATGTGATTTTATGATATAATTGTGTGGGACATAGACTGACGATTCAAAAAAACATATGCGATTAAATGATATACATGTGTGATAAATGGAATACTACATAAAAATACCGTAGTGATACTGAGTCTGTGAAAGATTCCTTCTTCAAAATGCCATTTCTGTGATTGATGAAAAAATGAGTTATGGAACACATACTGGTGCTTCAAATACCTATGGGGTCCTATATATGTGTTTCAATGCCTAAATTCTTGTCAATGGACTATGGATCCAATTTTCTATAATATGAAATGAAATTAATTGATCTTTGATAATCATGTTTTGGATATATTTAAAATATCTTCAAGATATTTCATACTCTAGCATGGGTAGAATCATATATTGATGATTTGTGTGTCCTTGGGAACTTCTTAGTTTATTTGGTGAGATAAAGAGTAATGGAAAAAACTTAAACACTTTAATTTATTAGTTTTAAATTAAAATTTATAAAAATACAAAAAAAACTATTGACTACATGTTATTTTAAACACCATTGGTAGTGGAACACTGAGTTTTAATCACACCCTAATCAGGCTACCAGATTAGTAATCAAATATATTTCAAGGTTTTAGGATAGGATAAGGTCAAGATACCAATGTCTGATGGTTGATTTGGGGTAGATCATGGATGAGGGAACCATATATGGTGCCATGACCCTCATGTGAGTGTCACTATGCCTTTATTTTGGATTTACATTTGACATTTGACATGTATTTTTTCTTGTCAAGTCTTTGGATAGTGTTTTGGATATTTTTTTCTTATTTTGGACATCATGTGATACTTTTATTATTATAGTTATGGTTATATAATTTACATGTTATTATTTACATATTATATTGTGTTACTTTGATAAAGAGGGTATATTCAACCCTTGAATGATATTCTACCCTAACAACCAGTCAGCAACCTCTAGTAAACAAGGAGGTGTGCATGAGGCCACGTAACCAACCAGCTTGTGGTCCTGATGTGTGGCAGCCCGACCGGGAAGTTAAAATTTGGTATTAAAGGATTTTTATTTTCATTTCCATTTCTCGTACTATTTTGTAAAGGTTGAGAGGAACATAGTATTATTCAATCCTTGGTTAATATCATGTTCATGGAAGTAGGTAAACCATGTATGAAGGTAAAATCTAAGTACATAGGGTGGGTTTGTTGTTATTGTTGTGTTTTATTAAAGTTAGATGTTATTTCACCTTGAGTGAAGCACTTTTTGTATGATGAGAGTACTATTTCAGAAATATTTTCTATGATTTGACTAGTTCCCAATTATGGAATGGAAATTTAGTTTGAATGAACCATTTTAGGAATGTGGGAATATTATTGTTTCATGTATTATTTAATCCATGCATGGGAAAAACGTTTTTGGGTAATTTTTTGGTTTTAAAATTTTTTCGCTTACTTCTATAATTGATATAAAAAAGTGAATAAAATGATTTTATGAATTTTAAAATTATGAAATATTTTATTAAATGGATTTATAATTAGAAACTAGTATTGATAATGAGTTTACCAATTGATAACCCTGAACTAGTCAAATGATGGTTAAGGGAAGTGATAGTTCCTCGGTTTTGACCACGAATAAGATAATGATGGAATGTACTGTTATGGATTAATGTAAATACCACTTGTTAAATGTGTTACTGTTTTGTAATATGGAATGAGAAGTGTGTTTTGAATTGTAGATAGATGCCTCCATGACGGCTCTTATTGATAGGACGACTTGAGTTTATGACTAGAAATGATCCAACAACATTTGGAACTAAAGGCATCGATGATGTCGGGTTAAAGAATATGAGATAAGTTCAGTGAAAACATTTCTCACTTCATATAGTTTATAGATAGTGACACTTAGTGGGATGAGGAGAGTATTCATGATTTTACAAGGGATTTTTAGTTGTATCACTCACTAATGTTTACTAAAGATAGTGGACCTGTGGTAACTGAGATTCGGAATGAGTCTATCCAAATGATATTGGACCACTTGGAGACACTTATATAGAAAAAATTCAAATGGGTTGTTTACATGTTACATGGTCAAGAAAAGAATTCTTTCGATAGTTAGACTTTGGATGGAAAACTGGACAGTATGAATGAAAATATAATTAGGATAAGTTATTGGAGTGCTTTTACCCTACAAAGCTCAGATAAGAGAGAGGGGAATTGTTTATGACAATGAATCATGGGAGTATGTATATCATTTTATATGATCGTATCTTTACATATTTTCTACTCTTTGTTCCAAAATTTTAAAGAGATGAGAATACAATGAAAAAAAGTTTTCAAATGGGCTTCAATGTGATGTTAAGTCCTGGGTTAATATCATTAGGATGCTTTTTTCTCAAATGTGGTGAATACTGCTCTCATTTATAAGGGGAACCTAAAGGATGAATCCAGTTGAGGAATGTTTTTTTCAGTAAGTTGATTAGGAGGTATAAATTTAGGTTTTCAAAATTTCCATTATGAAAATGTTGAACAGTGTAGTCAAAGGTAGAGTGGCTAAGAGGAAGGGTTAGTTTCCCATGACCATACTCGGGTGACCAGTCACTAATGTGGTATTTTGGGTTACATTAATATACAAATCCCCTGACCACAAGAAGAGTGCTGATATTGTTGAAGAATGGGACATTTATAGAGGTTCTACATGGACCAATGCAAAATTGGAAATGATTGATGATTGTGGAAGAATCAGAGTTCTAGAAGGGGGTCATCGACCACATCTCATTCTGGTTGAGTGGGTTCTACTATTCCTAGCGGTAGAGGAAACTAAGGTAGTGCATCTAGAAAATAGAACAAGTATCAGTAGAGTTGTACCACTCTATGTACTTAGACTGAATCATAGAGAAGTGGGGTATAAATGTTTCATGTAGTTCAACCTATAATTATGGATAGTGAGGATGGACTTTCGATGGTTAAAGATACTATTATTGTATCTTCTACAATTTCTAGAAAATAATTTATACTAGTTTCTCTCATTCTTTTATATCTACCCAACTTGTGAATGTTTAGAGTTTGATGGTGTTGTTTTTGAGAAGCATTATGATGATAGATACAACATTGGGAGTACAATATAGATAGATATATTTATTTAAATGGCGTTCTCTTGATGTTGTGTGGTATCATATACTTATATATATTTTGATTCTGGACGTTTCTGGATTCAAACTAATTATGGGTATGGATAGGATTGTAGCATACTGAGCCCACAATTATTTTTAACAGAAGAGGGTGACTTTGTCACCTCATGAGGGTAAAAATTATGTTCTCCATGGACAATTGTATATCATGGTAGGACATATACGACCGATTCATCAAAAACTAGCGGAGGTCATCACACAAGTTTATTGTATTCTATTGGATGATGGTGGTGTGAAGCATGATGTCTTTCAACCAACAGTGGACCAGTTTGAGGTTGTGTTTCCTGAATGCATCTCAGGGATTCCACTTGAGAGAGATATGTAATTTAAAATTAAGCTCATGTTAGGGGATAATCTGTTTTTTAATCCACCATATAGAAAAGAACCAATAGAAATTCATGAAATATATACTCAAATGGAAGAGTTAATGGACAAAGAATTTATATGGATAAGTATATTACATTGGGGTTCCCCTGTTTTCTTTTTGAGGATCACTGGCATAACTCTGTGCATTTGTGTCAACTATATAATGTTGAACAAGATAATTGTGAATAACCAATTTTATCATCCATGTAGAGATGATTTATTTAACTATTAAAGGGAGCTTCTATTTTTTCCAGTTACACAAGAGATGAAGGTATCAACATTTGATTGTTTTAACTTCCAACATACCTTTTACATCATTCAGAATAAAGTATGACCTCTATGAGTTCATCATAATGTTGTTCAGGTTAACTAATACACCAGAATTATTTATCTCCTTGATAAAATGAATATTACACTCATTCTTAGATCATTTTTAGTAGTTTTTGGATGACAACATGGTGTACCACAAGACTCATGAAAATCATTCCCAAAATCATGAAATTGTCAGGAGTATGCTATGATATTGTTGGCTGTACGACAATATATTTAGGTGTTAGATTTTGATTGATTAGGTGCACTTCTAGGGTCACATCATCTACGTGGAAGATGTGTTAGTGGACCTAGAGAAGGTTATTGTAGTTTTTTCTTGGGTGTATACAAACAATAATTTCAATATCCATACTTTTCATGGATTGGTGGGATATTATTTGATGATCATTTAGGATACTCCCATATTGACGAATCACTTTGGGTCATGACCATGAAGGGGATAAATTTTGTATGGCGTGAAATATATGATAATTCATTCGATGAGTTGAAGATGCAATTGAATATGAAAGCATTCTTGATACTACCCAATCTAGGTGAGGCGTATATGGTGTTTTGTTATGATTCTAGGATATGAAATGGGCATGTTTTGATGAAGGGATAATTTTTTTTGTAGTTTCGGATTGGATGTTTTGGGCACATTAATAGACTTATCATACACATGACCTGATGTTGGAAGTAGTTTCTTATTCCTTAAAGTTTTGGTGATTTCATATGTTGGGAAAAAGTATACCATGTATATTGATTACATGATATTAAAGTATATAATGTTGTAGAACGATTTCAATCAATAATATTGGAAGTGGGTTGAGTCTATGAGGTATTTTGATTTTGTTCTATCATATAATTTCTTTTTGGGAAACAATGTATCATCCAATTTAAGTACGGAGTATCATACTTATGTAGTTCATGAGTCTATTTATGAGAAAAAAGTAACGATTTTATTGTATGAAATACATGTTGTGGTTCAAGAGATCTAGTTACATATGTTTATTTTTTCTGTTTTAGTGGAGTCTACACTGTTGAGATAGATTAGAGAAATGAATTATTAGGATATGTAGAGTTTGGACTTGAAGGAAATCCATGATGGTGTGGATTCAACTTTCTATTAGATGGTAGATATGGATGATATCATCTATGTCTGAAATCAGGATTTCGTGCCTACATATATGAATGATGATCTAATATATGAATTGCATTCATCAAAGTAGGTGGTACTTACAGTTCTGATAAAAATGTATAGTGACCTACATCAAATATTTTTGATGTAGGAAATGAAAAATGAGATATAAGGTTTCGTAACATGACACTACTAATGTAAATTGGTAAAGACTGATAATCAATGACCCATAGGGTTACTACAATAAATTCACACTTTTGAATGGATATGGGATGAAATTACCAAGGACTTTGTAGTGGGTATCCTACTAAATCTCTGGAGAAATAAAAATATTTGGGTGATTGTGGACTGACTAATTAATGAATCACATTTCTTAAAGATAAAATAGAGTTTCTCAGTAGATCAGTTGAGGGAATTGAATGTTTGAGAAATATTTCATCTTGTTTCGGGGAAATCAAATATTATTTGAGAACATGACTCAAATTTTAATTCAAACCTCATGTAGGTAATGAGTAAGGTTCTTGGTTTTGAGGTATTACTAAGTATGAAATTCCATGCACATACATATGGGTAGTCGGAATGCATTATGCAGTCGCTTGAGTATTTTCATTAGGCGGGGCTCCTAGACTTTGGTGGGTCTTGAGAGATTAACATTTATTTTTAGGTGTTCTAATATACAAATAGTTATTAAGATACTTTTGAAATGAAACCATATAAACCTATTTATGTAAAACCATATATATCACTTCTATGTTGGATGGAGGAAGACAATTCAACTATGTTGGGACCGAGCCTCGTGAAGGGGATGTTAGAGAAGATTGATCTGATTCGAGAGCATACTGATATAAATCAAAGTAGATAGAAGTCATATGCTAATAAAAATTAATGTCCCATAGAGTTTACAGAGGGTGATCGTGTTTTCCTTGGGGTGTTCATAGTTTGGTTTACCACATGATACAAATACAGGGAATGTTAGCGCCCATGTTTATTGAACCCTTTGAGGTAGTGGAGTGAATCAGCCTAGTAACATAATAATTGGATTTTACATAGAGGTATAGTTACACACAAAATGATTTTAATGCTTCCTATATTTGGTGGAATGACAATGAGCATTATCATTTGATCTTTGCAGAAGATGATGATATTGGGATAGATGTGACCATTGAGGTGAATCAGATAAATGTGTTGGATCAATGTGATAATGTGTCGTGAGGGAAGTTTGTTTTAGTAGTTCATGTATTTTGTAAACGTAGTAATGTTTTTAAGGAATCATGGGAGAGTAAAGAGGAAATAAAAACTCAATGAAATAATATTTTTACCTTGAAATCCTAGATACTCTTGGGTGCACAACTCGAGGATGAGATGTTCTATGGCGGGCTGAATATAAGATCCAAACAATTTCTTGAGGTGTCTCAAGATCATTTTAAACTTATCATCTCCATTATATATAGTCTTTTTGGGTTTTTAATTGGAGAGTTAATGATTGAAATTATAGAATATTGGATGGAAGAGGTGTAGTGCATGGTTGGTGCAAAAACATTTCGAACCATGCACCCATTCTAATAAATTAAGTGAACCCAAGAACAGGGGAATCACATAACTGGGACGTGGTTTGTAAAATTGTGTTCCCTCTTAGTAGTGTCCATGAAACACCCCTAGATAAGGTGAAAATTTACAGAACATAGTTAGGGAAAACTATGCTCACCATATAGTAAACAATAATCAATAGGTTTAAACCCTCAAAAATTAGATTAAAAATTCTGAAACACACCAGACCTCCCCAAATGTAAACTAAAAATGATTTATCTTTTTTGTAGAGTATACCCAATGTATTTTAGTCCTTTTAGCATTTTTTTCAATGATTCAAGGACAATATTGAGGGGTGGATCCTCTTCCAATATGCAGCTATCATCACAACTGATTCCCCATTTTTAACATGTATTTTTGACATCATTTGAAAGTAATTTTTCCAGTTTTTATTCTGAATCTTGATATTGGATTTGGTACATCTTAGTCGTTTGATATTTGATCTAGTTATTTTGATCTATATTTCTTTCTTCATTGTGTGGTTGAACATTTTGCTTTAATATTGGGATTTCCATCAGTGAACGACCATTAACAATATTGAGGTATGTGATTTAAATTTTAAATCTCATAGAATTAATTTAATTAAATGTATATAATTATGAGGATTCAATTTACATGATTATAAAATTATGGTGATGACTTAATTTATAGAATTTAATTACAATATGATAATGATTTAGGTTAAATTCATAAAAATGAAATTTTATTGATTTTAGATAATGAATTGGTTAAATAGGAAAATTATTTTCGTGTTTAAAATTAATGGGATATTTAGATTGTAAAATTTTTCATTTAGTTTTATTATAAAATAGTGGAAAATTGTAATTATGAGACGGTATACTTGAACCAAATAGGTCAATGGTATTTATGAATTTCAAATTGAAAAATGGGTTACTGATGAATTTATATAGTATTAAATGTGAATTAATGTGTTGAAAATTGATTGTTAAACAAATTAAAAAGGTAAACATTAATAAGAATATTGAAAATAGGGTTAAAGATTCATTACCATGATGTTTATGAAATTGTGATATTTTTATTATTTTGATACATTTGATTTTATGATATTTATGTGTGGGGCATGGACTACTACTCTGAAATCACATTGGTGATTATATAATTTCCTTTTGTGGGAAATGTATGACTGATTCAAATTCCAATAGTGATATTGAGTGTGGGAAAAAGAATATTGCTTAAAAATATCACTTGTTTGATATATTGATAATGGATTTGTAGGACATGGACCAGTACATTCTTTACCCATAGCGTCCTATACAAAGAGTTTTAGGCTAAAACGTTTCACACTAAACTATGAATCTAATTGTCCATAATATGAATTTAAATGAATTGATCATTAATAACCAAGGATTGGTGATATATGATATCCCAAGGGGATAATTCAGAATTTTGTAAAAGATGAAGAATGTATTGGTGGTTTGGGTGTTCTTGGGAACCAGAAAGTTTATGTGGTTAAATATATAGTAATTGAATAAATGTAAACTAGTTAATTTTTTATTTTTAATATATTATTTAGAAAACTATATACAATGTTATTGATAGGATGTTGTTATAGACACCATTGGGGGGGGGTCCTATATTTTTGTACTGACACCCAAATTAGGATATTTTAAGGATACACAAATAGATTTTGTGGTTTCAAGGTAGGATAAGAGGATGAGAGCTATGTTAGATGGATTATATTGTGTGGATTTAGAACGAGGGAACTATACGTGATGTCTAAAATCTCTTGGTTGTATCAATGTGTCTTTCTTTTTGTTTTTAATTTCATTCATGGTATTTATTTTCATCTGTAATTTTTATAGCTTTAATGTTTGGTATTTTATTACTATTTTAAATAACATGTTATATTGGTATAAATCTAGTTATTGTTATATCATTTTTTATTCTTATTTACTTCCACAATTGTGATACTTTGATAAAGAGTGTATAGTATCCCCATGATCAATAATAGACCGTCATTCATAGTCAGTAATGTCATTATAATGTGGAGGCTTTCCTAAGGTCATGTAAACAATTGTCTTAGGGCACCAGTGTGTGGCAATATAGTCAGGAAGTTACACATATCAAGAGGATTGTTTTGAATCTCTTGAAAGCTTTTAAAGAATCACAATTCGGTCCCCTCTTCAATTCATCCTCATATTAAATACCTAATTGTATATAATGATTTTATATGATATATATGATATAATTAGACTTATATAACTATATAATCAGGTATATCATCATACATTATATATATTTCATTAAAAATATTTAGTAGAAATTACGGAAATTAACAATCGAATCGAAAGTGATAATGAAATATTACTAAAAATTGAGTAATTTATTTTATAAAAAGAAAATATATGATATTATAAATAATTAAATGATTCTTTTATAAGTTAATTAAATGTTTAAATCCACTATAAATTATGTCAATGAGTAATAAACTAAAGGGAAACATGAGTAAATAGATTTGTAAAATGAAATTTCATTCAGTAGTTTATAAAAATCCTCCATTGATTATATAATTAATAAATTATTAGTTAAATGAATTTTGATTTATTGATGAATTATATTTAATTTTATTTATGTGGATTTTTTTTTAAATAATCACCCTATGAATTAACTATCACCTAAATTATATTTAATATGTAAGGGTTTCATCTCAAGCATCTATCATTACGACACATGTTATTTTACATTCCTAATTTCTTCAGAATGGATTCTATACTAATAATATACATAATATATCATGGATCCTTCCTAAATAATGATATTCTTTTAATTCATTTTCTCCATGCATGGTATTTTATGATTCAAAATTTACCAAAGTGGTATGGGTTTAAATTATAATAATATTACAATCAGGATTTCTTATGCTTTAATTTTCGTGGAAATAAATTATTTTTATTATTTTCAATTGAAACCTATTACTTTTATTTTCATATAGTTATTAATTTATTATGTATGTAATAGTAGAATTATTATCCCCTTAGTAATTTCTATAATTGATAATTTTTTATGAAAGTAAATATTTATGTCTCTCCTCATTCAAAAATCAGTCTTCTTCCAAATATTTTTTTATAAAAAAAGTATTTTCAAAAATGGTATTCTATTACTGTTTAATGTAATTTTTACATTTAATTGGATTTCAAAATACAGAAAAGAGATATTCCTTTTATTTTCTAAATATGGTATTTTTTAAAAATTTCTTACATAAATTTGAAATGAATGTGTGTTTTAATGTATTCATCATGAACAGAACTATTCATTAATAATGACCAAAAAATGTTTTAAATAATAATATTTATTTTTTAAATGTCATTTTTAAGGAATATGTTTTCATTAATGTATCAGAATATATTATATTTTAAATAAGATCTATAAAAAAGGAAATTCTACATTCCTCTATAAATGGTCAAAGTGATCTATCAAAATAATCCAATAACTAAGATGTCATTCATTGATGTCACTCAATGTGATGTAATTATATTCGCCATGATATTTAAAAAAAATTATTTTCATCAATGAAAACAATCTACGATGTTATAAATTGGTACTAAATAATGTATGAATGTCTCTCATTTAAATAATAATCTTATTTTTCCTTCATTTGGTAGTGTAATACATTCCTTATGATCATTTCTCAAATGCCTTCATTATGAAATTTATTTTTATTATGATATAAATAACAATTATGAAACCCACTTTATTTATATGTTTAATTATTAGGTTATGCCTAATTATTTATTTCCTCTATTTATAAAAAATGGATCATGTAAATTTTATGATGTGTGCACGCAGATATAAATCAATATATTTGGAAACATTATAGTCTCATATGACGTAATGAATGGTATTATGGAATAAACTAAATCCAAAAGGGGACATTTTCTGCCCTATAATTTTTTCCATGTAGTTATCCATGACACATTTCTATGTCATGTTATATATTTCATTGATATTTACTATTATTTAATGACATTAAGATAAATTTGTTTCATTATTTTATGAATCCTTGTGAATACTCATATTCCACCTATTTTATGTTATTATTTTATATCTTCAACTCACTTATTATGTGTACGTATCATTATTATTCCCTTACATGGGTTCTTAGATCACACCATTATGTATGTATTCTTCAGGTTTTCTCAAGCACATTTTTATGAACTCAAATTGATTTTAGGATCTCACAATGGAATGTAAAATAAATATTCTTTGTTCCATGTATTAGGAACAAATTATTATATACACACTAGACATTTATGACACTTTTGTTATTTTAATTCTTTAAGAATCATGTAATAGAATTTCTAAAATTGTTTCTTCATCATAATTTTAACAATACATATGTTTTGATAATTAATATTTTAACTTTAAAAAATTCACCAAATGAGTTATACAAGTTTCACTTTTCAACAATGGACCTAGAAACAACTGAATATATGAATGTTTAAGTAGAAAAATTTTATATTAGAAAATAATTATTTTTCAGACATATCTACTATTTTCACATTAATAATTATGATTCATAAATTAATTTTTATCAGAAACATTTAATTGTTAAATTCATTCATTATGTATTATGATTCAACACTTAGATAATAGTAAACATTAAATAAATATATTTTCAAAATATTATTTTCATTTTAACTATTCTTGTTATAATTTTTTTAATCTAAAAAACTATATGGTGTTGTAGATTTTGGAAGAAATTTCACAATACATTCTAAATGACATCAATACCAATAATAATTTATTTGATGAATATATTTTATGTTTGAATAATTTTTAGATTTTGTTTCATTTAAATATATATTCATTTTAAAATTCTTTTTAAATGTTTTTAATGACTTTTTAACTATTTTTTTATTAGTAGATAATTGTTTCTACTATGAACATATGGTATAGGTGTGGGACAATATACTTTAGAATATATTTTTTAAAAAAAAATTAACAGTAAAGATTGTTTTTATAGAAACTTGAATTTGAAGTTCTTATCCTTAACATTTTTTTGTAAATCATCCATTGAAATAGGATATAAATTTTTATATTTCCTAAAATATTCATTTAGAACCTAGTGATATTTAATTTTAGAATACCTTTCAACTTATGTTTTAGAAAGAACTAATATTCAAAACCAATTAACTTGTAGGTTTTATTTGATATATGATGTAAAGAGTCATGAATGAAGTATCTCAACATTGGATTTCAAGAACACAAATGTTTAAATATAGATGATATTTTATTTTTCATAATATCATTAAACATGAGTTTTATTAAAATTAACGAAAAAAACACAAATATTTAAATCACATTTCATAAAATGTTAAATTTTTTAAAAATAAAGATATCGAATTTTTATTCTCTAGATCTATATTAATTAATGCTCATTTTACTATTAGAAAAAAAATGATGTAATTTTTTACTGATATATAACACATTAAAAAAGATTTTTAGAATTAGAATTGAATCACCAATTTAATAATAACAAGCCATACATATGTGTTCCATATATACAAGAAAACATTCATAATCCCATCATAACATAATTAACACAAGGTAAAGAAATAATATTTATGAAAAATATCAAAATAAATTAACAAAATCTATCCAAAGATATATGGTTGGTGAAATCAGTATTGGATAACTATAGTGAAACATAAAAAATATTTAAGGGCACTGAAATAGATAAATTACATTTTTATAAGAAAATTTTTAAATTACATTAAAAAGTATGGAAAGATATATATTAATATTGAAGATAATTATTCTAAATAATATTTCATTATAAAAATGAGAATATAAATATACCACCCAAAAATTAAAATATAAGAACATTATATTCTATTACATGTATGCCACACAACACCAAGCGTGTTAGGGGATACAATATATCAAAACATCATAATATATTTACTATTTTAGGAAAATTAAATCTATTATATATGTTTATATTCTTTAAATACTGACTTATCTTGCATGATAAACAATAGAGACTTATATTGATATCCTACACTGGATGCAACATTGAATTTTACAGAACAACAATATATTTTAAAAGTATTATTATTTTATATAATAAGATATAACATAGCTGTTAAATTAGTATTTATAAATAGTATTAACTAAAATATGAAAACATATGTTTTACAAAAATATAAAACTCTTTCATTGGTTAAAAATAAATTAGAAATCAATATATGAACAAATTATAAATAAATGGAGTATTTTTATTAAAAACTATTTTTATGCTCACAAAGTCATTTTTCATAATAAATTAAATTAATTAAATATATTCAATGATATTAATGGAATATATATATTTGAAATTCAATGAAATATTTTTCAATTTATCCAATATATTCTATAGAAATAATATAAGAACAAACTCAATATTACACATAAAAACTATTTTTTTTTATAATGGCACACTAATAACCTTTGAATGTAGAACCTATTTTAAATCCAATTTTTAAAAATTTTATAAATAATATAAGTAAAAATAATATTACTAATTGATTAAATAACATTAAAATTATGTTAGGGTGATTTTTTTTTATTTTTCAGTGAAGATTCATTTTTTTATGAAGAGTGAAAAACACTGAACGTTAATTGAAAACTAATATTGTGTACAATTTGTATATAAACTAAAATTATATTTTTATTAGTTTTAAATATAAATTATAAAAAATTTATTTCATTTAATTAAATTTATTTAATTATAATAAATTTAAATTTCAAATTTTATATAAAATCATATCAAACTTTTGAACATTTGTTATTTAAAAACCAGAATTTTCATCCTATCTACGAGATTAAATGCAAAATAATTTCCTCCACTTCTCTAATAAGAAATTTAAAAATTTGATTCAATAATTGGAATCATAATAATTTGTAATGTTTCATATATTCAAATATTATTTTAACCACAAAAATTAGTGAATGTTATTAAGATAAATTACAACGATTAAGAGAAAAATTAACATAACAAATGACTAAACCATATACATAAGTGCCTAAATTACCTAAAAACTTGTCCAAAATCCATTTTTAAAGAAATATTTGGGCCCTATAATATATTTTATATAATTTCTACCTAATTTGATACACTATATAATGGGAAATATATGGTGACAAGAGTGACACTCCTCCTCCACTATATAAAATCACTCATTCCTCTCTCTTTACCACAACTATCATTACACTTTGGATAAACAATTATATTACAAAGTTACTCCAAAAATTCCCTCTAGTCATTCTAGAATTCTCTATTTTGGAGTAGATACATCCAATGAATCCCTCTGTTGAAAACTAAAAGGAGTTACCGCCATGAGAGGTAACATCTTTCCACAAGATCTTTTGATTAATTTCCAACATATAACCACTAAAATATAAATATTTTATAATCATGATAAATACAAACTATATTAAATATTGATATGTGTTTTTATGATAATATTCTGACATACACATTCACACAACTCCATCTAACAGGTGACGAACGTACTGTTTATGTGTACGACGAACTACCACCCTATGAAACAATGATTGTTTATTCTTCCATTACCACATATAATTGTGTGATTTGTTATGGAAATATTATTTATATATGATATTTATGATATTTATTATTTAATTTTTTTTTAATAAATTTATATGTACAGAATAACTTTATTATTTCATTTTTTATTAACAATGTAACTTTATTATTGGGAGTGTGGACTACTGCATTTTAAAAGTGATGTGATATGTTCACCTGACATATAAAATGTATAAAGGATGGATTCAATTAGAAATATATTAAAATAATTAGTATGATATTCATGAAATAATTTTTTTTGGAAATATAGTATGTATATATAAATATATATCATTTTCTTTAATACCCGTTCACATAATTAAAAATTCATAACGTCATTTGTGGACATGTAGACTACCACCACCTCAATAGGATGTGATTCATTATAAATCCCAAGAAATATACATAATTATATTTGAATAAATAATATGTTATTTATGATATAATTACCATTTTGGAATGATTAATATAATTTACTTTATTTGCAAGATATTTATTGAAAAATGGGAATGTTACTTATGTGTGCATACGACCAACCATCTCCATAATTGTAAAATTGATTCTTTTTTAAAAACCATGTTTAAATTATTGGTTTAAAAAGAATAATTTATTGATAAATATGATAATTACATAATGATTTTTTTATATGAATGTTATATAATGACCAGTTTGATAATAGTTGACTTAACAAAGTTGCTTTACACATAAAATGATTTTTTTTTCAAAACAACATATATAGGAATAATTGATTACATAGTTCTATAAAACATAGTAATAAGTAATATAAATATATTTATAATCATTAAAAATATATTATGAAATTAAATAATTTAATTTATTATAATATTGATTAATAAAAATACACAAACAAAAAGTCAAAGTCGATTAAATATATTTTCATCTCATTTTTTACATCTATGATATAAATTTAAAATTTACTACTTACATCATTATTTAATGTATCAACTATAAATTTTGATATATTATATCATTAATTACTTTACCTTAATGGTATTTAAATATTTAATTTAACATTATTAATTCATGAGTATTATGATTCATATATTTCAAAGTAGTATGGGACACTTTGGAATATTTAAAGATTATATTCCTTATAAATACATTTAATGATCTCTCAATGGTCTGATTCCTTTTAATAGGTTATACAAATTCCTTTTTGTCATTAATTTTATATAGTAATTTTTTAATGAATTTTAATATTTATTTATATATTTATACTTCTATTATTTGGATTTATAGTTTATTTACATAATCTATTTGTTGATTGATTCTCACTTCAACATTATGTTATTTTATGGGGTTTACATCATAGTCCAATTTTTCAAGGATTTTTTACACATTAATTTCAATTAGATGAAATCCTATGAAAATTTTATTACGAAGCCTTTCATCTTATTCCCCCTTGGATATTCAAGACCATTCCATGTAATAGTATAATTTTTACCATTATTTTGTAATCAAAATGATTTAGAAATTGTTTTTAAGAAAACCTTCCTTCATTTTTCTCTTTAGTGAATGAAACTAATTTCTTATAAAAACCCTACATTATGTAATTGTTTTAAATTTCTTTAACATTTCTAATTTGTTTATTATAATTATTTTTATCCTCTTATCCTTTTCAAAAAAAATCAAAGGAATATTATTTTCGCTTTCTAAACTAAGAATTTTTTCTAGAATTTTTATTATTAAAAATGACTATTTCTTTTAAAATGTATGACATGATAAAATTTACCATATATCATTTCTTTTATGATGCGTTTTCATTTTAAACAGCTGAGTTTATGAAGAATATGTTTTTAAAAGTAATTTTCCAAGAAATGTATCTTCAAAATGTTGTTAAAAATAAAAACAAATTTTGTTCCATATTGTTTTTAAAAGAACATATATTAGTATGTCTATTCACAAATTATAAAAACCATTTATTTTTACTCAAATTTGGATCTATTTTATTAATGCTATCTCTCTTCTTTCTCCAAATGGTCTATGATTGATTTTCCTAAGTATATTACTGACCATAACTTCCATGATTATGTTTTTAGTCCTATGGAATGATGCAATTCCATATGATAATAGGACATTTAGTTTCCTCAAATTATCTATATCAATTATCAATGTTATTTTCATTGCCTAAACCATATAACTTTTTTTATACATTTTTTATTTTTAATCTTATTGGATTATTTGGGGAAATATTGATAAATTCATATACATTATTCATTCTGAATATCTGATAAGTAATATTATTTATTTGACATAAGGAATTATTGGGAAATAAAAAACATTGTTTGGGAACTATTCAGGAAATTCAAACTAGTTGGGGAACATTTAATGAAATCAACATGATTTACCAGAAGTCTCATGAGATGAAATTAGTTGGGGATAAACCATTAATTATTATTTTCATGAATTATAGTTAGGCTTCAACCCATAAACATAAACTAATTTTTGAAATGTATCAATTATAGTGGTTCAAGTTCAAGATATATAATGTCAAATAATTAATAATTTTCCATAATTTATATTTAGTTATTATTATTCCATGATAATTTTCATCGACAAGTCTATAAATATATTTCATTCATAGATTATTTATTAAATGGCATGTGTTTAAATTTCCTACATTTCCATATTAATATTCTTTATGTAGTTATTTTAATGTAATATGTTTCTTGTTATTACATTTTAGATATTTTAGGAAATCCCATGCCGTTGTTTTGATGAAATTGTATGTTTGTTCAATTATTTACCATTCCAAAAAATATTATTCTCATTGATTTTTTATTTCTTCCTCTATACTTTACCCTTTTTGGGTATTTAAGATCAAACATATTTCGTTTCATTTCACCCTAAATCCAAGAACCATACTATGAATGATACAAAGAGGTATTCTAAATAAAATAGGGTTATCATCAAAAGAAAAATAATTACGTTGTAACTATTGTATTCATTTGTAATACAAGGCTCATGTGTGTATTGGGTTTACTAATACTACTAAACACATCAGTCCTTATATATTTCTTTCATTATAATAATTCCAATGTAATAGTAGTATACATCAACTCGGGTTTATCTAGGGTTGAGGAGGTACAGTTGGTATGAAAGTAATTTTAGTTGTAATATTGGTTTCTAGATTTTCGAAACCACATATTATAGAACAAAAAATTAAGGTATAATATGAGGATAATTATTAAGGAACACCCTTGAATTTTTGTAATGTAATGATTATATTGGTCTTCTAAGAAATAAATCCATATCTAGATACTGAAAGTGGATGTGGTTATAGAAGAGATGCACCTAGGGGTAATAACTCTGACAAGGTGTGTCGGGCCTCACATGATATTTATATTATACATTACAATTGACCTTAATACAAACTTGGGTTTTCACTTCTGAGGGATACACTTTAGATATATCAAATTTTATTTTCAAAACATTGTGAATTATTTTAATAGATAGTGATAATGAATGGATTGGGTTAACCCATAGACCAAGGAAGTACATATATTGAAAAAAATGAATGAAGTATTTTTTTAATTGATATTGTATTGAAAAAAGTAAATGCCCCTTTAGTGATTAACATTATCTCAAGGATGTCGATAATATTTATTATTGAAATTATATTAATGTGAGTTTAGAAATGGAAGATGATTATGTTGGGTGACAACACATAAAATCCAACATGGACACGGGACATGAATCCATGACCGAAGGACAATAAGGGTTTAATGCTAGCCACTGATCGATACAGTGTCTTGGTTAATATGTCATTGTTTTTCGATGAAAATTTTGATTAATAAATATTAACATTGATCTAAAATTATAACTGTTTTGTTTTATAGATTATGTTATTAACCATATTTTCATTGAAGAAAATTTACAGACCCATAGATAAACTTTTCAATCTATTATGAGCCTCAAGATCTATTAAAAAATATATATTAGTTCTTTAAGAATCAAATTTAATATTTGGATATCCATTTTATGATGTATGGGTTGAATTATAATTTGATCAAAAAAAACATCCAAAATATGGAATTGTTCATATAAAATTAGAACATATGATGTATTTAAATTCCCTTTTATTATTTTTCAAAAAATGATTTTATCAACACAAAGAAAAAAGACCTTAAAAAACACATGTTTCTAATACCATAATTTTTCTCAACCCGATGTTCTTCTAAATCATCACATATTTAAGGATTAGAGGCCGTTAAGGATTTTTTTATTATTAACTTTCTTTTGATTGATGTCCTCAATAACTCCATATAAATATTTACAATTTTTTATTTATGAACATATCCCCACTTTACACTAATATTCTATTACATAGAGGCCAAGTTATATATTATTCTACGTGACTATTTTATATCTCATTATTTAATTTCTAGATGATTTCTTATAAAAAATTCTCATGATGTGGGAATTTAAAAATATGAAATATCAAAAAACATATCACCATGATCGGATTCAAATTATGTGGACACTATTTTATTATGGTGGGGAGAATACAATGCACTAAAATTATAAAGAAGGAATAGAATATTCGATCGCAGTTACGACACACGATAGTAGGCTTGTAAGGGAATATAATATTCCCCAACATTTCAATATATTTGATATTTTATGATATTCAATATATGATATATATTAAAATTCAATAAATACATAGTTATCTTGGATAAACTTTCATCGATAACTTATGGTACACGCATGGCCAAATTATTCCGACCAAGAAAATATTATTAATATATTAATAGTTAATATTATAAAATAAAACATGGAAATTAAATTAGTTTTTTTGAATAATATTAACTATCCTATAAAAAATATATTATCCACAGAATGTTTTATCTAATTAATTGGTTTCAAATTATTTATTTGTGAATATAAAAATCAGTCGAAAAAAGAATATATTTATAAATAAACTATTCTTACAATAGCAATGAAATTTCACGCTAATAAATAAATTTAATTAAAATTAGTGAATGATATTAATGAAGTATATATTTTATATATTTAATAAAATATTTTTATATTCTTCCAATAGATTCAATAGATATAACATATAAATAATCTCAATATTACACAAATAAATCCAAATTTAATAAGGCCACATTTACTTTCATTTAACAGGGAACTTATTTTATAACCACTTATTGGAAAATTTATGTATACTATGTGTAAAAATAAAAATAATATTTTTTTCATAACATAAAAATTAATTTTGGTTTAAATTTTTTTATTTTTATGTGAAGTTTCATTTTTTGATGAATAGTAAAATATACTTATTTTTTAACTCAATGTTATTTTTTAGGGAACTTATTTATAATGATAAATTATTTTTTTTAGATTAAAAGATTAATTTGATAATTTTTTATCATTTAATAAAATTTTGGTCATTATAATTACTATCAAATTGATATTGTATATAAAAACTTAATAATCTTTTGAACTTTTTATCTTTTAGAATCCACATCATATTCATGTCTGCATGATTGTATTTAAATTAATTTATGTTACTTATATGATTTTAATTTTACAATATTGTATCGATATTTAGAATAATAATATAATATAATTTATAAGGTGGTAAACTTAGTTTATCAAAAAAATTCCCAGAAAGTAGTTAAAATTAATTAAAACGATTTAAAGAAAAATAGCTTCACAGAAGACTAATCCTTAAACATAACGGAAAATATGACAAAAAAATTCCACAGTATATTCTAGGGACATATTTAGATTATATAATCCATATTATTTAATTTATAATGTTATTTTATCAACTTTACATGGGAAAACATTGTCGGAATTTTCTTTAGAAAAAATAACTAGAGTGCCACTCATCCACCACTATTAAAATCCATTATTCCCTCTAACTTCCTTACTCTTCTCATGCCACATTTAATCAATCAAGAACATCCAAAATATTTCATACAAATAGATAACATCAAATTATTAGATTATAATTGGGCATAAATCCATCCAAGGATGCACTTTTGTGCTAATGAAAATGAGTTACCCAATGAAGACGTAGTATATTTATCAATCTCCTTAGTTTTATTTCCATTATCCACCCCCTAAAATATCCTTTTTATATGATTATTTAAAAAATATTATCTTAAATATTATGATATGTTGTTATTCTATGTATTCTAACTACAGTTACTCTCACGTCCATCTAATGGGTAAGAAATTTACCATTTATGTGTGTGACGAACAACTACCTCATGAAATGATGATTGCTCCTTCTTTCTTTACCACATATCTTGGTGGTAATTATGATGGAAAATCTCTTTATATATGATATATATGATATTTATAAATTTATTATGTTTTTTTAATTTTTATATATAACATACCTTTATGCTTTCCATTTACTAGAAAAGTGATAACATTATATGTGGATGTGTGGACTGACACCTCATAAATGAGAATCGATATATTTCCACGAGGCATGGAATGTAAAAAGGTTAGATTTAATTAGAGATATATGAAATGAAAACAATATATATTATATTCATGATATAATTAATTTTTTATAAATAATATATATATATATATAATTTTCATTATTAACCTTTCACACAATTAGGGAGTAATAATGCCGTTCGTGGATGTATGGACTACCACCTACTAGACAAGATTTAAGTCCTTTTACATCATAAGAATTAAATATATTAATATATATTATTAAATAATATTTTTTTGATTATATTTTCATTATTTGAAGATTCATGTTACGTACCTTCTTCTCATGATGATCATTGAGAAATGTGAATATTTACTTATGCATACGTACTAATTACCGCCATTCTGATTGTATAATTGGTTTATTTTTCCTAAAAATATTTAATTATCAGTTTTAAAAATTGTATTGATTTAGAAATATGATAATTATTTCATTATTAAAATAATAGATATGTTATATAATGACCCCGTTTATCATAGTTTTCCTAACAATTTAGTATTGACACTAAACTGAATTTGGTCAAAAGTCCTGACATTCACTTAATTTTTTATGTTGTATTATAAATCATGGTAATAAGATAAATATATGTAATGATAAACATGAAAAATTTTCTATAAAAAATTAATTAATTTACATATGTATATTATTCCAAAATATAATGACACACGAGGGGAGTCAGCCTCAATGTAAGGGTATGTCATCGCAATTTTTGCATCTGTGAGATACATGTCATATTCATAACATACTTTGTGTGGTGTATATAATTTCAATTTTGATATATTATATCATCAATTATTTTATATTCATGGTATTTAAATATTTTATTTTATTTTATTCTTTAATTAGGTTCATGATTCTAATGTTTCAAAGTGTTACGGGACACATCACAATGTTTAAATATTTTTTTACTATGAAATAATTTTAATGATCATTCAATGGTATGATTACTTTTTATTGGTTTATAATACTTTGAATTTTTAAATAATTTTATATTATTATGCTTCTAAATTTGTCTTCAAGCCTATTTATGTTCTTAAATGTATCTTATTTGTATTTATGTTCGATAAAAATAATATATACATTTATTAATTATCACTTCTACATAATGATATTTTCAAGTGTTTACTTCAGAGTATCAATTTTTTCAGGATAATTTAGACATGACTACAAATTAATTTTTTATTTCATAATATAGCCTCTCTAAGGGTAATCTAGAACCAAAGTAATATGCCAGAATCCAAATTTACAAGATCTAAAAACATTATCGGTTTCGAAATTTTAATATTAAATAGAAAAAAAACTAGATGTGTTGATGACTCGATCCTTGAGTTGCTTGTGTCAGTCGATGTCGGGTCGCCTACCGTCATCCATCATCATCATTAGTAATCCATCATCATCATCCCCAGTCGTCTCTTTTGGATATGATGACTAGAGTAAGAAAAATAAAATAACCCCCCAAAAATCATCACTAAATAACTCCATCATTTTCATCATAAACACATCATAATAGAACATCAATGAAACATAACCCACAATCACACCCATTCTCTAAAAATTAATCCAACCAAAATCCAGCTTCAATGTTGTTGGGAACTATTATCATTATAAAAAAACAAAAGTTTATGTGAATATCTAAGAAGGTGAAATCACATAGATAACCAAATAAGAATACCCCATGCAATAACACCTCATAGAATACTGTTGACCGGTTAAGAAACACCTCTCGATGAAATTAGCAGAACCAATACACTAGACAAGATAAGGTGGTAGAGTCTAACCATGAGGCTAGGGAAAAGTTGAGAAGATGAAGGGAACCACAATGATCTGCACATTTGTAGATGATAGAACAAAAAAACCATCCAAAACATATATATCACAAAAAAACCAAACACAATTTCTAATGAGTACAAATACCATCACCAAATTAAGTTTACTGCATAAGGGGTGAAAACCCGTGAATCAACAAAAAAACCAATGAAATCAAAATAATAGATGAAGAGACATAAAATGGCCAAATCAAATAACTTCATCTTTGTTTCATAGGAACCTCTCAACCCATCATTCTGAATACCAAACATAAAAAAATGGAGTCCGGTATGTTGTATTCCGTTAGAAAATTTGTAGTGGTTCAAAGTTTAATGCTTAAATACTAGAGTCACAATACCATTAATGAAATTAATGCAAGAATAAATTATATGGGAGAACCAAGGGAAGAGAGAGGGAGAGGGCCACTCACTGTCAAAGAAGCACACCAGAAATCAAAGTCACTAAAGGAGAGAGATCCATCTAAATGAAGAATAAGAAGACAAAATATATAATAAATATGTGTAGGATAGGGTATGGTTCCCCATTTCATGGTTTGTAAACTGTAGGGGGCAGAGAGTGATCGAGGGTTCTAACTTGGAGGGAATGGAGCCATCCCTCAAATTTTCAATTTTTTACATTAGAATGTCCATTAGATGAAATTATATGGTAGTTTTCTAATAACCCGTTTAATTATTTTATCCTTTTGTTATTCATGACCTTTTCATATAGTAGTATAATTTTTTATTATCTGGTACTCCCTATTTTATGTAAATGTTTTTATTAAAATAGGACATGATTTCTCTCCTTATGCAGATAACTTTATTTCTTTCAAAAACACTTTTTTCTAAAATGGTTTTAGAAAAAGGGTTATACTTTATAAAATGACTTATTGAAAACCAATTTCTCATTTTTTTTCTTTTACAAAGGTCGTATAATTAATATTCTTATGTATTTATTAATAAGTATTTTTTTCAAAAATATTCTCATTATAAAAGGATTTTTTACCTTGTACAACATGTATATATGTACGTAACAATATTTCATTGATTATCCCTTTTCATGATTAAATGGTAAAAATTTTAATAAAATTTATTAAAACTTCTTTTTCAATTGAAAATATTTTAAATGTATTTCAAAATGATAAATGAATATTAATCAACATTATTTTAAAATAAATTTTATTATTATTTATATTCAAAATTGAAATCAGTACTTTATTTTTACTCCACTTGTGATATTCTGTAATGATAAAATCCTTATTCATTCTCTAGGTGGTTTGGGATTTATTTGAAAAAAGATAGTATTGAATTTCATTTCCTTGATGAACTTGTTATCCCTCTTGAAATATTTAATTTGTTATGATCATTTAACAATGAATTTCCCCAAATTAACTATATCATTTATTTTTGATATATTCACTTCCAAAAAAATACAAAATTGTTATAAATATTTTAATTTAAAGGTTATTTATTTATTTGGGGAAATATTATTAATTCAGAATCATTTATTAAATGTATGTCTCAAATAATGAATTTTTTTTATTAGAAATGAGGACTGTATGGGTCATTAGATACATAGGTTGGGGATCATTTAAGGAATTCTATACAGGTTTATAAAAAAATATTAAAGCACAAAAATTCATCTATAGTCTCCCATGAACAAATTAATTGGTGATAAACCCTTAGAGTTTATTTCAAGGAAGAATATATGCGTTTATACCCACATACCTAAGCCATCTTTTTAAAGGTCTTAATGGTATGGTTCAAATTCCAGCAACATGATGTCATATAATTAACCATTTCCCTCATTTAGATGAAATTATTATTAATCAATGAAATTTTACTTCGGAATATATATGGATTCATTCCATTCCCAATTTGTTGATTAATGGAATGCGTTTTAGTTTCCTAACATGCCATATTTATTTTTCTTAATCTAATTATATTAATGGAATGTTTTTCCATTTGTTACCATGGCCTATTGTTGATGCACTTTATTCTATGTTTGTTGATTTAAAGGTATGTCTTTTAAGTTATTTACCATTTCATAATTATTATTCTCATTGTATAGTTATTGCTTCTTCCATACTTTACCCCAACAGAGCATTTGAGATGATCCTTATTCGGTTTCCATTACCTAAGAATCCACGAGTTATACTATGAAAGACAAGAATGAATATTATAGATAGAATAAATTTATCCATGAAAAAAAAATGTTCAAATTAATGTATTCATTTTTAATATAAGAACATATATATATATATA
The DNA here is from genome assembly GCA_963277665.1 of Viscum album. Lineage (NCBI taxonomy): Eukaryota > Viridiplantae > Streptophyta > Magnoliopsida > Santalales > Viscaceae > Viscum > Viscum album. The sequence continues at coordinate 278,600,000 of OY728161.1, read as the reverse complement.
TATTGTTTATGAATACTACTAAACTCTTCGATCCTTCAAGAATTCATTCCTTATAATCCTTCTAATGTAATGGTGTTAAACACTAGCTGATAGTTCATTGGGATTAATACATTAGAAGAAATAACAATATATATCAATGAAAAATAAGGGAGGAATATTTGATGTCTTAAAATGAATGTAATTTTTGGAAAATGTGTTAAACTAAAAAATAAAAAAAATATGAGTTATACTTTTTTGTAAAAAAGGTCTGTGTAAATAGAAAATGACCCAAACAAAAAAAGGTATGAAAGGATTACATTGATAATTTTGCAATGTGATTCAAGTATAATTGAAAATGGAATTTAGAAAACAAATAAATACAGATATTCAGATTGATAAATGAATTTATTATCTATAGAATGGTAGGAAAATTATTCTTGACCAAAGATATGATATAATGTTGACTTTACCTGTACTCATAATTTGCGCTGAACTGAGTACCAACGGAATTTTAAATATTTAAAATAAATTTGAACCATATAAAAAATGATTATAATAGAAAATATATGAGATTTAAGAGACAAGGAACCCATATGAATATGGTAACATTTGAATTAACCATAACAAAAATTTATAAACTAATGTGGGATTGTAAATATTAGAAATTTAATGAAAATTTGGTTGAATCATAACCATTGAGATGTATATAAATCTTAATATAATAATGATGGATAATATGGAACACATCTCAATGAATTATAAATCAGGATTAGAAACCCATACTATTACTACTAACATCCATATAATATAGTTAACATCTTTTATAATATTGATAACCCTTTAAAAACTAATATCATAACCAAATTCCCATTGAGTATCATTTATAATATTTAGATATATTCATTCACTAAATATATATTTGTTGTTGGTTGTTTTCATTCATTATCAGATGTTTTTAATTTTTATGGTTTCATATGAGTTTCACATTGAATATATCCATCAATTTACCTACATACCATGTTCATCATTCCAGTTTTAGTAAACACAGTGGAATAATTATGTCTTAGTTATTTTGTCAGTTACACTTTCTTTTTATGAATGTTATGTTTCTAATTGGCAAAAAGAAAATAAAAAAAGGATTTTTTTTCTAGTAATTTACTAATAAAAATGGATTATATTATATTTATTGTTCATTATTAGATCATACTAAAATAAAAATACACATAATACATATTAATCCTCAGTATATTATTTCACAATTATTAATGTATTGAAACATAGTAATGTCGGAAATGGTGAAGGGACTATATCAAAGTTCATGCAGATGGTGAAAATGACACAAACAAAAACATTAGACACTAACAAATAAGAACAAAAATTGAGTTATATAATACCATTATAAGTTTCCTAGAAGCATAATAATGTTAATATAATAACATTAATATAGAGAATGATAAGGTAGTTTTATAATATGGATAAGAATAATGTAAATCCAAGAATGATCTACTAATTGACACAAGTTCATCTACAATAATGGAATTACATATCATATTTTAAAAAAGAATCTCCCTCACATATAGGAAGGATTTAGTTGAGAAATAATGGCTATGTTTTATATTGTGATATCAATTGACCGAGTGGTTTGAGATAGAAGTTGAGGGTTCCTTTTATTGTTTAGTATTGACTTTCATTTCATTAAATACCCATTTATTACATTGTAATATTTTGATTTTAAATTCTATGTGGATATCATGTTAGAAAACAATGGAATTGGAAATTTTTTAATTTCTAATGACATCATCCACACATTTATAGGTAGTGTTTAATGATATTTTATTCCATTACCTATCCATTTAGCTCTTTCTTCCTCATATAACCTATACTACGGTAGACTGTATTTTTAACTTGAAAATTTATGTTTGTTCTTAAAAATTATATTTAACCCCTTCCTAAATTTTTATTTCATTATTAAAATTTCTTAATTTATACAAATCATTTAATATATATATATATATATGACACATTTCACTTTTATATGAACAATTGTATATATTTATATCACTGTTTTATAAAAAAAATAACTTAGTAAACACTAATTATTTTTAATCCCATTTGATATCAATTCATTATTAAACGATTTTAAATATATATTGTTATAAATTTATTTAATTTAATATAATAATAATTGAAAATTAATGAATAAAACTTTTATCAATTAGAAACATTTTTAAAACAACTCTTTTGATAATATAGTTATATAAAAATAAATTATTTTATTATTATTTCTAATGAATTTGTGTTCATTAAATGAATGTTAATAAATTTTTCTAAAAAATATTTCTTATTAAATATCTAACTCAAAATAAGTGAAATAAATATTTTAAATTGAAACATAAGATATGTAACTTAAAAATTATTTTAAATAAATCATATTTCATAGTAAATGAATAACTAAATATGAATTAATTATAGTTACTTAAATATTAAATGTATGATATTTATTTAAATTACTAATTATAAATGATTATAAATAAGTTTTATTAGAATCATTATAAAAAATTAATGAGTTTAACAAAATTCTTATTTTTTTTAAAAAAATCTGATGATTAAAATTTTAATAATAAAATGGATTATTAAATATTATTAAATTCCATAAATCAAATATTTTCTTTAATATTAATGAAATTAATTGAAAATTTATATGTTTTAACATCTAAATAATCTTTATTTATATCAAATATATACTGATAATTTAAAAATTGTATGTTTTTTACCAATATTATAATCAACAACCATATAACCTTTTATAAATTTTATATAACCGAAATATCCCCCAATCATCATAAATATTTATCATATTATATCTCTACAAATAAAACATTGTATTCCTATTATTTTTCATTTTTATTTTTTAAAATAATTTCTCCTTCCATGATGGTGTTTTTCATTGTATTTTTAATTCTATTTATAATAATTTCCATTGGGGAAGATTATACTAGGGATTTTATAACATTAAAAGTATTATTATTTTTAATTTATGATTTTGTTTTAATTTATGTAGTTCTTAGAGATGTTATAATAAGTTGTATATAAAAATAAATCTAATAAATGTATTAATGTACTTGTGTTTTAATATTCTTTTATGTGTGAATAATGTGTTATTTTTATGATTCTTATCTTATATTATTTAATTTCATCTCATGTTTGAATAGTATAAAAACTAATTTTTTTTAATGACAGATATAGGGTTTATGTATGAAAAGAGGTATTAAACCATGGGTGTTACAATATTTTATGACTTAAGATTAGTATTTTTCTATGATTATTAATTATGAATTATAATTGATTTGGTAATTTTATATTCTAATTGAATTATATATTCCATTCACCAAGTCATTACTATTCCATTTCACTTGAAACAAGATAGGTTAGAGGATAAACATACCTTTTAAACTAGTATACTAAACCAATTACTATATACTACTTCTCAAAAATGAAATATGATATTAACGGTGATACTGAGAAGTGTATTTTTGAGAAATTGTTGATTTAGATAGATGTAGGTGGTGTGAAATGTTGGTATTAATTCTTATTATTGGTGATTTTTATTATGGTTTATCATGGTCATTTGAAAAATTCATGTATGTTTCCCATTATTTATTCATGATTTTTCTATCAAGTATGTTTTTGAATTTATTATTTTAGATGTACATTATTATTTTTAAAAGGTCAATTCTTCCAATAATCTATTTTTTATATAATTCAATCATTTCATCACCCTATTAAATATCAGAAAGGATCTTTTGGTATAACATTTGACACTGTTTCATTGGCAGGTAGTGTTCTAGTTGGTTAATGTCATAATAATTATTGTAAAATTGTAATTTTATTTGAAAACCCTCAAAAATTTACATTAACCTATTGATATCTCTTCCCACGTCAGCTAAAATGGAAAAATAATCAAACTCACCAAAAACAGTGATACTCTATCAATAAATATATGAATGGGGAAAATTGCTGCCTCTATCACCATTTTAAAATTCAGTATTACATTCTAGGATAAAAGATATTAACCATTATCGATAAAAAACTATAAAACAATGAATATATTACAAAAAATCTGTCTATTACATGAATTTTATGGTTTCATTTATTTAAAAATTTAATTAATTCATAACATTACTTTTTCAAAAATTATTACAAATTTATGAAAAAAATTGATCAAAAACAACCAAACTCCAACTCATGTGAATAGAAATAGGGATATATGAATAATTTTAAACATAATATCTTACCCTAATATGGTTAGTGTAATTAATAAATTACAAATAAAAATATTACAGATATATAAGCAATAATAAATAATATTATAAACATATAAAAAACATTATTTTCATCCCCCACCTTATCAAATTTTACTATTATGGGTTATATATATTTATATCCTCACTCATAATGTATTTAATCTTATACGTTGTTACCTGTAATGAACACAATGTACCAATAAATATGGAGTATTTTTTGGATGATATCTATTAGACGCCCACATGAATGGACCACTAAAAATGTTATTGATCATGTTGCTAATATAATCCGTAAATCTAACGAGTTAGTATATATACTACTAATTAATGTTTTTTTAATGTTTGATAAAATTATTTTATGCGAATAAATATTGGGAATGGTCTCTATCAACACAACTATGAAACATAACATTATTGAATTCCGATAAATTTATTATAATTTCTATTTAAAGAAAAATAAAAATGTAATTATCACTAATGTCTGAATAGAAAAAATAATTTTCTAGAAATTAAAAATCCTCTTATAACATACATATCCCTAGTGGCACTAAATCTGGTACCTTGAGCCAGGTCACCACATGACCACATGGGCGCCTCCATGTAAACTAGTAGCACCAATCTATCAATAAGGGTCTAATGTAAAATGTGGGGAGAGTATATGTTCTTTATGATTGTAATCCATATAAGATAATAATGAGATATAAATGAATAAATATAACAAAAAATTTATTTCAATCCATTTCCTAAAATGGTTCTTTCCCACAACCAAATATAAATAATCCATGTCTTTTCATTTTGTTCGATGTGTAACAAAAACCCAAAAAAGGAAATATGATGAATCCCCGAAACTGTTCCCAACTCCATGCATGTATCCCTCATCCACTCACATCCCATATACATTTTAACCCGCTATATTATGTCCTTTATCATTCTCCTGACCTGAAACCATGAATTATGAATGGGTATCCAGTAGTATCCCAACTAGGGTTTTAGTACAACCCAGTATTCCACCACTAAATGGTGTCTAAAGGTTATCTTGTATTAATATATAATATATTCATGTACTAATTAATAATTTGGTAAACAATAGATAAACCAGGTGCTATTATGTAACGATATTCACTTAATCCATTTCCATCATTTCTTCTATGGGGTAGGAATTTTCATCAATTACACTCTTGCCTAAGTTGACTAACTATGACGAATAAAGGGATAATACAAGATTCTTATCTCACTAGGGAAGTATTTCACATAAATTACATCACAAATACAATAGAGCCTCAATATAGCTAGTCACATCAAATGAATTTGTTAGGGAAATAAATTCTCTATTCGATTCCCTAACTCATGCATTATATGGGAGGGGTTTACTTCCTCAGTAAAACACAACCTATGGGAGAAGTTACTCTTGTTTTATACCCTCAAACCACCAAGCCATGTGAAAATTATTTTTTAATCATTAACAAAATAAATACCATTCACAAACCAAACACAATGAGTACAAATACTATTCGAAATTCATAGTTCATTCAATGAATAAATCATATTCATGCCTTCACCCATTGCCCAGTTTCCTTTTCATTTCCTAACCCATTAATATATTCCTCATTCAAATTTCTTAACTCATTTATCCACTTTCATTACAACCCATTTTTCATTCAACACATTCACTTTAACTCATATAACCCATTCACATTATCCCAGACACCCCATTATAACATTGCACCACCAAGAAGTAACAATAATTGTTAACATTACATAATCCATGTTAAGATGTAAATATATTTAATATTTTATTTATTTCATAAAAATTCAATTCTATAAATATCATTTCAATTTATATGTTCATGATGTTGGAACACCCCATTGGTGGTCCATAAAAAGGTCTAATCAACCAAAATATATCCCACAAGGATCATGAGGGGTCAAATACAATAATTAACCTATTAAAACATCCATTATGTCATGAAAACACCAAAATATATCACAAAGACCGAAGAAAACTTCCAAAAAAATATGAAAGAATCAACAATTTTATGGGATATAAGTTGTATAATACCTACCTCAATTCTGAATAATAATGACATCCAACCAGTCTCCATTTATTAATATTTGAACAACCATCAAATAACAAACCTATGATTCACTAATAATGTTGGTTTTGTGGATTTCGATGAAGTAAAATGACTACACAAACACTAATTCGTAGAAATGAAAAAATAGATGTGTTAAAATCACAAAAACCATTGATCCATGCCCAACGTCACTCCAAGTAGCTTATAAAGGAGGTAGATCGGACCTTGGGATGTTTGGGATGGTTTTTCTGTCATTAGGGATGCTAGAGGAAGAATATAAGGGATTACAAAGTTATAAAACATATTCCTTGCGAGAGTGAAAAGGACAAAACACAATTTTAATGGGAGAATGATTTAGTCACACATTTTTCCAAACATTGAACCGAATGTGTGCCACCCTCTATCCAAAAACCGGGATAAGCTACACGGTTTCCTTGGAAGACTATAAATTTTTGAAAACCATGGGGGATTACTCTGTCTAAACCCAAATGGTTTGGCCTCCCCATTTTACAGTTTCTTAAACTGTTCACCCCACTTCTAGGCAAGCAATATTGGGTTGCACAGTTACTACTAAACATGAAACAACCATACATCATGCACTAGATAAACACCTTTTATTTTTTCCTATCCAAAAACACCGAAATATACATAAGATTTCTCATACACATCGTAAAAATTGTTATAACAAAAAATGTGTCTTAATACAAAACATAAAAATGAAAATACCTTAAGAAGGGGTATGATCTTACAATCTCACCATCTTATAATCGATCATCACTGAGTTGTTATCCCCATAATCAGTGAGTTTTATAATTGAAATAATCAGGCCACTGAGTCATCAAATCTATCTACCTCTCCCTATTGTCTTTATAAACATAACCATGCTGTAAAAACTACAGAACTGATGGCATATTTTTACCCCACAAGGATATTTTTCAATGATCTACATTAATAACCATATTTTCGTTGAAGTGTGCGTTGGCCTCAATTTCAACATCATCAACAGAAATCTTGTGAGATAGATCACTATGATACTAATAAATTTACAAAATAGAAAAAACATGAATTATACTATACCACTACAGAAGAGCCAATATGTATGCCACCGATCATATCCTCTCTATAATATTAAGTGGCCCCCTATACCAGGGTGAAAACTAACTGTATTTCTGAATTCAATGGTGACCCAAAGCTTAGAAACACCCAAATGAATACATGATCACTCAATCTGAACTCAAATGTTCATAATTTCGGATAAGAATAAAAATTCTACATACTCTATGTGGTATCCATATATTTTATAATAAACATAATCTATTCCCACACTGCCCACATGAGGGCCAGTCCCTATAACTCTAATTCACTAGCCCACATGTTACATAAAAACAATCTAAATAGCTTCACATAGAGTACCACATATGTTTCCATTTTAATTTTCCTATGATAATTATTTTTATAGTTGAACACAACAAGTGAATGTTCTTCTCCCAAGATATGAAAAAATATAGAACACTTTCACTCAATATTTCATCCTCAACATGAATAGTTTTATCTGATTTTCCATCTGTCTACATGTGGAAATATATCGTCCAAAACACATGGGTACCAAGAATATTATATATCACATTCTAGAAGAGTGATGTAAAAAGTGTATCATGATCCAAAAATATTGTTATTAGAACCGCATGAAGCAATATGTTCTCTTGAACATACAACTCCCATAATGGGTAAATGGGGATGTTCTCTCCAATTAGTAAGAAATGTTCCACATTGGTCAAATAATTAACTATTACATATATCAAATCACTATTTAGAGTTTTTATTAGAATTACCTCCACAAAATCCATCATCATGTCATACCATTTCCATTTTGGAATGTAAAAGCCTATTACAAACTAGCAATTGTTGATTCTTGGCTGTCACCTACTGACATGTGTAGCATTGTGTCATGAAACATGCTACCAATTTCATCATCCCTAGCCAATAATATTATCTACAAAGATTCAATATTTTTTTTAAACCAGGATGAGCTGACCACTATAAAGAATAAAACACATGTATTAAATCTTCCTATATACTAGTAGTCATGAAAAATGATCCACAAACATAAACAATCTAATCATCACCCACAATCCAACTAGAAGGTGCATCCCAATGTTCAAGACTTTACCTCGAAGAAAAACACACCATATCTTTATACAAGATCTTCTTGATCCAATTAAGAAGCAAGTAAGAAACATCCTAGGATGAAAGTGTCACCATCTGATATCCATTATGAACCTCTATATAGAGCTCAACAAAAAATTCCATCATCCTTCTCTTGGAAATGGATTCCTGAACTGCATTTTTTGAGTATTATAACTCAATGAATCTACAATTTTATTCCATTTTCCTAATATGTATACCATCTCAAAGTCTATGTCATATATTTACTTAACAAATCTTCATTTCTGAGGGTTTATTTCATGCATGGATAAGGTTTTATTATAGACATTATAGACATAATACATAGTAAAACTCTCTCCCAACAAGTAATGATGCCAAAACTTCAAAAAGAAAAACACCATGGATAACTCAAGATCATGTGTATGGAGGTTTCAGTCATGATTAAATAAATATTTGTATCATATATGACAATCTGATCACCCTTAATCAATATTACCTGATTCCCAACTTTTGATGCATCCCAATACATGATATACTTCTTACCATGCTTGGGTATGATCAAAATCGGTGTGGTAGTCAGCCTCCTCTTTAACTCTTGGAAATCACTCTCACATGCATCAAACCATTCATATTTTATTATCTTTATAGTAAAACTAGGGAGTGGTTCTTCTAAATGGGAAAATTCATTAATGAACCATTAATAATAGTTTGAAGAAACTCAAATATCGTTGTCCGAAAAAATAAATTTTGGGCTACTCTGATGATAAAAAAACCATTATAATCACTAGGTCCATATACACATATTCCTCAATGATGAAGAGTCCAATGAATTTTAAATTTTCAATTATGAAATGTATCTTTGATAACATGTTGTATAGAATATTCTATCTTAGTCTAAAAAGGTATATTTTATGAAGATTGGAATGATATTCATGTGTCCCGGGGTATAATAAGATGTCATCCACAAATACAACTAATAACTTATCTAGGTATAGGAAAAGAGATTCGGTTCAGTAGGTCCATAGACACTACTGGTGTGTTGGTCAAACCAAATGATAGCACAGTAAACTCATATAAACCATACATACATCATGATGTAGTCTATAGTGTACCAGATGTTTCCATGATCAGAAAATGGTACCTTTATCTAAAATCAATTTCGGCGAACACTGAATCACCTCTTATCTAGTAAAAATTTCATCGATCCAAGAAATAGTGTATCAATAATTAACTTTAATATAATTTAACTTTTGATAATCGAAACCCAATAGAAATGATACATTATCATTTCTTCAAAAAAATTATTTGTAATTGGGTATTCAATTGGGTATCTATATTTTTTATATCTCTATTTTTCTTAATAATTTTGATTTACATTGTATTTAATTAATATTTTTTATATATTATGTTTTATGATAAATTTATATTCCTATTATGTTATTTAAAAAAAATTCAAGTGGAAGCCTCTCACAACTGAACCTCACAACTCGTTTAAGTAAACCTATCGGTCAACCCCATGGGAGGTCTATGTTTTAGATGTTAGGACTGATCCTAGTCTATTCTGATCGTTGTTCACACATTTATACAAAAGTTCTCATGTATGAGGCCCAATTTGAGCTCTAATAGCATTTCTGAATATACCATCCTTGTGGCTAGGATGTCTATAGTGTGTGTCCTTGTATGGTTATGATTTTTTCTACAAAATGAAAATCAATCATTGATTTATATACTATGAAAACTATATATATTTAACTCGATGGGGGCGGGGAATTCAATTGACACTCAATATGGATTATCGATCACCTCCATCATTTTCATAAGATGTCTGATTTATTTTTCCTTTACACGGATTCTTAGACACTAATTCTCTCCCATATTGATCATCTAACAAACTATTAATTTTAATAGGCGTCGATCTCTAATCCTACCATGCATGCTTAACATTCAATATCCTGTGTGTTTTTCCTACTACTCCTACTCATATTCATCATGTAGACATTCCAAAAACTATTTTTCTGGCAACTTCTACCATCATTAGTTATTAAACAACCTATAGAATTCATCTGTAACACCCTCATTTTTTCAATTTGACTCTCAATTTCACTATGGTGTGATATTTTTATACCTTTTAGAAATTAAAAATGTTGTTCCATTTTGACGTACTTTTAAAAACTAACGGTGTACCCTATAGACACTATTGTGTCATCTTTTTGTAGTTTATTTCATGTTTTTCTTCTTAGATAGAGTTTTTATATGATTCTGTTATATCATTTATGGTATCTGTTGTCAATCTATTACAACTATTCCTTAACCTTTATGTGATGTTTATTTTTTTTGTTTTAGTATTTTTCTTATCATTTCAAAAGTTTTATTAATCTTTAATAATTTTTTTATTATGATTAAAATTAGTTTAGTAAAAAAAATTTAAATTATTTTGATCGTTATTTTTATTTTATAATACATTAAGAAATATAGGTTTCGATTTATTTATATTTATCCTAAATATTATTTTTATAAAGACTTATTATGTTTGTATTTGTCCGCCATTGGAATGCAATGGTGAGTCATAAAACACCATTGGAACGCAATGACGAGTCATGTTCCACTATTGGAAATCCAATGTTGAGTAATTTTATATTGTTTTATATGATCCTTATGTTGTTAATATGCTTGCAAATTTTCTTATTTCTATTTAATTCCATTTATTTTTTACTAAAATGAAAATTTTATATTAAACATTGTTTGGAAATCACCAGACTTTTCCAATGGTGTGTCACTGACATTGTCAGTCAATTCCAACGGTGAGTCATTAATCTCCATTAGTTAAAAAATTATTTCCATAATTTTATTTTCTCATTTTTAGTTAATGTTTTTAATATTAATTTAATTTCTAAATTCATAGTATTTTACGCTAAAATATACATGAAACTTTTTAAAAAATAATTAATCCATTTTTCTCTAATGACATGGACTCATGCTGATAATTATTTATGATTCTCTATTTTTCACATCCTTTTTCTTCATGTCTTATATATTGTATTTTATTATTATTTCATTTATTTTTTATTTTTGAATTAATTAAAATATTACATCTTATATATTAAACCAACCTTTTAATATTAGATTAATAATCTATTTTTAACTATGTTTTGTGTCGAGAATGACTTCAAATAAATTAATGTAACGATCATATTATTTTTATTATTCCATAACAAGTGTCATGAAGAGATTCAATAATGACATTATCATGTAGGTATCAGATTTATTTCATTGCGAGAATTACAAATGAAAGAAATTAGATATTCCCATATAGATAAAAAGTGTTTTACACATTCGAAAATTCATTTTATCAAAATATGATCCGACATTTCCTAGTTCTCTAAAAGAATTAAAATAGAAACTTCATTGAATAAATTTTATTTTTCCACCATCACATAGGATTATATTGTTTTATATATTCCATAATTATTGTGATCTATGAACAAGAGTAAGATAAAACTTCTTCATCATATTCTGATGTTTCTATATCATTTGTTTTGTATTTTTTTTCTACGCTATAATTCATCAAATCTGTTGTTTTTATTCTAGATCATGGTTTAAGATTTCCCCATCCAAATGTTATCATTGTGTTATTCCTCCCATACAAAAGTATGGTCTTGTTATTTCACCCAGGTAAAAGGTAGGACGTTTTTAACTCTTTATAATGTATAGGGTTATATCATTAAGTGATAAAGGAATGTGGGGTTATACCACTAGGTGAAGAATGTGCCTATGTAATTATGGTAATTGGGTGATCACTCCTAGTATAATTTAAGTTTCCAATTAACTCCAATATCCTAGAGGAGTAGAGGATATTTATGAGAGGAATAGGATACTGTTATTTCAACCTCTATAAAAATCACGTGTGTTAATTGTTTTATTTCCACTATAATAATTTAATAGTTCTACATGACAATGATAAATTTGATTTCATAACAATAAAACAAAATTTACTATTCACCCCCCTCCAGTAACCTCTATTATACCAAGAGCTCCATCAATTAGAAACAGAGTGTGGTTAATGTTTAATGATTTTTTGCTTATATTTATCATTATATATTACTATACTTACCATTATCAAAGACATAAATTTCTATGTAAAAGATCCACTACCCAATAATGGCTATACAAAAATTTGATATGTTTATTCTTGTTTGGCCACCATAATTCAACATAACAGATTATGTATTTTAGAAAGACAAACTGGATGTATTACATAAAAAATGGGCATGATTATTTGGGTATTATTCCTAAAATATATAAAATATTTGATGTTGAATTATAAACTCCAAATCGTAATGAGTTTGTTAGATATACTTTAAAATAAAATTTTATAAATTTGTTATATTTTTTATTAATTAGTAATATGTATTGTCATATTTCATATTATAAGAATTATTCTGATAATTGGGGGACATTAGAAGTCACTAACCAAGGTAATGGAATTTTTTAGAGATCTAAGATAGGTATATATCAAGATTAATTTCTAGATTTTAGGATGATAGAATAATATATTATAAATGCCATGTATAGTGGATACATAAATATTGTCAACAACATGGTTTCTATTTGATAATCTAAAAAGAATAAATCCCTCATTGAAAGACTATTATGAGAAATATTCAAATGATAGAATTAAATGAATGTAGAAATTGAAGAAATTAAGTATTTAATTGAATAATATTTTGATTAGTTAATAGGATCCTTACTAAAATACAAGCTAGAAATGAAGAATGATAACATTAATGATAATGATCTGAGAAAATTCTTAGAATTTAAATCAAATTTATATTTTATTCCAAATTCATATGGCTCTGAGTTAAAACAATGTGAGATGGATGAAATTGAAAATATCACTAATGGTGTTTACATGTGCATAAAGAGTTAGAGATGCTTAAAAAAGTGTATTAGAAGGATTTATCCAAAGGATGACAAACGAATTAATAAAATATGTAAAACAAATAAATATGATGCTTCAGAATTAATATGCTATGAGTGAATGAAAAAGGGGAGTATAAAATTAGAAATTCGTACATTAAAACAAGATGGATGTGATATGAAATAAAATAAGGAACAATGAAATGATTATAATACTGGTTATAGTTTTATTGAAGAGTAAAAATCAAGTGATGTTAGTTCTCAAAGTGAAAAGGAACATGAAAATACGTTTTTCAGGGTTTCTACTGTAAATGAGACAAACTTTAACTATAATTATAGTTCAGGTTAAGAATCTACAATGGAAAATCAAATTAATGATTTAATATCTCAGAATGAAAAACTTCAAAGTAACATATTACAAATGGTTGATCTATAGAGGGAATTTAAAAAATAAAAAATTAATCTTAGAAAATAAAATAAATAAATAAATGATTGTATTTTAAGGAAAATTGAATAGAAAAATATTGTGGATGTTTAATTGATAAAATTCAATGAAGAGAATGTTAAACTAAATGATTTGTTGTCTAAAATGGCGATAATCATCACAGGAGATTTAATATAGTCTGTGATAGTATAGATTAATTTGAAAAGGAATTCAAGTATCTTAAACATGGAAATAAGAAACTAAATAATTAGGTATCAAGATCAAATATGAAAATATGTATTGATATGGAAATTATTTAGAAATATAATAAAATCCTTAAAAAGGAAATCCCTATTCTAAAAGAAACCAAATCTATATTTGTTGAAGGCCAAAAAAATTTCATAAAATAATGTCAATGAACAAACCCAAATATGATAAAAATGTATTTCGTTATAATAATCAAATTCCTCATATGTATTAAACATATTTTGTTAAAGGAATACATGGTAATATTTCCAATGTTACATAATTTAAGTGAAATATGAAAGGGAATTATAAAAATGAATTTACATTGATGTATAACTAGTCATTAGATCATACAAATACTTTTATTACTAAAAATGATTCTTCAAGATTACCATACAATAAATTTATGACATCTGTATGGGCACCTAATACTTTTTATAAAAATCAAGCTGTGTAAATACCTGTAAATTTCAAGGAAATTTTTTTCTTAATTTTTATTGAATTTTAAAAAAGCGCAGTTTCTGACGGCACCTGATTCCGAGGCCCGGTGTGCCCAGAATCATTTTCCGAAGTTTGGCTCAAGTACATTCAGTGAACGAACGAGCATGTTTTTCTAACTTTTGAACTGGTGCTCAGAATCGAATTCCGAGGGCACCGATGAAATTGCAGCGCCGATATTTGCTTATAAATGCCTCTTCCGGAGTTGCGTTTGCTCGGGGTGTGGTTTTTAGTTTTTGGGGTTAAGTTAAGAAATAAAATAAAGTGGTGTGAAAACTTTATTTTATTTCATTTAAAGCCACTAAAATCAACTTAAGATAAGTTGATGCGGATAGGGTGAAACCCAAAATATCCTACCCTCTTGGCAGGATATTTGTGAGGTGGGGCCCGCATGAGCCCCACCCTTTCTTTTCCTCTAAGTAACGCACCCGCGAAAACTCCTCTTTAATGAAAGTCAACTGGTGCGTTTTCTAAAAATCTTAAAGCCCCTATTAATTGTATAGTTAAGTCATTACCATTAATTCACCGAATTAATGGTTCGTTTCATAACATGTTTCAAACTGTTGGCATAATAATAAAATAAGACCAACACACTGTCTTTCTTGAGGATTGCTTGTTGATAGGATTTGGAGAAACTCGATCTTCATCCTCCTTCACGATGAACGTGAAGAACGCGAAGAACGCGAAGAACGTAAAGAACGCGAAGAACGTGAAGAACGCGAAGAACGCGAAGAACGCTGAACCCTCGGAGAGCGACGACGCGACGTCGTGTTCCATAACGCTGACAATTCTCCTTCTGCGACGTTCTTCTGCGACGATCCTTCTTCCGCGACAACCTTCGATCAACTGCTTGAGGTAGGAGATTTCAGATCTTTTAAATTTCCTTTGTGGATTTTATCCTCAACATGGATTTAATTCATGAAATTAAATATATGTGTTTTCTTTAACCCTTGGAGATCGTCTAGGAGACGCCATGTCCCGCAACGACGCGACGCCCTTCCGCGACATGACGATCCTCTTCTCTTGTGACGATCAATTCCGCAATGAACTCTCGTTAGATGACTACGACGAGGTAGGGGTATTATTTGAGAATAATATTTAATTCCCATGGTTGTTTCCTTCTAAAACAAAGAAGCCGGATCATCTCATCATTAATCTGATTCGCGTTATTTTTTTTATGCGGGGCGAAAGTTTTTATTTAATAGAGTTTTTTTTGGGAACTAGGTTCAAGTTTAATTTATTGAAATTGTGCCTTGTTATGTTTTCATGTGTTCATTATTATTCCCAATTGATATCACCTAACGCGGAGGGTGCGGGCCAAACAAACACGGCCCGACAACCCTCCGCAGATTTTTCGTTGATGTTTGGATTAACGGCGTTTATGAAATGGGATCAGAATGGCGATTGGTGGCCTTCGCATCAAAGTTCGGATCCTGGGAGAGTCGTAGGCCCAAACCACTGGGTAAACGGACCACCGGAGCGCATCCGGTGGTCTGCGGAAGTTCCCACCGGCGCACCGCCGGGAAGACCTGTCGCGGCTGAATCCGCGGCGGCGAGGGCCGGTCACGTGGCCGTGCAGGACCGCGAGGAAGGGATGCGGCCTTGTGCCGCGTCCGGTGACATAGAGCGGCCCCCACGCGGGGCCGTGACTCTCCTTCACGCGGGGGCAGCGCACCCCCGCACAGCTCGGCCGTAACCGGCCGAGCTGACCCCTATTGGCCGGGCCGCGCCCGCGCCGGCCAGGCCGGGTCGAGTCGCGCCCATCCGGGTCGGACCTGGACTTCGGTAGGGTCTGCCCGGTTCGGGCCGACCCCGGGGGGTTGGGTCGGGTTGGTCCCGGCCCATACCCCCCGTTTCGGACCTTTTCGGTCTATTGCACCTATCTGGAGCTACGGGCCTCCGATCGACGCGCCGTCAGCAGCGATGCTATCCTTGGATTGAGACAGCCGTTTCAGTATATTACACTCAAGGTTTCGGAATACATTGGGTTCGGCCGGGTTGGTTTGTACACGAAACCAACCGGGCCCTCAAAGCGGAAACGCTTATATCTTGAGCTCCGGACGTCCGATTGATGTGCCGTCGACTTTTATGGATTGCTCTAAGTGAAAAGGATCATTGGATTACTCCACCCGAGGGTTGGACTCAGGTGGAGTACGGTCGGGTTGGTTTTTCCTTAAAAACCAACCGTGCCCCTAAGACGAAAAATCCAATAACCCTCAGACCGGGCGTCTGATTGATGCGCCGTCTACGACGTTGAGTTCCTATTGATTATATGGAACTTTTGGATACATCAACTCTGGACTATGTGTCAGTTGATGTATCAGCCTCTGGGCTCGTGGAGCGGACCCTCCTGAATGAGCTTTCTGTGTGCGGGAACCCTAGAGCTTACTGAGACTGCTACTGTGACGACAACGACTGTACATAGATCCTCAGTGGATTCGACGGTGACGACTACAGCACTCAACGATACTTTGTGGGTCAGTGCTACCGATCCTGTGTGGGTCTGATTTTGTGTGGGTTAGTGCTCAGCGGTCCTGTCTGGTCATCGCCTACAGATCCTGTGTGAGTCCGATCCTGTGTGGGTCTTTGCGGGGGTTAATTACCTATCAATCCTATGTGGGTCAGATCCTTTGTGGGTCATTGCGGGGGTTAGTTACCTACAGATCCTATGTGGGTCACAACCTTTGTATGCCATTGCAGGGGTTAGTACTTATTGATCCTTTGTTGGTCTGACGACTTTAATGAATCAGTGGCTATATCTGATCATCTCTATCGTCATATAAAGAAGTATACCTGTGTGAGGTGAATCCTGTTTTTCTTTCCTTTGTGGATTGTGTTGTGCCATCCTATGTGGATTTACCTTTTGATTTCTTGTGTTGACTGGGTTGTACTTGGGCTCAGAAGTTGGAGCCGAATGAGAATTGATGACATAGGTATATGTATGGGCATATACCTAAGAAGTGTCGGATGTTACTTCGTGATTGTATCTTTCTTTTGTGGATTATCCTTTGTGGATTCTAGGAGACCTTCGGGGGTCTCAGGGTCCCTACTGAGTAGCTTCTACTCACCCCTGCATGGGATATGCCCGCACTACGTTGTGTTGGTTGCAGATGACGGGCAGTGCTGATCATGGTTGAGGCTTGCAGAGCAGGACGATACTTGGAGGTGGACAACTGGACGGGACGTACTCCACGCGGTCGGCTGGACGCGAGGAGCAGTGGAGGCTATCTGTACCCACCCTTCAGGTGGGATTTCCAGTGGACAACTCGACGTTGCGGCTTACTTTTCAGTTAATGCTTTCCCTTTCCAGTTGTACTTTACTTTCAGTTTTAGTTTGTATACTGACCCACTTACTTTTCCGCACTTACTGTTGTACCAGTTTTTACTTAGTGTTTACTTCTGCCTGCTTTCTCTGTGGTGTTCTTGGTTTACATTACAAAGTAAATTCCTTCCCTTTTACTGGGATTTATGCCTTTGTGCTAGTCTCCAGCCCCTGGCCAATGGAAGCGGGCTTGGGGTAGTCACGGCACGGGCCCCGAGGACGGGTCGTGAAAAATTGTTATCAGAGGAGTTCGGTTCTACCACAGAACTTGGGACTCTGATCTTTTTCTATGTGAAGCAATAATGTTTAGCATATTAGGTGTGGTTATCAGTCCAGGGAGTCTAGTGTTGGTGCGGTAGCCGACGTATCCATACACCAGGACCCTGACTTCTGATTTCGACTTAATTCGCGAAAACATTGATTATATGTGTGTTTCAAGTTTTCTTTGTGATTACTTTGTGTCAGCTCACCAGGTATATTGTTCTGACCGTGGAACACCTGTTTCCTTTTCAGGATGGCCCCATGACGGTAGCCAACTAGGGTTCCGAGAGTTGAGCATGACGATAGCCCACCGAGCGACGAGGCCTCGGTACATGGCCCTTTGACAGCAGAGGCACCGGAGGTACCTCTACACGCCGAGCCACCGATGCTTCCAGCCCTAGCCGCTGATGATGCACGTCACCTTAGTGAACTGCATGAGTTCCAGTGCCAGCGACCGCCCTGGTTCTGTGGGGAGATGGCCCCCCAGGAAGCCGAGGACTGGCTGGAGGCAGTGGTGCGAGTTTTCTGGTTAGTGAGGACACCAGCAGACCTCATGGTGATCCTCACAGCGAGCCTACTACACGCGGCAGCGGGCCGATGGTGGAGATTGATGCTCCAGGTGCACGATGAGGCATCTCTTCTCTGGACGGACATTGAGAGCCTCTTCTGCTTAGAGTTCGTCCCAGCCACCCTCCGTGAAGTACGCATCCAGGAGCTTCTTCAGCTACGATAGGGCAGCTTGACGGTCTCCCAATACTCGGCGAGATTTACCGATCTCTCACGCCACTCGACAGACATGGTACGGGACCCATTCTTCTAGGCCCAGACCTTTGAGGAGGGTTTGAGACATGAGATCAGGGCATCACTGGTCTCCCTTATCATTCCGACTCAAGCAGGAGTACTGGAGAAAGCCCTTTTGATCGAGAGCTTCCTTGGTGAGCCTTCATCATCAGCGAGACCTACAGCGGGGCGGCACGTAGTAGATTCTTCTGCGACAGGCAGTGGATGGATGACTTAGGGGTCCAGGTAGACCAGACCCTCACGTAGACATCCTCAGGACACTGGCTCAGCAGTGTGGGGCACACAGCGTGGAGCCAGTCTTTAGAGAGGCAGCCATTGCTACACATGCGGCGGGCAGGGCCACATGGCTCGTGACTTCCCGACCCACCGTGCCAAGGAGCAGTAGACGGTTGAGGGGGCACCCAGGCATAGGTAGAGGGTCGACCGTGGAGGTCTGCAGGGAGGAGGCGGACGAGGTAGAGGAGCTGGCCGAGCAGCAGGTGGTGGGCGATGCTTTGAGGCTCTTCCACCACCACCACTAGAAGGTCCACCCCGACCACAGGGAGCTGGCCGGTAGAAACAGGAAAAGCTCTAGGCAGCGGAGGCCTACGACCACGGCACGCCCGAGATGATTTGAGGTCCTATCTGTGTCTATTCCACCCATGCTACAGTTCTTATAGACACTGGAGAGATTCACTCTTTCATAGTCGCTGCCCTTGTTCAGAGCTCAGAGATTCCGACAGAGCCATTGGCTCGATCCTTACGGCTAGAGACTCCTATGGGAGCAGACTCGACAATCACGCACTGGTGTCGGCAGTGTGAGCTTACTCTAGGAGGCGAGATCTTCGGCTGGGATCTTTTTTAGCGGCGTCGAGGCCTTATGACGTCATCTTGGGCATGAATTGGTTATCTACAGTCCAAGCACAGATTGACTATATTAGGCGCATGGTGCGATGTGTATGCACTGAATGGAGCAGGTTCATCGTCACTGGCGAGAAGGGAGACTTCGCAGCAAAGATGGACTTCCGTAGAGGAGAGGACAACCCATCACTCATCAGTTGGCTAGCCTCATCCTAGGAGCAGTTGACGTGCAGAGTCCTAGTTTTCCTGCAGTGGTGGATCAGTATGTGGATGTATTTCCCGACGACGTTCCAGGGCTACCTCCTCACAGAGAGGTAGACTTTTATATTTACATGTACCCTGGGACAGCCCCGATATCGACTCCAGCGTATCGAATGGCCCCCGCCGAGCTTCGAGAGCTACGAGTATAGTTGGAGGACATGCAGGGAAAGGGATTCATCCGACCCAGTGTTTCACCCTGGGCTTCCCCGATATTCTTCGCCCAGAAGGCGGACTGGAGCATCCGAATTTGTGTCGACTATCGTCTCCTAAACCAGGTGACAGTGAGGAACAGGTATCCGCTACCTAGTATTGATGACCTCTTCGATCAGCTCAAGGGAGAATGGTGGTTCTCGGAGATAGACCTCAGGTCAGGCTATCATCAGCTCAGTGTTCGGGACAAGGACGTGCAGAAGAAGGACTTCAGATGTCGGTATGGACACTATGAGTTCTTAGTTATTCCTTTCAGTGTAACCAATGCTCTGGCAGTGTTCATGGGCCTCATGAATAGGATCTTTGAGCCATACCTCGATCGTTTTGTTGTGGTCTTCATCGACGACATTTTTATTTACTTGACGACTGAGGAGGAGCACGCCTACCACTTGTGTGTTGTACAAGACACACTGACAGAGCACCAGCTTTATGGAAATATCTCTAAGTGTCCATTCTGGTTATGTGAGGTCCACTTATTGGGGCATGTCATCTTTGAGACAGGAGTTGCAGTGGATCCTGCAATGATCGAGGCATTGCTAGCTTGGGAGCCACCAAGGAGCGTGATAGAGGTGCGGAGTTTCTTGGTACTAGCTGGATACTACCGGAGATTTGTGCTTGACTTCTCTAGAGTTGCGGCACTAATCTCAGCTCTTACAAAGAAAGGGAAACCCTTTGTGTGGTCAGACAGATGTTAGCAGAGCTTCCAGGAGCTGAGACAGAGATTGACCAGTGCCCCTATCTTGAGGATGCCTGAGGAGGGAGTAGGGTACGTAGTCTACTGCGATGCATCAGGGACTGGACTCGGATGTGTCCTAATGCAGGAGCGGGCAGTGATCGCCTATGGATCACGTCAGTTGAGGCCGCATGAGTAGATCTACGCTACCCATGACCTAGAGTTAGCAGCAGTGGTCTTCGCTCTGAAGACTTGGTGACACTATCTGATGGGCGAGCGTTTTACAGTCTTTTCTGACCATCAGAGTCTCAGGTACATCTTTTCTCAGAAGGACCTGAACCTAAGACAGCGGTGATGGATCGAGTTTCTCTAGGACTATGACTTTGAGATAGTCTATCCTCCGGGGAAGGGGAACGTAGTAGCCGATTCTCTCAGCATGAGGACAGGCATTCCGCTGCTTGATGTTGCGATAGAGTAGCTAGCCGCCTTGCAGATATCCTTCGTGGATAGAGATGGAGCAGCCTTCCTTTAGTATCTCACAGTCACCCCTCCACTACTGCAGCGGTTCAGAGAGAAACAGCGTGGGGATGCTGACTGTGAGATGTGGCGTGCGCAGATATCCTCAGGACAGGAACTTTATGGTTTCTCCTTTGCAGCAGAGCACGCCGTCCTTTTCATAGGACGTACCTTTGTACCAGTTTCCTTACGGGAGGAGGTGCTGAGACAGTTTCACAATTCTCCTTTGGCGGTACATCCTGGAGTGGCGAAGATGTACCACGACATCAGACGACAACACTGGTGGTCGGGCATGAAGAATGTTGTGGCAGAGTTCGTTTCACGATGCCTCACCTGCCAGCAAGTGAAGGAAGAGCATCAGGTTCCAGCAGGCTTGGTACAGCCCTTGGAGGTCCCGGAGTGGAAGTGGGACATGATATCTATGGAATTCGTGACTGGACTTCCACACACATCCAGAGGTCATGACTCTATTTGGGTGATTGTCGACCGACTCACCATGTCGTCTCACTTCTTACCCATCAGAGAGTAGGGCTCAGTGGAGATCTTGGGACATCTCTACGTTCAGGAGATTGTACGGCGTCACGGTGTGCCATCATCTATCGTCTCTGATTGAGATGCTCGCTTTACTTCCCGGCTTTGGAAGGGGTTGCAGGAGGCGTTCGACACACAACTACGTATGAGCACTGCCTTTCACCCTCAGATGGATGGTCAGACGGAGAGGACCGTTTAGACTCTCGAGGACATGCTCCGTGCATGTGTCTTTGACTTTGGTTGCAGTTGGGAGGACCACCTACCCATGGTGGAGTTTGTGTACAACAACAGCTACCACTCCACCATCGAGATGGCACCATACGAGGCGGTGTACGGCAGACCTTCCAGATCTCCTTTATGTTGGACAGACCATGGGTATTCAGCACTTGTGGGACAAGAGATGGTCCTGGCCATGACAGAGAAGGTCTAGGTCATCCAGGAGTGGATGAGGATAGCTCAGAGCCGGTAGAGGTCTTACATTGACAGGAGGCGGAGGCCACTAGAATTCGAGTATGGCGACTATGTTTTCTTGCGTGTCTCACCTCGATGTGGTTTTGCGGAGATTTGGCCGAGGCATCAAGTTTTCTCCATGCTTCATCGAACCATTATAGGTCCTCAGCAGGATTGGCGAGGTAGCTTATCGCCTGGCTCTACCACCTCAGTTGCACCGGGTGCACGACGTCTTCCATGTATCCCTGCTGAGGAGATACGTGCACGACCCGATGCATATCATTGACCATGGGGAGCTGGACGTTGATGATGTGGTGACTTTTGTAGAGGTCCAGGTGGAGATCGAGGATCGACAGGAGCAGTTCCTACATGGATGGTCGATTCCTCTAGTGCGCATCAGATGGCAGCACGGGAACCTCCCGGAGAGCACTTGGGAGCGGGAGGCTCAGATGCATGCTCAGTAGCAACATTTGTTTCCCTAGTTTATGATGTATCTTTATGGGGATGTAAAGCCCTGAGGTGGGAGTGATGTAAAGACCCGTAAATTTAAAGGAAATTTTTTTCTTAATTTTCATTGTAATTTTACAAGAGCGCAGTTTCTGACGGCACCTGATTCCGAGGCCCGGTGTACCCGGAATCATTTCCCGAATTTTGGATCGGGTATGTTCAGTGAATGAATGAGCGGGTTTTTCTAACTTTTGGGCCGATGCTTAGAATCAAATTCTGAGGGCACCGATGAAATCGCAGCGCCGATATTTTCTTAGAAACACATCTTCCGGAGTTGCGTTTGCTCGGGTGTGGTTTGTAGTTTTTGGGGTTAAGTTATGAAATAAAATAAAGTGGTGCGACAACTTTATTTTATTTCACTTAAATCCACATAAAGCCACTTAAGCTAAGTTGAAGCAGATATGGTGCAACCCAAAATATCCTACCCTCTTGGTAGGATATTTGTGAGGTGGGGCCCGCATGAGCCCCGCCTTTTCTTTTCCTCTAAGTAACGCGCCCGCGAAAACACCTCTTTAATGAAAGTCAACTGGTGCATTTTCTAAAACTCTTAATGCCCCTATTAATTGGACAATTAAGTTGTTACCATTAATTCACTGAATTAATGGTTCGTTTCTTAACATGTTTCAAACTGTTGGCAAAATAATAAAATAAAACCAACACACTGTCTTTCTTGAGGATTTATTATTGAGAGGATTTGGAGAAGCTCTATCTTCATCCTCCATCGCGAAGAACACGATAAACGCGAAGAATGAGAAGAACGAGAAGACCGCGAAGAACGCCGAACCCTCGGAGATCGACGACGTGACACCGTGTTCAGTGACGCCGACGATTCTCCTTCCACGACATTCTTCTGTGACGATCCTTCTTCTGTGACAACCTTCGATCAACTTCTTGAGCTAGGAGATTTCGGATCTTTAAAATTTCCTTTTTGGATTTTATCCTCAACATTGATTTAATTCTTGAAATTAAATCTGTGTGTTTTCTTTATCCCTCGGAGATCGTCGACGCGACGCTGTGTTCCGTGATGACGCGACGCCCTTCCGTGACATGACGATCCTCTTCTCCCGCGACGATCAATTCTGCGAAGAACTCTCGTTCAACGACTACGAAGAGGTAGGGGTTTTATTTGAGAATAATATTTAATTCCCATGGTATTTTCCTACTAAAACAAAGAACCCGGATCAACTCATCATTAAGTTGATTCGCGTTCATTTTTATATGTGGGATGGAAATTTTTATTTACGGGAGTTTCTTTTGGGTAACTAGGTTCAATTTTAATTTATTAAAATTGTGCCTTGTTATGTTTTCATGTGTTGATTATCATTCCCAATTGATATCACCTAATGCGGAGGGTGCGGGCCAAACAAACACGGCCCGACAACCGTCCGCATATTTTTTGTTGATGCGTGGATTAATGGCATTTACGAAATGGGATCAGAATGTCGATTGGTGGCCTTTTCAGCAAATTTCAGATCACGGGAAAGTTGTAGGCCCAAACCGTAGGCAAAACGGACCACCGGAGTGCGTCTGGTGGTCCGCGGAAGTTTCCTCAGGCGTGCCACGCTGGCACGGTGGTGCCGGCGGTCGAAGGCGGGGGCCGGCAGTGGTCGGGATGACCCGTCGTTGCTGAAGCCGCGATGACGAGGGCCGGTCTCATGGCCGCGCGGGACCGAGGGGAAGGGACGCGGCCTTGCGCAGCGTCCGGTGACACAGAGCGGCCCCCACGCGGGGCCGCGACTCTCCTTCACGCGGGGGAAGCGCACCCCCGCGCTGCTCGGCCGTAACCGGCCGAGCTGACCCCTGTTGGCCGGGTCGCGCCCGGGCCGGGCAGGGCCACCCCGGCCGGGTCGGACCCAGACCCGGGTCGGGTCGCCCTGGATCGGGCCGACCTAGGGGGGGTTGGCCCGGGCCCAGACCCCCCATTTCGGACCTTTTCGGTATTTTGCACGTATCTTGAGCTACGGTCCTCCGATCAACGCGCCATCAGGGGAAATGAAATCCTTTGATCGAGATAGCCGTTTCGGTATATTACACACATGTTTTCGGAATACATTGGGTTCATCCGGGTTGGTTCGTACACGAAACAAATCGGGCCCTCGAAGCGGAAATGCTTATATCTTGAGCGCCGGACGTCCGATTGACGTGCCGTCGACTTTGATGGATTCCTCTAAGTGAGATGGATCTTTGGATTAATCCACCCAAGGTTTGGACGCAGGTGGAGTACAGTCCGATTGGTTTTGCCTTAAAACCATACGGGCCCCTGGGACGAAAAATCCAATAACCCTCAAACCAGGCATCTGATTGACGCACCGTCTACAACGTTGAGATCTTGTTTATGATAAAAAACTTTTGGATACATCAAATATAGACTATGTGTCAGTTGATTTATCAACCTCTCGGCTCATGGAGTGGACCCTCCCGAACGAGCTTGCTGTCTGCGGGAAGCCTAGAGGTTGCGGCGACTGCTACTGTGACGATGACGACTGTACATAGATCATCAGTGGATTCAACGACGATGACTACAACACTAAGAGATCCTTTGTGGGTCAGTGCTACCGATCCTATGTGGGTCCGATATTGTGTGGGTCAGCGCTCAGCGGTCCTGTGTGGGCCAGCGCCTACAGATCCTGTGTGGGTCTGATCATGTGTGGGTCTTTGCGGGGGTTAGTTACCTATCGATCTTGTGTGGGTCAAATCCTTTGTGGGTCATTGTAGGGGTTAGTTACCTATCGATCTTGTGTGGGTCAGATCCTTTGTGGGCCATTGCGGGAGTTAGTACCTATCGATCCATTGTGGGTCCGATGGCTTAGATGAATCAGTGGCTATATCTGATCATCTCTATCGTCATACGAAGAAGTATACCGGTGTGAGCTGAATCCTATTTTGTTTTCCTTTGTGGACTATGTTGTGCTATCCTACGTGGATTTACATTTTTCTTTCCTATGTGGACTGGGTTGTACTTGGGCTCGGATGTTGGAGTCGAATGAGAATTGATGACTTAGGTATATGTATGGGCATATACCTAAGCAGTTTCGGATGTTCCTTCGTGATTATATCATTCCTTTGTGGATTATACTTTGTGAATTCTTGGAGACCTTCCGGGGTCTTGGGGTCCCTACTTAGTAGATTATACTGACCCCTGCACGGGCTATGCCCGCACTACGTTTTGTTGGTTGCAGACGACGGACAGCGCTAATCGTGGCTGAGGCTTGCGGAGCAGGAGGATACTTGGGGGTGGACCACTGGGTGGGACATACTCGGAGCGGTCGGCTGGACTCGAGGAGTAGTGGAGGCTATCTGTACACACCCTTCAACTGGGATTTCTAGTGGACAGCTCGACGTTGCGGCTTTACTTTTCAGTTATTGTTTTCCCTTTCCAGTTGTACTTTACTTTCAGTTTGGGTTTGTATACTGGCCCAGTTACTTTTCCGCACATACTCTTGTACCAGTTTTTACTTAGTGTTTACTTCTTCCTGCATTCTCTGTGGTGTTTGTGGTTTACTTTACAAAGTCAATTCCTTCCCTTTTACTGGGATTTACGCCATGGTGCTAGTCTCCATCCCCTGGCCGATGGAAGGCGGGCTTGGGGTAGTCACGGCACGGGCCCTGAGGACGGGTCGTGACAAGCTGGAACAAAAATAGTTTGGTTACAAAAACAACAATTTTTTTTAGAAAACCTACATAAAGAGTTAGAAAGTGACATGGTACATAGACAGTGGGTGCTCAAGGAAGATGACTAGTGAAATCAACAATTTCATGGTTTTAACTCCTGTGGTGGAGTTATTTTCACTATTTCTCACAAATATATAGTTATATTTAACAGTATTGGAGATTTTTGTATATTAGCTTATGTTAATATTTATAAAGTACTCGTTGTATAAGGATTAAAACCAAAGATGACTAGAATATGTAAACATTGTGATGATGGAACGCATGTTAAATCTAATTATAATAAATTTCATGATAATAATAATTATAATGTTTAAATTTATTCTAAAAGAAAATAGAATATAGATTCCTTTTATTTTAATGAACTGACAATGATTAATGTAAAATGATTAAATTTTGTCGATATAGGTCATATTATATGGTAGAGGTGGTTGTAAATTGTTCATACTAGATTTTTCTAAAAGATTGATAAATATGAAGAGGTTATGGAACATCTGAAATTTTATTCTGTTAGTTATTTATGTATTTGACTCTTGTTTAATGGTAAGAAACACAATGAATATTTCAGATTTATAAATATATTCAATACATTCAGATTTTTAGAATTTCAAATCCCTGATCTTTTTTTACCTATGAGAACTAACGGTTTAGCTTCTAAATGATATGTTTCTCTAATTATTGATGATTGAAGTAAATTTACTTGGACTACTTCATTATCTCATAAAAGTGAAATATTAATAAACATTATTACTTTATGTGAGTAATTTGTAAATGATAAATGTTATCTAATTTCTTCTATTAGAAGTGATTATGAAATAGAGTTTCAAAACAAGGAATAAAAAAATTGTTAATTGAATTGATATTCTCATAATTCTCGGCCGCTAGAAAATCGTTATAGAATGGTTCCCTACGGAGGAAAAATATAACTATTCATGAAATGGAATGAACAACACTTAATGAATTTTCCAACCAAATTATTTTTGGGTAGAACCTATTAAAAATTATTACTATATCATAAATAGAGTTTTTATCATACCATTTTAATGAAATATCCATGTGATTTTTTTAAACCCAAAATTAGTTATTTTAATGTTTTTGGATTTATAATCTTTATTTTAAATACTCAATATAGCATGGAAAAATTGTATTCAAAAATTGAGGTTGGAATATTTTTGGGATTATCTTACCATAGTAAAACATATAGGGTATAAAATAAAATAATATATATAATGGAAGAATGTGTGCACGTATTGTTAAATGAAAATAATGATTAATATTATAATAATTATATTAAAAATATAAATGAATTTATTGAATTTAATTTTTACGAGGATAAACATGAATGTAATGATGTATAATTTGATGGGGAGCATGTCTCATCTAAATATGATACATTAATTCAGAAAACTCACAATAATCCTTTTATGAGAAATGTTATTGGAAACAGTGACTCTAGAATTAGACCAAGACATTTTGTTTTAAATTTTTGTGAAAATTTTAAATTTTTTACTAATTTTTCCTATTATTATTAAAGGTATTTTGAAATATTATAATAGGGTTAATGATATTCAGGATGAAATTGAATTGTTTAGTAGAAATAAAGTATAAAATTTAGATGAGTTACCTCAGGATGCAATATGTATAGAAATTAAATGGTTTTTTTTAATAAACAGGTTTAATCTGGTAATATTGTTAGAAACAATAAAAGATTAGATGCCCAAGGATATATTCAAGAATAAGGTATTGATTTTGAGGGTTAATTTTCACTAGTTTATATATTAGAATAAATTCATATTTAATTATCCTTTTAATGTTTTAAAAGTTTTTAACATTTCCAAATGGATATAAAAATTACTTTTTTCAATGGTGTTATTTCATAAGATTTGTATTTAAAACAACCCCCGGGTTTAAAAAATATTTAATTTCAAAATCATTGTTTCAAAATCTTATGAGAATTGTATGGTCTAAATAAATAACATCTACCTTAGTATGAAATACTGACTTAGTTTTGTTACAAAATTATTTTTTAAAGGTATGTTTGACCCATCCTTATTTATAAAAGGGTTTTTAATGATATATTGTCAATAAAAATTTATGTTTATGGAATAATATTTGGTTTTACTATTGATAAATTAATTAATTTTTTATCGAAATTAAAGAAAATGAGTTTGATATGAGTTTAATGGGGGAATTAAATTTTATCATTAGTTTGAAAATCAGTCAAATAATAGATTGAATTTTATAAATCATGCCTAGTATTCCAAAGATATTTTTAAAAATTTTGGTCTTGATTCTTGTAAAACTATGACAACCCCTATGAGCACAAAATTCAAAGAGGATAATGATGAATCTGGAATGTCTGTCTATGAAAAAAAGTATAGAGGCATTAGGAAGTGTTTTTTGTATCATACTGCATCAAGTCTGGGTATTATGTTTGTTGTCTGAATGTGTGATATATATCATTAAAACAATAAAATAATGTCATATTGATTCTGTTAAAAGTGTAATTTGGTATATCAAAGGCACCATAAATTTTGGAATGTTATATTCTATTGATAATTTTTTTGATTTATTATCCAACTCTAATTTTGAATTAGTGGTTATCAACTAGACCAGAAAATTTCATCAAGTTTGTATCTCTTTTTAGGAAAGAGATTATTTTATGGAGTTATTATAAACAACTATCAGTATCACTGTTAACATATGAGTCTGAGTATATTTTTGCTGCTTGTTTTTGTTCACAAATTATTTGGATGATGAAATCGTTATATGATTATAATATTAGTTCTGAAAAAATTATTATTTATTTTGATAACACTATAACTATTTTAATTTATAAAAATCTTCTTCCACAATCAAGAACTGAAAACATTGATGTTATATTTCCTTTTAATTTGTATCATGTTAATAAAGGGGATATATTCTTAGAATTTATTACAACAAAAAATCAATTAGATAATATTTTCACTGAACCCTTGTATTTTGTAAAATCCGTGAAAATAATGTTTGAATTGGGTATAATAGAAGCATAGATGTAGAATTTTTTAATTACACTGTTGATAAATCTATTCCATAATTATTCTATATTTTCAAATTTGAATGTTCCATATATTTTTTCATAAAACACAATCATTATTTGAAAAATTAATTAATTTGATTATTTTTTTCATGGTATGTATGTCATTAAAATTTCTATTTCTTAAATGAAAAATTTTCATCTTGTTTTAAAATATCTTTATTAAACTATAATATATATTTATTTATTATAAATTTTTATAAATTTTGAAAATGGGGATAATTTTTGTGAAGATTTTATAATTTCATATTCTAGTTATTTGAAAAAATATTTAATATTATGTTTTTGTAATTCACCAAATTGGAGAGATTGATTGTTATTGGGTATGTATTCGAGTATTTTCATTTTATATATCTCTCTTGGTTTTGATAAATTACACTTATATTGTATTTAGTTAAATATAATTTATTATAAATATTTTTTATCTATAATTTGTATTCATATTTTGTTATTTAAAAAATAAGGCATGTGTATGCCTCTTATAAATAAACATCACCACTAATTTATGGTGACCCACATGTCAACCACATTGGAGGTCTATAATTCAGAAGCTGGGAATGAGTCTTGTCCAGTCTGAGCATAGTCCACACATTTATGCATGTCGGACCAGGTATAGGGCCCAATTTAAACTCATGAAATGTTTGGGAATAGGTCACCAATGTGCCGAGAAGGCCTTTTGTGTGTAACGGTGTATTGCATGTGTTTTTTCTACCAAATAAAAATCATTCCATGATTTATATACCATACATCATACACTTATTGAAATCAATTTGGGATGAAAAAATTCTACCAAAACTCTATTCGGACCATCGATCACCTATGCGATTTTCCTTAGCCACTCGATTTCCTTTCACTTACTACTTATTCTCAAACATTGAAAATTTATCATATTGATCATTAAATAAACCATTATGGTTTTTATATATTGAAACCTCATCCATTATAATGCACTCAAATTTCATTATCCCATGCAATTTTCCATCTTCTAATGCTCGTCTCCTTCATGTAGACCTACCAATGACACTTTTTTTTGAAACTTCTACCTCCTAATGTTTTCTTCCTTTGTATTTTTTATGTAAGTCACTTTTTTTCAATTTGACTCTTAGTTTTCATTAGCTTTGAGACACTAGTGAAAATTCTCAATGGTGAATTATTTTTGAAACCATTGGTAATTCTGAACGGTGTGACATTTTGACACCATTGGAAATTCACAATGGTGTTTCATTTTGTCACCTTTTCAAATTAAAAATGGTGTTCCATTTTGACACCATTATAAAACCCAATGATGTGTCCTTTAAATACCCACGTGTGAAATAATTTTGTTGTTGCTGGTTTCATCATGTTTTTTTCTAAGTATATGTTTTTTTCTAAAGTATTTATATCATTGGTGGTATCCGTCACAAAGCTATTAATAGTATTCCATAACTTTTATGTGATTCCTATTTTTTATTTTTTTAGTTATTTTAATTTTTTTCTTAATTTTTATGATGTTTTCTTAATATGATATAATAGTACATATCTGTTTACAATTCTGGCAATAAATTTGTTCAATATTTCTGTTGATTGGTATTTTTATATTATGATACATTAAGAAATATTGGTTTTGATGTTTTTGTCCGCAACCACAATCTTTTGGTTAATATTTTTTATGTTTATAGCGGGACACCGTTGGTACCCAATAGTGAATCATGTGACAACATTGGAACCCAATGGTGCTTCGTGAGACATAATTGGATATCCAATGGTGAGTCATTTTTAATTTTTCCCTTCTAACAATTTAATGATAATATGATTGGAAATGTTTTCAGTTTTGTTAAACTCGTTTTATTTTTTTCTTAAAATTATAATGATATGTAAAAATATGTTTTCACACTACCAGTATTTTGAAATGGTGTGTCAATGACAGTGAAATTAATTACTAATGGTGAGTACTGACTCATTGTTGGTTAGAATTTTATTTCCAAATTTTTATAATATCATTTTACTTAATGTTTTTAAATTTAGTTACATTGAAAATGATTGATATTTTTTACTGAAATATACTTTAAACCTTGTTTACCAATATTAGATTCAATTTTTTTCTATGAAATTAACTCATATAGATTAATATTTATGATGCTCTACTTATCAAATACTTCTGTTGCATGAATTATATATATAATTTTATTATTATTTCATTTAATTTTCCTTTGTGATGTTTTTAATAACAATCACATATAATATATTAAATAATACTATTAATATTTTATTAGCATCTTTTCCCCAACATTATGTTATGTACAGAACATCTTTAATAGAATTACAGTTACAATCATATTAATTTTATTATTCCTTAACAAGTGCAATGATGAGATTGGATAATGAAAAACTTTTATAAATATCTGATTTAATGATTTTGTAGAATTATTAAAGAATAAAATCTTATGTGCTCATGATGATAAAAAAATATTTACATGTTCCGTAATTGATTCAATGAGCACATGAGCCTTAGAACAGTTGGCTAGGACTCCTTATGTGTATCCAGGAGACTTGGGATCAAATCCAAGCGGAGGCTAATTTTCGGAGGTACTTTAGCAGTACTGTAGCAGGCATTGTACCATGACCAGTAGTTGGAACTATATAACTGATTTGGTCTCCCAGTCATTTAAAGCCTTCAGGACACCCAGAACATTGGGTAAGTAAGGCCTTCGGCCCACCTAATGTCCTTTGGGCCACATTAATTGTAGATTAAAACCCATCAACCTATAAGAAATAATATTCAGATGGAGGATGAGCAAGAAGCTTTCACAATAACAGAAGATAAACGGATTGCAATATGAGATGGTATTGAACCTTCCATCGGGACAAGCCTGTGCATGCATCTTAAATCCTAGAAAAATAGCCATGCAAAGGTGGAGAGCTGATTTCATAATAAAGATGCTAGGGAAGAGCAGTTCCAAGTATTTATTCTAGGTTATATGTAATGTTTGATGCCCATGAGCATTGAATTCCTCTAAGGACAACAGGCCATGTAATACTTACACTTACATGCCTTGTAAGGGTTCCAACTCACCCTTTGAATGGTGGAGTATAAAAATCAATTAATAAATGAAGGCCTTCGGGACATTGGAGGAATTGATTCGATGCGAATGAGTTCAGACATTTCTTTTTTCTGTAAAAGAATTAAAAGGGGAGGTTTTTCAAATTATTGTTATTTTTCCATGATCGCATAATATCATCTTCATCTTCATCTTCCATACATATATTGATCAAGGAAAAAAAGTTGCATTGAACTTCTTTGTCTTTTTTTAATATTATTTTTCAATTTTTTTATTGTCTCTCTCCACTATTACTCTTCTAATCTTATTTTTTAATTCTAGAGTCTGTTTTGTGGTTTTAAAATCCAAAATTTACCATTGGGTTATTCTACCCATACAAATTTAAGGTCAGGTTATTCCTACCAAAAAAATGTAGGATGTTTCTGATTCCATATAAATTCAAGTGTTATACCTCTAGGTTGAAAATGTTTCTCAGGTTATACCACCAAGTAAAAATGGTACCTCTGTAATTCTTGAAATCGGGTTATTACTCTCATTCAAAAGTTTAGGTAGACTACATTTCAATCTCCTCAAAGAGTGTAGGTGATTGAATATAGTAATAGGATCTTGAAATTCGAACCAATATAAAAATTTATTATTTTAATTTTTTTATTTCTCTTTGAAATATTTTAATACTGCTATATAATTAATAGAAATTGGATTTCATAATAATAATTCAAAATCAACTTCTCCAACCCTCTGATAAAATCTTCCTTACCAAGATAACAATAACAATAGAAGAGATCCCCATGTGATGGAAATGGAAGATAACAAATTTATTCTCTAATTTCACTAAATTGGATTTCAGTTCATGGATTTTTTCTAGTAACATTATATATAGAAGAATATAATCTAATTATACTCCCATGATTTCCTCTGTCATGAACTCAACATCTGTCTGAAGTTGTATCCCTTAGATGTATTTAGAAAATAAATCTCCAATATAATTGACCATGAGAGGAAAGAAAATATTCTCTACTCCACCATCGTTAATCATAAGACAAGTCACTTGGGCTATGTCTTCACCTAAATAATAATAAAATATCCCAACATAACCTAATTGTATTTCCCACTACCCATGGTGAACATATGTTTCTCCATTATGATACATGAACATTAACATACAAAGATATTAATCAACATTGACCATGTACCAAACTATCTAATCTATCCTTAATATCAGTAACCATAATTTTAAGGAACCAACATAGCCCATAAGAAATTTCACCCACCAATCTCAAGGGAACAATCCTTACATTTCCAAATGTTTTTTCTACCATACCCATAATGGTGTATCAATCAACACCACCCCACATGTATGTTCCACCACTAAGACTATCAAACTCATAAATTGAGTAGACATAAAATAATGTGAGACCTGTGTAACTAAAAAAGAACTAGAAATAATCGAATCTACAAGAATCGTATAACAAATTTCTGACCGTTCAGGCTTTCCACATCCAGTTTTCTGTCGAGTAGTATGAATTTAACTTGTACCTCTACCATGGGTATCAGTATGATTTCCGGTGGTTATACTACCCAACTGATAAAGTTTCCATTT
The DNA here is from genome assembly GCA_963277665.1 of Viscum album. Taxonomy (NCBI): domain Eukaryota; kingdom Viridiplantae; phylum Streptophyta; class Magnoliopsida; order Santalales; family Viscaceae; genus Viscum; species Viscum album. The sequence continues at coordinate 278,565,636 of OY728161.1, read as the reverse complement.
CCCTTGATCACCCCATCCTCTACCCTAATTGATACGATCTGAAGAGATATAAATGCCTAACAGATATGGGGTATCCAACCCCCTTTATGCACTATGCATTAAACTTGATCCCTCATAACTGCCATGTTGTCAGGATTCCTATAGAAATTATACACATTCACCAACTTATCACATGCTTGGTACTCAATTGGGGGGTCGAGGGACCTGAAATCTCTTGCTTCCAGCATACCACACTGCTAGAATAACAACTATTCACCACCCTGATTTGTTGGTGCTCCTCTATGAATACTATATCTATCATTTTGATGAATAAGACTCATGAACTGGATATTCCTACCATCATAAGTCCCACAACTATATTTTCTAAATAGAACAACATTTCCACCACCAGAATACATTTTTCTATTCCCTTTTGAAATAAGGACCTGATACAATACGTAATAAATCATATTTTAACAGAATATATTCATAGGGGACTTGATCTCATGTTCATATTTGTCCTATAACAACATTTCAACCACCAGAATACTTTTTTATATTCCCTCCCATAGTTCATTGTCAACATGGGGTTACCAACACAAAAAATTATAATTCCTTTCATAAAATGTCATTTTTAACAGTTTTCATTAAAACAACATAAATATTTCAATTTTAGGTACCTTTATATAATTAAAAAATACTACATCTAAAATTTCAGTACATTTTTTACAATTAGTTAGGAATAATTCTTGAAAAACAATATTACATTCATCCCATTTACCTATTTCAATCGTCTTTATTGGAAAAAGATTCATTGAATAAAAAATTTAAGAAAAGGAAATTAATTATATCCTCCACATTCTACACATCCCCCTTGTGTGTTCCTACAATGATGTTGGTCGGTAATAACCACATGTTCCTAAAATGATACATTGATGCAAAACCTCATACTATCTTGGTCATGAGAAAAATATAACACAATAGTCACACCACACAATATTTGCATCACCAAATTTTTAAATATCATCCAATAATAAGAAAACCAAGAAAAAGTATCCCACCATGGGTACTAGGTTTTCCACCTAACAGGGGTTAGATAATCCCATGATTGATATCATTTCAAAGGATAAAAAATCCAAGTATCTTTCCTACCATCCCGAAATAGTAAGACATTAGAAAGAAAAACCTCATATGATACCACTTTATAATATTCTCAACCCGGTTGCCACTAAATTTTGTGCCACAAGGTAGGTCACCACATGGACCTATGAACACATCCTCATACTCTAGAGACTGGTGATTAAAGAAAGAGTTGAATGTAATATTTGGGGAGACAATACCCTCATTATCAGAGTAATCCACCATAGATAAAATTTGGAAATAAATGAGACAATATAACAAATAAAAATTTATCATAATCCATTTCAAAAAAAAAATGTTACATTCCCTCAACCAACATTAAATATGTTATGTCATGTCATACCATTCCAACTATATGGAAAACTAAAAATAATAATAAACTATAGAATCCATAAAATGGTTCCAATCTACAAGCATGGATCCCTCATCCATGGATGTTACATACCCAAATCAACCCTATATAATAGGTTATTTACCCTTTTCTAGACCTATAACAATGAAATATGCTCGAGTACCCAACGAAATCCCACGAAGGTTGTGAGTAGAACTCTGTAGGCCACCACCAATGGTGTCCACGAAATATATACTATATGTTGATAGTGTACTCATTTTCTAAATGAGGATATAGGTAAACAAGATATAAATTAGGTGCCATTATTTTACAATATTCACTGAAGCAATTTTCATCATTTGGTCCAGGGGTTAGGAATTTCCACCAATTAGAAGATGAACATAGATTTTTCACTAATATAGATTAGAGGATATGTCATGTTACCTATATCCCTAGGTAAGTAGTTTAAAAAAATATATCTCATTTACCATGGTGCATCAATCAATTTAGTCTCGTGAAAATCATCTATTAGAGGAATATAGCCTTAGAACCACTCCCTAGCCTATGCAACATAGGGAGGGGTTTAGAGCCTTGGTCCAACATGACCCATGGGAGTAGACCCTCAAGCACAATCCCCCATGAACTACCATTCCATATTCACATTATTATTTCCCATTTTACCACATATATTCTAATATAAAACCGTACACATTGATTACCCATGTAATTCAAAAATTATTGTTCATTAAACACATAATCAATCTTTATACTTTAACCCATTATCACATTTTCCCTTTCATACCCTAAAATGTTATCAAATTCCATGTTCATAATCGTTAACCCATTTCCCCATTTTCATTACATCCAATTAATTATTCAAGACATTCCCATTAACACATCTAACCCATTCAAATAATTCCATACCCCATGATTCAAGGTTAATAATTAGAAAAAACCAATATAAATGGATTTCTATAATCAATGCTACCCTTTTAATACTTTTTATCCTAGGATTTGTTTATAGTAATTGATCTATATTCATATAATTAAAATTTCTATGTTCAATATAGAGGAACACTTCATGGGTTTACCTTAACCAAGTCAAATCAACCTCAATGGAGTCCATTGGGATAATTATGGGTATAATCCATAAATTATCAAATTGAAACATCAATTATACTATGAAAATTCAAAAAATACATCACAATAACACAATAACACTAGAACATACACACGGACAATTAAACAAGACGGTTGGATAAAACATATACACCACCTTCCTAGATTCTGATAATACGTCCTTTTTTAACCTTATCATTTGATTCAAATTCGAACACCCTTCAATTCCCTAACATATGATCTATTAAAAAAATGGTGATTTAGATATTTAGATTAATAATAACAACCAATGAATATCTTATTTAGGAAAACGAATAACGAGGAGTGATAGAATCACTCGGATCATCGAGATGTAACCAAAAGTAGTCCAAAGGGATTAGAAATGAGGTAGATTAACCATTGGGATGTTTTCAGAGATTTGGTTCAGCGCTTGGGAAAATAAAGTAGTAATGGAGGAGAATCCCAAGTTAAAACAATTATTTAATGTGAGGGAAATTATATAAAACCAATTTTAACAAGGAACAAAGTTAAGCTGCATTATTTTCCAAATCGTGTGCCACCTTATGTCCCAAAGGGGACAAATTCACATGGTTTCCTGGGGATCCCACACAGTATTCAAAACATTGTGGTGACCATGTGGGATGTCTCTGTCAGAACCCACATGGTTTTTCTTCCTCTGTTTCATAGTTTCTTAAACCATTCAACCATATTATATGAATTCATGATTGGGTGGCACAGATACTGTTGACTGTGTTACAACCATGCAACATGCACAAGGTTGCCATATTTCCCCTTTTTTTGTCTTGAATCCCAAGAATATACTATAAAATATTCATATATAACACCCCAATGTGATGAAAATAATTTTAAATTCAATAAACCATTTTTATTATATTTTAATAAACATGTCATTAATCCATATTTTGTTACGTCTAGGATTTGAATTCTAAAAATCGGTCATCTATTGTTGTCATCAGTATGTTATTTAGAGTCTCATAGAACCAACATGTTTTCTAGTGAAAAGTAGCATACCCTTTTGAATAGTAAAATGAATAGGAATATGACTATTATGAATAGTAAATCATATTATTATTTTATATTCTTAAGGTTATAAGATAATGAGATATTGATTAATTTTTTATGTTGATATAAAATGAGCTATAGTTTTAAAATTGTTATTTTTTGAATAAATTCTTATTTTATTTAAAATTTTAAAAAAACATTTAGAAAAATTATTTTCAATAAATGGGGTTCATTTTTTTAAATATACTCATTGAAAAATGGTCAGTTTGTTTGGTATTTCTCTGAGATGGATGAACATTCAGTGAATAGTAAAAACCCAGTTTTACGTTTCTGATTGTTTAATTACATCTTAATGATGTAATCATTATTGTTGAATCTTGATGATTACAATATGATATGAGATTTACTAATTTTCCAATACCATGGGAAAAAAATATTGTCAATCCCATGGTTTTGAAAATACCACTATTGAGGTGTCCTTTGAAATTAATTTAAAACATTCATACATTGAATATAAATACCACCCTCAACCCTCACTTCCTATCACACCTCTCAAACATTCGGAACAACATAAATTATTCTCAATACCCTTACCAGGGATCATCCCAATATCCATGAACAACTGGTCTAAATAGAAGGACAAATCCAAAGGCCTTAAGGAGGAACCCAAGGAGAAGAGATGAAGAGGTAATGATTCTCTATAATTTTTTTATATTTTCTTTTCAATACATTTATTTTCATAAAATATATTAACCTCCACATATCCAATAGGCATGATAACTCCATTATTTTATATTTTCTAGATTTATATAATGTTTATGGTAATAATATTCATCATTCTTCCTCTCATCTTCCTCTTATTCTTGAAATAAAAACACTTCCATGATCTGTCGATTTACCGATATCGTGGACGATGTGCCTTAAATTTATTTTACGCCTTTCAAATATGGTTGTAAAACCATTTTAATGGTTCAATCAGATAATAAAGTGTATTATATTACCTGCATTATTTTTTTAATTAAATAATAGTCATAATATTAAATTCATATTATGAAACAAGTTCATTATTATCGAAGAACTGCCAACATGATCTAAATGAATATCATTAATGATTTATTTAATGATTCAAACTCAAAAAATTTAACATAAATTATGTATTGAGTTATTTTATATAATAGAAACGTATTAACAAAAACACATTCCAATTATTTAGTTTTTCTTCCATTCGTTAATAAAATACTGTATGAACTGACCATCGATACCATGTAAAGAACGCACCCAAAACAATTGAAATAACAAAATATTGTCAATAAATGGGTCAAATGATGTTATAAAATCATAATATAAGGAATTATAAATATTAATATGTTTCTTAAATATATTAATAACACCATTTTAACTCTTATAAAGGAGTTTTAAAGAATTTTTAATTAAGAAGAACCCGAGGTAAGAGAATTCTTAACCCAATTTCCATTCTTTGGGTTATCTTTCTACATTCTTCCTTATGTTGTATTAAGATTATATATGTTCAATGAATTTTTTTTATATTATGTTTTATTATGTTTATTTATTTTTTATAAACATATTCCATCCATTATATTAATTTTTAACATCAATTATATGATATTTGATAGGTACCTCACTATTAAAATCCTCTTTCAAAATTCTGTTTTACAAAATACAAGAGTACTATTTTTATTAAATTATTAATGTTTAATGATTTTTTACTAGTTCCTGGTAATTGTATGCGATGATGAATGGGTCCTATATATCCCCCCAATTTATTCAGAATATCTACATTGGAGGGTGGCTTTATGGTTACTCCACGTGTAATTGTGATGGTTACACAATAAGGTACTTGTGTGGGTTATATTGTATGGTTTCTGTGAGTGTTAAAAATCATAAGGTAGCTGTCAGGGATAAAATATAACTAAGTAATTCCCAAATATAAATTTATGATTATATAGGTGTTCTTTAGTGTTTTATAGAAGTCTCATGTTTCACAATGTAAGTATATATGGATGAGAAGCATGACTTATGATCAAACATACTAAAACTCCAAAATGAAAAGATCATTTTGAATGTAATGAAGTTAAATATATTGAAATACCTAAATTATGTAATGTTTAAGGGTGGGTCCTAATAGTTGGTATCAGAGAACATTGTAGATAACATTTAGTGTTAGTATGATGGTAACAGAATACAATAAATTATTTTTGCCTTATGTTTACGTTTAAATGGTATAGAATTTAAATATTACCAGGTTTCTTCATCAATGATTTGTCTATTAGGAATGGTTTTCGGCAGATGAAATTGGTATAGTGAAGTTGGAAGGAATCGAGAGGCTGATACCTTTCCAAATCTATAACCAGGAATGGTGGGAATTATAATACAGTAGTTTTTGACAATAATGGATCAGCTGAAATAGGAAATAAATAGTGGTCGAATCCATGAAATATAACAACCATAGCTACTACAATGTCACATGATGACAGTGTAACATTTTGCGAGTCAACTCCCTCCCTCTTTTAGTGAATATTCTAACCCAGTAGCATATAAAGAATGCATTAAACCCCGTGGAAAGATATTCAATGGTATGGTTTGTTTAGATAATATAAATTTTAGTCTTTCCATTTATCCTTTTGAAGGTGTATCTTATCATTGGTGGTCATTTTTCATGAATATCAGAGATAAAGAAGAGATTGAATCCCTTGAGTGGGATGGAATTTAAATTTTTTTCCATGAAAAATATTTTCTTAAGGTAGTATGTCTTAGTATTTTGAATAAGTTCCATGAATTGAGGCGAAAGGAGAGGATTTTGTGGTTGTGTATGAATATAACTTCAAACAACTTTCAAGGTATGATCTAAATATTATTATGGATTTCGATAGAAAAATCAACCATTTTAACTCAGGATTGAAGCCATGATATCTAAGAGCATTGGCCTCCTATGAATTTAAATGTTATTAGAAGCATGTATGATGTTCTGAGAGGGTAGAAATGTAGTTTTATGATGATCACATGTACTTCGAGAACAAATTGAATAATATTCATACATATAAAGTGATGGGTAAGAATCAATCAAAGAATTATGATGGTAATAATGTTGAGTTCCGATTTTGTTAAAAGTGTTGTCAAAATAACAAAAGGGTATGACTTAATAAATATAGGAATTGTTTTGATGCATTAAGATTGTACATATGAACTGATATTATAATTATAATGATATTAATATAAATTCTGATAAGAAAACTGTAATGTGTTGCAAATGTAGTGAGATGGTTCATTATGAAAATTCTTACCCAATGAATGATCTGAGTGATGGAAAGTACCCAGACTCTAAGAAGAAAGATGTAGTGAGATCCTTAGCAACTATGTCAGTAGATGTCATTCCATTCAATGAGGTGGTATAAAGTAATTTTTTTATTTACTCAGATTTAGTTAAAGCCTTGTTTGATATGAGGGATACCCAATCATTTATTTCTGAGATTTTTTTTGGAAAATTGGAATATTCACCTCAATAGATGACGCCATCACTTATTGTTAAAAACCCAGATGGAATGTTATAGAAAAAATCCTTTTATTAATATTCCTACTGTTAACATTGGAAAGACATTACTGGAAATCCTATTGATTTTTTCCTTGTTGGATTTTGATTTTGTTTTTGGTATGGATTGGATTTCGGTTTATCACACTAATATTTATTATATAGAAAAAGATGTTGTTTTTTAGAAATAGAGTTTGTGTATATAAAAATAACAAACCAATACTATTTATAAAATATCCTGAAGGTCATAAACTTTTGAATGATGGAAATTAAAGTTATCATTCTCATATTATTGAAAACAAGGGAATTGTTTAGATTAATGTTGTGATGTTGGTAAATTAATAACATGATAGTTTTCTTGACGTGTTTCCTGTTGTTATACCTGATTGGGATGTTGAATTTATAATTCATGAAGTTCATTATCATAATCTAATTTCAAATCCCTCATATCAAATGTATCAAATGTAACTTCATGAATTGAAAAAAGAGTTGTAGGATTTTCTTGGTAAAGGCTTCATTCAACGTAGAACATCACCATAGGGAGCCCCTATTTTTTCGTTAAAAACAAAATATGGTTACATAAAACATTGCATTGATTATATATATTGTAACAAAATTAATATTAATAACAAGTAACCTTTTCTTCACAACAATGAATTGTTTGATCAGCTCCATGGAGCTCAATATTTTTTCAAGATTGACTTGAGATCCGGGTACCATCAGCTGAAGGTAAAGGATAATATAATTCGAAAAAATGTATTTTATAACTATTTATATTCATTATTAATTTGTTTTTATGTTGGTTGGGTTAACTAATTAACATTCTATATTCATGGATCATATGAAAAGAATATTTCATGAGTTCATGGATATGTTTGTGGTTGTGTTTATTGAATTCATTTGGGTATATTCTAGATGTAAATAGGAGCATGAAAAAAATAAAACAGTTGTTTGGTAAACCTTAAAAGAAAATAATCTTTATGAAAAATTCAAAAAGCGTAAATTTTGGTAGAAAACTAATTCTCTCCTTGGTTGAGTTTCATCTTAAGATGGAATAATTATTTATCCTACTAAAATAAAAGTTCTTTAATATTGTCCATGGCCCAAGAATGTAACCGAGATTCATAGTTTTTAGGGTTTGACCTACTATTACCCAATGATTCTTGAAAACATGGAACAATTATAAAATCCACTAAGTAAGTTAACTCTAAATAGATTTAATTTCATCTAAAAATAATAATGTGATGATGATTTTTAGGAATTCAAAATAATATTAGTGAATGCTCTGCTTCTGACCCTAACATCTGGAAATGTTGTGTTTTTTCTCTATAGATATTCTTTGTTATCGGGAATTGGTTTTATTTTGATAAAGAATCAACAGGTAATTACTTATTATTTAATACAACTAAAAACTCTAAAGTTATGTTATCCCACAAATGATTTGTAATTATCAGATGTGGTTTTAGCATTAAAAATTTGGAGATAACATTTAAACAGAAAAAATGTGAAATATATACTAACGACCAATGTATAAAGATTATATTCACTCATAATTAATTAAACATGAGGATTATAAGATGGAATTAATTGATAAATGAATAAGAATGAATGATCAATTACCATCTAGGAATAGAATACATAATGGCAGATACATTGAGTCGAAAACATCTTGTATCATTAACTTTGTTGTGAATGGAACACAAACTGTTGATAAATGATTTAATGAATTTAGGAATGGAAGTTATTGGTGTATGAATTTCTACTATATTGTTTTATGATTCAAGGAATTCATATTTTTAGATTTAATTAAGCTAGTGTAGAAGGTAGATGAGAATATACAAAAAAGGAATAATGGTTTTAATTGGGTAAGTTACTAGGATTATCCTTTGATAAGTATTGTCTTATAAGAATTTTAAAGTTCTTGTTTGTTCCTTTTGATTCCTATAAGAATAAATAATTGTTGTGATATTCTCATAGTTCTCTATTTTTAGTTGATCATTCCAGCAAAATGATGTACAATGACTTTCGAGTGTATTTCAGGTGGGATGGAATGAAAAGGGATATTTTAGACTTTATAGTGAAATGTTTGATATGTAAATAGGTTAAAGTAGAGTGACAGTTTCCAAAGGGGATGCTCCAACATTTACCAATTATATATAAGAAATTTTAAAATAAATACATGGACTTCTTTGTGGGACTACCAAAGACTTCTCGAGGTATCACTGTAATCTAGGTTACTATTGATTGTCTAACTAAATATTATTCTTTCCTTAATATTTGAGATATGATGTCTTTGGAACATCATTATTGATTATAACCCAAAGATATTTTCAGGTTATATAGAGTTACCCATTCCATTGTAACTAACCTTGATATTTGGTTCACATTTAATATATGGAAGGGCCTTCAAGAGTTATTGGGAACATGACTAAATTTCATTAAAACATTTAATCCTTAATCAGATGTGAAATCAGAATGAATGATTAAAACCTTTAAGGATATGATTCAATATTGTTCAATGTATTACTAGGGATGTTATGATCATCATATTTATTTAGGTGATTTTTCTTATAATAAAAGTTTTCAATCTACTATATAGGTGGAACCTTTGAGAAATTATATTGGAAGTTCTTTCAAACTCTAGTTTTCTGGTATAAAATCATAGAAAGGGAGTTTATGGGACCAATAATAGTATGGTAAGTGGATGAGAAATTAAAGATGATCTAACCACACATGAGGATAACTCATAGTAGTCATAAGTGTTTTTTTAGATAACAGGAGGAAACACTTTTCATTTGAGGTAGGTGATCTAGTTTTTCATATAATCTCACCATGGAAAAGTGTTATTAGTTTTTCTAAAAAGGAAAACTATGTCCACGGTTCATTGGACATTATGATATCTTAAATAATATTGGAATCTTTTCCTATTAATTATCTTTTCATTCGAGTTTTTTCCAGTTAAACAACGTTTTCATGTTTCAATGTTGAGAAACTATGTGCCAAATTCATCTCATGTTTTTAGCCCAGAAGTAGTTCATCGGGAAGAAAACCTTTCTTATGTGTAGAAACCTATTTCAACTATTTATTGAAGAGAATAATTATTGTGGAATAAGGTAATCCACCAGGTAATGATTTTTTTGAGAAACCCCAAGGTTGAAGAAGCAACATGGGAATCTAAAAATGCTATGAGGGAAAGGTACCCTCACTTGTTTAATAAATAAATAAAATTTTGGTGACATAATTTAATTAATTTGGGGTGAAAGTAACTCCCCAAAGGGTTAAAAGTAAATTTAAATGAATGAAACCATTTTTAGTACATAGTTATAATGTTTCCATTAACAATTATTTTTCTTGAATCTATGATTTTAATTACAATACATTTTCATCTACAGTTGCGATAAGTATGTTATTTGGAGTCTTATAGAACCCACTTAATTTTTTATGAATTGTAACACACCCTTATGAATAGTAAAATGAATAGTAATAAAACAATTATGAATAGTAAATCATATTATTACATTAATTTTTGAAGGTTATAAAATAATGAGAACTTAATTAATTTTCCAATGTGATATCAAATTAGTTTTATTATTAAAAATGTTATTTTTTAAAATTAATTTTTATTTAAATAATAAAATAATTTAATAATATTTAGGAAATTATTTCATAAAATTTTATTTCATTTTTTAATCCTACCGATCAAAAAATAGACATGGGTTTTTTGGGATTTTTTGAGATAGATGAATTTCCATGGAATAGTAAAAAAAATACAATTTTAACTTTTCATATGTTTAATGACATCATAATAATGTAATAATGATATAATCATTGTGGGAAACTCTTGAGAATTGAAATATTATATGAGGTGTCCCATGTGGCCAATACCGTGGGAAAAATACCTGGGCTAGCCCATTGTTTTTCAAATACCATTAATGATGTGTCCTTTGAAATTAATTTCAAACTCCCTTACTTTCACTATAAATACAACCCTTAACCCCCTCTTCTTCCCACACCTACAAATATTTGAAAATTGTCTAAATTATTTCAAATACCCTTATTTTTATCTTACCCATGTCCAAGACTTTATGGTATCACAAAAAGATCAATTCCAAAGGCCATAAGGGGGATCTTAATGATGAGAGATCGAGATGTAAAGATCCTCTTTCATTTTATGGTGTTTTCATGTCAATTATATTGTTTTCCTATACTCACTTCACATCCCCTTATCCAAGAGGAATGGAAGCTATATAATTATAAATATGATGGATTTATATCAAGTTAATTGAGAAATCAACATCACTCTTTCCTATTCTCTTCCACTTATTCTAGAAATAAAAACATTGTCCATGATGTGTCGATTTACCAACATCATGGATGATGGGGATTCAATTTCCATTAATTATTTAAAATATGGTTGTAAACCCATTTAAATGGTGTAATAAGATTGTAAAGTATATTATATGACCTTTCTTTTGTTTTTTAATTACATTAAATTCATAATATTAATGGTATATTATAAAACAAATTTGTGATTATTGAAGAACTACCAAAATGATCTAAATGAATATCACAGATGATTTATATAATGATTTAGCCTCATACCATATATCCAAAAATATTTAAGGAATAATTCAATATTATTAAAACACATTAATAACATCTCATTCCATTTCTAGAGTTTTTATTCCAATTGACAAAAAAATTATTTACGAACTGACAATGGATACCATTTAAAGAACGCACATGAAACAACAGAAAAAAATATAATCAGAAAATGGGTTGAATGATGTTATATAATGAAAATATAAGGTGTTATAAAAATGAATATTATTTAGTAAAATATTAATAACACTATTTTAAACATTATACATGATTTTTAATCATGTTTAATGTAAGATGAACATGAGGTAAGGGAATTCTCAACAAAATTTCCATTCTTTGTGTTAACCTTATATGTTATTCATTATGTGGTATTAAAAATATTAGTATGATTATTTTTTTATATTTTGTTTAATTATGATTATGGACAATTCATTCACATATTACTTCAATTATTTTAATTTCACACATCAATTATATGATATTTGTAAGAAACATTTCCTTTAAAAATCCTCATTATGTTTTATTTTTTACGAAATTCAAAGGAAATGTTTTTATGAAATTATTCATGTTTTATTATTATGTAATGGATATTGGGAATTGGGTATTATAATTTTTGGGACATATATACCCATCTAAAGAATTGGGTATGTGTATGTTGGATGAAGACCTAATGGTTACTCCATGTATTACTGTGATGGTTATATTATATGTTATTCATGAGGATTATATTGTAAGGAAGCCACAAGAGATACAAATCATAAGGTAGCCCTGAGGGTTACAATATAAGTACCTAATACACTAAGATAACTTTATGGTTTTATATATGTTCATTAATGTTTTATGGAAATATCATGTTTCACAAAGTATGTATATATTGGTGAGAATTATATCTTTCTGATAATTATTTCATAGGATTATAAGTATTCACGTACTAATGGTTTATTTCCTCATTTTTTATATCCCATGCATTGATTTTTATTCTCTTACCATATTTTTAAAAGATTATTCGAGGTTATGAAAATTTTTAAGATAAATAAGGATGTCAAGTTAAATTTTATGAAGAATTTTCAAATGAAACCATGTTGTTGTTTTGTGTTAAAAATTTATATTTTGGGGGAAATGGAAACTGTTTTAGTGGTACCCACTTTGTATTCTTGATGGTTGATATGTATCAGTTATGTTATAAAATTATAAAACACTATACCTAAAATATCTTTGGGAATGTAAATATGTTAAATATAGTTGAAATTTCTATATTGTGTAATGTTTAAGGTTCGGTCCTTATATCATAACCCTGATAATCATTCATCAACCAAAATAAAAGGCGCACAAGAAAAAATATAAACACTAATATACAATATGTATGTCTTGGATCTTTTACATCCTCCTTTCATTGTACTAAGGAAATTTCTATTGACCTCTTTCCTAAATAAAAATAATATCAGCTAATTATATCTATGTGAATTCACATTTCTTTATCACATCAATATAAATATTTTGTTAAATTCCACTAAACAATAAATGAATTACAGTGTAAAGTTACTTTTTAAAATAAATACCTCTAAACTATTTATTTTATGTAAAGCCTATATATATATATTCATAAATCAATAATATAAACTTGAAATCACAAAATTTTGAACTATCTTATTTTATTGTTTATATAATTTATTATTGATTAACTAAAAGTGTTATAAATATTAATTCTCTATTGAATTTCATTATAAATTGAGTATATATAATTGCAATAACATCATGATCTATTTGATATGTACTACACTAATTTGGAGTTGATATATTAAAAAATAACATCATCAATGTTCTCTAATTATCATCAAATATGTTGGAATATTAGAATTTTAATACCACATATTTATTCTAATATCATCTAAAAATTGATGTTAATATGACATATTTTGAAAATGAGATTTTCAAATCAGTTATATAATCCAATGTTATTATATTAATTCAATGACTATTATTTTCATAACTAATTTAGGAGTCCAACTCAAGAGCATTATGAGAATGACTTTTTACTATATTTAAGAAGTTAAGTACTGTTCAAAACCACTTATGATATTTTTTATTAAATGAAAAATTAAGATAGTATGACTTATAAATATGTAATTGTAATAAATGGTATTTAATGATATAGATTGACATTCAAAAATAATAAAAAACATACCCCACTCTTATAGACACTAAAATAGACACTTGTAGTTTAATCTCCACTAAATTTTTGATAAATCATATTTCTATACTATACTATACCAATTTCAAAAAAGAAAAATAAAATAGAATAAATAATTAACTAAATGTCTAAAAATTAACCATAGTAGAAAAATATTATATAAAAAATCCAATTATATCATTTAAATATTTTATAAAATATCAAAACATATTCATATAAAAGATTAAAAAATAAAAAAAATAAAATTACATTAACAATCAATCATACTATAAGAACATATAAGAGTTATAATGAAAATAAAATTATCATAAAAATTAAACACTCTTGTAAATATTACATATTTAATAAAGAATAGAAAATATGAAACACAATATTTTTTTTTACCATGATGACACTATTAGATGAAAATAAGAATGTTAAAATAATAAACCATATAAATAATTTAAAGGAAAAGCATATATAAACTAATATAAAAATTATAAGAAAAATTCACCAAAATAACATTAGATTTCCTCTTTCAAAATATGAGAATCTGATGAAACGCTATCCCTCAACTTCTGAATTTTTATATATTTATATCTCTTATAAATATAGTGTTTAAGGATTAAGTGATAATATAATAATAAAAACTATGATTATAAATTTTTTATGAAGATAACCTAGTATACATCATAACCAATACCATGGGAAGTCATTTTGATAGGAAAAAATTAACATACCATTTACAAAAAAATATAAAATTCTAGATTAAATGAAAATATATTAAATTATATTTTATAATTATATTTGTCTTAGTAGATATTTTGAAATGGAATAAATGAATAATTATAAATTATTTTATTATATATTATAGTTATTTATTCAATTTTAATTTTTTTTAAGTATGAATTCTATATTTTAGATTCATAAAACCTAAAAAATAATTAGTTTCAATTTTTATGAAAATATTTTAATCATACTAAATCAGATGAGAAATAATATAAATAAAAATAATTTATATTTAAATAATAAAATGAATATTTTTGAGAAAATTTATATTTATATAAAACATGTATAACACATTTACTATGAGCTTATAAAAAAATGTTCCATAAAATCTTTCTTATATGTTCTTAAAATATATTATAAAAACAATTGTTTTCTCTCTAAAAATATGATAAAACATATCCATCATAGAATAATTATTTGATAACTTTACTATAATTTCAGAAAACCAGGGAGTATTTAAAGGTACTAGTTCTTGAAAAAAAATCATTTTGAATTTATTATTTAGAATTCACATTCTCTTTTAAAGGTAAATTATTTAAAAAATTTCAAGTAATTTGAATGAAATTATATATATATATATATATATATTTGAAAATTAATATTACTATAACCAAACATGTCTATATAGTTAGAGTAAAAAATTCCATGGTCCCTATCAAAATATAAAAACCTCTTTATTAGATAATAACATTTGAAGACATAAATGAATCATATTATTCATCATTACTAAAACATTATTTGATATAATAACCTAATGAAATATATAATCCCCCATATAAAGTATGAATATAACACTACAACATATCCATGATTATAATTACTATACAACTCAATAAAAAAGTTTTGTCTTACTATAAAGGTTGCATATGAAATCCTTACCTACAATTTCATTAATATTTTATTTTTATATTGACTATTCTATTTATTTATCTATATATCATAGTAAAAATGTATTTTAAATTAGTGGTAAATATATATGATTTTCAAGTCATATTTTTTGATCATTATTAGTGAATACCATTCATCCTAGTTATGTATGGCCTATTGAATATTCCTTATAAGATCAAAAAAATTATGAATAGTTTACAAAATCATGTTGAAAAAACATATAGTTTATTACATAATGTTTTTAATTTTATTCAAAGTTGGTTCATAGTTTTTAATTTTTTTATCAAGACTAGGAAATTTATATAGTCTAATTTAATATGTGTTAAAAGACTATGAAATAATTTAGTAAACTTTGTCTCCTAATTAATAATAATGTCAGATAATTAAAAAAATAGGTTTCACCGTTTCAAACCATTTTAATTTAACTACTTAACCCTATATTATCCTACCATTCAAACTCTATCACACCATGGAATATATATTTTTAGGCTCCCCTCCCTTTGATCCCTATTACGCGATTTCTAAATTTATTGGGATGTATATATTTGGAAATGTTCTCTTTATCACATCACATTGCCTTAAATTTACATGTTCACTTTTCACATGAATGGTTAAGGAGACCTATGGTTTTTAATTATAATATTTATGATATGGTGATCTTTTTAGAGGGTTCCATGTAGCCTTATAAATTGATTTCATACTATTTTATGGTGGAATAACCTTGTGGTTAGTGAAAAGATAAACTGAGGTAGTTTTCATCATTCATGAACTTTTAAACATAAACCTATGACTGATTTCACATTCCATTCCATGTTTTCAATTTCTTAAGGTTATATTAAATGTATATATTTAATTATTATAGATTATGTTTTAATTTTATTTTTGTTTTTGTTGACTAAAAAATGGGTATATCATGGGTTTAACGACTTTAAATATGTTTTCATGTAAATGAACATTCCTTATTATTGGTTATATAGTTATGTGTCCAGTTTAAATTGAATTCAAATTTTAATGTTTGATTTTATTTTTAAAACTATATAAAATTATTTTAAAAAAAAAATTGGAATTAAAATTTTGGAATTCATTTATATTCATTTCATTGATTACATGGGATAAATGGATGATGTTATGTGATATGAATTCAAAAGTTTATTTTAGAGCATTGTTTCTCAAAGTATTTTTAACAGGCATGTTTGGAACTTTATGAAGAGGATTTTCGGATTTAAATACAATATTAATGTACTAAATTTCATGTGGGTTATGTGAATGTTAAGGTGTAATGAATATCTCTATTTTGGGGACATGGTTGTATATATTTCATATATATTATAATTATGGAATGGTTACTCTTCTATGAATATGATCATAGGTGTTGGTTTGTTGTTTTTTACATGATTATTTTATTGATGTGACTCCAAATATATATACATTCATATATATATATATATTGTTTATTCACCTCTATTTTATGTCATGGTAGACAATATGTATCTACGTTGGAAATACTAGTATGAGTGTGGAAATAATTATGATATCATTTTGACATGTGGCCCATGTTTTGGATTATGTTATACTTATGGGATTTTACCTCTCAATTAGCCTATGTAGGAGAAAATCATTTTCTATGTATTGAATCACATCATGCACCAATTATATATATTCGATAATACCTTTTTTGAAATTATATTAGGGGGTCTGAGGTGTTCCCATGATCTATAATTCATGATTTGGTTGTATTTATTATTACTTGATTATTTATATGATAGTTTACTTATGATTATTTTATATTAAACCATTTTTTAAAAGGTTTTTTATTTACATCAATTGGGTTTCTTCTTTTAAAATAAAAAATTCTAATCGTAAACATTAACTTTAATTTCTCTTATAAAGTATTGGGCATTTTCCTTTTTTTATATATTTTTATATTGTCAGGTATATCTTTGAAAATATTTTATATTATCAAATTATTTATTTTCATTAAAATCATAAAAGTCTATTTTATTTTGATCATTTTAAGTTATATTTCATGAATGATATGGTTTCTAATTATTGTAGTAAGCTGTTGGTTTTCAAAAAAACTTAAATGTTAAAATTTAATATTGTATTTTAAACTAACATTTAACGGAATTACATTGAATGGTTATGCATGGGGTGTGGGGTGAATACAAATTTTTTTTTATAATTCTTATCATATTATATGTTCAATATATTTATCATGTATGTAGTGGATGATCATTGGGATTATAGTAGTAAATTGTTGATGATACAACGAAAATGAATATTTTTACATACACATGGAGATGGATAACTATGCTATTAATTTTCTTGACATCCTAAGTTTTTAAAAGGAAATACTATGTTCGATAGAATATATGGTACGCCACATCACGTTTAAATAAAAAATTAAATATTATAATGATATCAATAAAACCATAACATTAGATTGGAATAAATAAACAATATTAAATGAATTATTAAATTATTTTTTACTCATGTATATATAATTAATTATATTACTAATAGTTTATTATAATTGAATGTAAAACGTTTTTTAAAATAAATGGAAAATGTTTTATGAAAAAATTTAAATTTTACCCAGTTTTTTTATACAAAACAATTAATAAATCACCCTTGTTTGGTTATATTAATGATATCTATATTTATAATTTTAAAAATACATATTATTTTATTTCTATATAAATATAAAAACCAATCCAATTTAACAAATTAAATAAATATTGTTCAAAAAAGGTAGATTTTCGTCCTATCGGTGTTCCAGTTAACTTAAATAAATTTTTTTACACATTGGGTCACTACAACTCTAGTACACTAGGACTATGTCATAAAACTCAGTAAAAACCACCTTAATGTAGATCAATATATTATTACCACATCAATATATATATATATATATATATATTATCGCAAAAGAATAGGCCATTTTCATTAGTAGAAATCACACCCTAGCATGCCTATCATATGTGAATCCCACATGACTTATATGATTCACAAGATGCCTCTTTCCTTTTCTATCCTAGGGTAAAATTTCATCATCAACCTATTTCCATTGGAAAAGATCCATATATCAATAATAAATAATAAAATCCAAACAATGTGTTCATCGGTCAAAGTGAAAATCATATAAAATTGTAACTTCATAGATTAGAACAGTTACCTGATACCCTTTGAAACAAATAATTCATACATAGATAACTGTTCTAAACTAACCAGATAAATATCCATCATGGGTTCTAACACATTCCTAATAATTATTTTTACCACATCTCATAGAGAAAATATAGAGATCTTACATTTTTTTAAATATCTATTACCTCATTTTAAAGATAAACAACATAATAGTGTTTCAAAACCATGATCCAAATTCTTATTGTCTTGGGAAAATTTGGACCACATAGAACATTTACATAATAATATATAAATACTATATAATTATTTACAATATATCTTATTAGTCTCCCTTATTTTCTCCGTAGTATATACATTTTGTTGAAGATATACATCAATGAAATGGTTGAGCCAAATGACAAGTAGGAGGATAGATAAGAACATGATTTAATATAACATGGTGTGTGAATAATAATCATCCTGACATAATAATAGGATAAAAAAATAATCATGATAAGGATTATTAGATAATGTAATGGAATGTGAAAATTCATAAAAGTGAAACATTGTGTCTTAGTGGTAAACTACTAAAAAATGTTTGGAACAAAGAAAACATCATGGTCACTAAAAAAATATGTTCATAAAGATGAAACCATCATTGTGAAAAAAATATAAGCATTCCCAGTAATATTTTACCTTATATAATTAGATACATCAACTTAATCAATTCATTGGATCACTGTATACTTCAAGGTGCACCTATTAAATCATAACATTTACTTCATCATGCATACCACAAAGAATGCATAAAAATCATTACATTAAAATAACCCATTGAAAGGAAATGTGTTTCATTATAATTTCATAAATACTGAATTATTGAATAAAAAATTGGGGTTCCCCAATTAAATATTCAATAAAATAATTCTTATATGAATCATCAATATTATGTGAAGAAGGAACAATCTCACGAGAAGTAAAATATGTAATTTTGTAATGAAGAGCTATTTTGGATAAATCCTTTAATTTTTCATAAAACAAGATCCAAAACATATTTATAACATAAAAATGTAAATGAAAAAAATGATATTTATGTAACATTAATGGATCTTCAACACTAATAATGGAGATAAAGTTGGAAACCCCAAAGAAAGAGAGTTGGGTTAGATAATCCCATATCCTTATGTCTGAATGATTTATTCACATTAATATCCATTTTAGTAAACTTATATTCATTAATTAATAAATATAAAACCTTATAAAATTTTATAATATTCAATATAATTTTATTATGTTGGTTTATGACCATTTTTATGAGTTATAGTGTTCATTTTCATCTGCTGAGAGTGTTCGTTTTCTTGGTTTTAAGGATATGTTTACTTGTATATATGCTTTGAAGATCATGTAAAATGTACATAAATTTATATAATTTATATAATTTATATTATATGTTTTAATGAACATAAATAATATTAAATGATCTTATATATCATTAGGTTTTATGGAATTATGTTGAATCATATGATAAAATTTTAATGATAATAACTTTGATTAATTTCGGGGTTTTTGAATCACCACAAAGTAGTTTCATTTTATTATTTAATACTATGTATATATGTTTGTTATTGAACATAAAAAGGTTTATAAAATTCATTTTACAATCTATTTCAACAATTAATATTGTTTTCTACTAGCCTTGATGTAAGTATAGTAAAATTAATTCCCATCGTCCATGATGGTACTAAATCGACACATCAGAGATAATGTTTTCATTTTTAGAATATAAGGGGAAAGAGAAAGAGAATGATAATGTATTATTCCAATAAATAAAATTCTAGTATATTTATGGAACTGGAGTTACCATGAAACTTGGTTAAAAGGAAATTAAGAGTTAATAAAAAAATTAAAATAAATTGAAATGAAATTAAAAGAAAAGAAAGAATATTTTACCACTTGAATTCTTCTCCTTGAGAAAATCATTTTGGAAATTGGTTTCGGAATTTTTGGTGTAAAAATGATACTAGATATAAGGAAGGTTTCTATTAATATTATTGATTATAAATTCATAATATTATATAAGTTTGAGGTGTGATGAGAAGATGTGGTGGGGGTGGAATTTATAGGGGATGTGAGGGGGTGACTATTTTATTCATTAGTTAATTATTTTGGACAAATAATTGTAATATTTTGAACCATATCACATAATATGATAAAATAATTCATAATAATTTGATATTTTTTAATACATATTTTATACATAAAAATGACTTAAATATTCATGCACATAGATTTTATTATAAATTTTTATATTTTACAACTCATAAAATTCAACTAAATCAGAAAAATGTAAAACAATTATTGTATACAATTTTCTACATTTATAATTGATAACTAAATGCAATTTTATTAAAATAATTTTCTAAATAAGAGAAATTAATTTTTTTTCAAAATCAACATTTTGTAGGAAAATATCAATTTTAAAAGTATAACTCAATTTATAACACTATGAAAAATTAATTAAGGTCTCATAGAATTATATTTTAATCAGATGATAATAATATTTTATTTTATGAATCTATTTTTTGAAAAAAAAACATTACTTTTAAATAATTATCATAAATGTTAAATTTGAAATAAACATTTTCTTATAAAAATACCAAATATTAAATAATATTTTTTTAAAAATTTATTTTCATATACAATGACATAATTATATCATATTATCATTTACAAGATGCATAAGTTTTATTTATGTATTAATATATTATTTTATTATTCTATTGGATGAATCACTATTACTAATGGTTATGTTACTATTCCAACGGCCAGGTTACTATTCACTCAGGATAGGTTCCTTAATTTTGAGAAATACATCTTACTTCATTAATTCATTATTTGTAATGATTTTATTGTGTTTTTAATGTGATTTTATGTGTCTTATATTATATAACCAAATTATAGGAAAGATATTACTATAGATAAAATTTTAGTTCATTACATTCTTCCCCCATTATGAAATTTAGCCCTCAAAATTTAGTTTACATGATGTGGTGACAAAGTGATTGTAATTAACCTTTAAAACTTCTTCATATTAACAATATTCCTCTTTGTACCTATGGTTATTCCGTAAAATTTTATTTTAGAGATTAGTGTTGTTCTATAGGACATTATCTATATAGTCAATGATCTTTGATGGCTTCTCCTCACAAGAGAGATCATTTTCCAATTCTTCCACCTCAAGATTGAGTACATGTGATTGAACTAAAATTTACTTTATGAAGAGGGATACATGGAATAAATCATTAATTATAGAAATGGTAGGTGTATGTTCTAGTCGATATTCCATTGCATAGAAAAAATCAAAAATCAAAATGTGGCTGATGTACCTGGGACACATATTTCTTTTCGTCCAAAATCTAACGATCCTCTTTCATGGAGGTATGTGGAGGAATTCCATGTCTCTCACCTAAAACTATAGGTACCATAAATAATTGTCTCCATAGATCTTCTTATAACTTTGGGATTCTTTGATATCCTATTGAATGGTTTTAACCTTTTCTATAATATTATTGACAAATTCATGTCCTATAATTTTATGGTAACATTATTCAATCCAGCAATACAATTTTGTTCATATATTCCTTTAAATGGATACATATAGATCCATTTGGATGTTTGAGTGTAAATTTTTTTTGTAAGAGAACTCTCTCATAGGTATATTTTTCTCCCATCTTCCTTTGAATTCCATATAACATGCTCTCAACATGTATTACAGTGTTAGAACAATCCGCTCGGATAGTCCATCTATTTGAGGGTGATAATCCGTACTAATGTTTAGCTTAGTGTTTAGAGAATTATGGAGTATTTTCCGGAATAATGAGGTGATTCTCATATCTTTATTGGATATAATTTATAGTGGTACTCCATTCATCCATACCACTTCTTGGATGTATATACATGAAATATGATCATGTTAAAATTCCTATAGAATTGTGAAAGATTGAAATTTATTTATAAGAGGATCCACGAAAAGACATATATCAATATTTCCCCAAGATTTATTCAAATAAATGGTGTTAAGGTATATGGTGATTTTTTCCCATTTCCATGTTTTCATGGGTAATGGTGACATCATCCCCTTAGACTTTGGTCTCTAAACATTCACTTGCTGACATACTAGAAAAATTGATGTATATTAAATGATATCATTCTACATATTTTCCAACAAAATAGTTATCTCATAGATCTCAACACATCATTGTGATCCATGGGTGAATTGAGAAGGATGATCTATGAGTGTCATCCAGAAGCTCCATATTTATATATAGATTAGATGGTACACATAGTCATGACACAAATCAAGAAATTCTTTCCACAAAATTTTTTACTTTGAGGATTTCTCATTTCTCATAGATTCCTTATTCTTGGAAATTTCTACATCATTTCGTTGAGAATCCATTATTTTCTCCATGATGGGTGACTGATAAATAATTTGATAAAGGATTAATGAGGATCATTGAAAAATTATTTCTAGTTGCATCCTTTATATTTATAATATGATTTCATCCTTTTAAATTTTCATCATTTATAAAGATGTAAGATTGTATTGACTTATTTTATCTTCAACTATATATTCATTAACATGATGGAAGTGGATTGGGCAGTCATAATCCTTGATAAGGATTAACCATGTTTTTTAGTTGCTATTAAAATCCTTCTTTGTGTATATATATTTTAGGATTTTATGATTGGTATATACCTCCCACTTATCCCAGTAGAGATAATTCTGCTAGATTTTCAGTATGTAGATCACAACATCTAATTCTAGATCATTCATAGAATAGTTTTGATCATGAATTTTCAACTACCTTGAGGTGTAGGATATAAAATTTTCATTTTTCATCTGTATGTCTCCTAATACCTCCTTTGATTCATCTTATTATACCAAAAATATTTCACCACATGCATGATGTTTGAGTACTAGAGTTGTGATAAGCCTCTATTTTGACTCTTTGAACCCATATTCACATTCATTTGTCCAAAAATACTTTTCTCCCAGCAGATTCATCCTGATTAGAGGGTTGTAAAATCATGATAAGTTCATCATAAACCACCTATATGACCCAGATAAACAATGGATGCTACCAATATCTGTTAACGATATTCTCTTATGACACAATTTGATTTAATTTGTCTTGGAAGGGTCCATATATATTGCTTCAGTGGTGGTAACATTCCCCAAGAAATATAGTTCCCCCATACAAAACTCAAATTTATTGTACATTGTATAATTTTTCTCCATTACAAATGTCATTAGTAAATAATTCAAATCCTTCTCAAGTTCCACCACACTATTAGATTATATCATAATATCATCAATAATGACTACCAAAAATTTGTGTAAGTAATATCTAAAAATTATTTTCAATAAGTCAGCAATTATTAATGGGAAATTAGTGTGTCTGAAAGGTATCATTATGAACTCATAGTTTCTATAACTTATTTCAAATGCAGTCTCGAGAATATCATTCTTCTTTTCCATTAATTTTTGATATCCAAAATTAAGATTCACCTTAGAAAAATAATTTTCCCCACAATATTGATGGAAGACGCCATCTATATGTGGCCTAAGATATTTGTTATTTATTTTGATACTTTTGAGATCATGAAAATAAATGCAGAGGCACATTTTTCCATCCTTCTTCCTAATGATGAGAATTAGTGCACCCCTTGATGAAACCCTCAGGAATAAAAACCCATTTTTCCAAATTCTTCGGTAACTGCTTCCAATATTCAACAACATAATTGTGTCCATTTTATATGGTGTCTTTAATAAAGGTAGAGATCCTGGAATATGTAAAATTTAAAATTCAACCTCTCAGTCAAGAGGAAGACCAGTAAATATTTTGGGGAACACATCAGTGTAGTCCATTACAATGTGAATGTCTTTGAGAATGTCTCGCTACATTTCAAAATCATTTTATCTAGATATTCTTTCTCCTAATATTATAGTATCCACACATGATATGATGATTAGAATGGATATTCAACATACTCTTTATAATTAAACATAATTTAAGGATTCTTCCGGACATGAGGATTGTTCTCATTTTCTCGATAGTTCATTTTGTATTTGTATAATGATATCCAATCCAAGCCCAATATAGAGTAAAACTATAGGAAACTATGTTAGATATGATTTGTACGAAGGTTCTGCCCAAAATAAATTAACCACAGAGGACATATATGATTTGGATTCAATAATTTCCCCCATTTTCTATTCTCATGAAGAACTCAAACTATATACATTGAGGGGTTGTTTGAGTTATTCTACTAAACATGATAGATAGGAAATAATATGTAGAATATGAATCAAATAGAATTTTATCTATTATTGAATGAATAACTAGTGTACATGTCACCACATTATTGTTCTATCTTCACCTCTGCATTAATATTGGAAAATTCTTCCCTTCCTCATATTTCATTGGTGGCTGCTGAAATTGATTACCCTAAAGGAATTGACGATTTGGGCACTGGATTTCATTGTACCATTTCCCCCAACATTTAAAGCATTAAACCACAAGTGGTGTTATCCTTTAGCCCACCAAATTTTACAGCTTCCTCATGTATCTTGGGTATTCATAATCATTGTGGCCTTATCTCCCACACTTGAAGAATTTTTGTATTTCGTTGAGGAAATTCCCATGAGGATTCTTCCAAAATTTTAGACATTTGAGTGGTTGAGTTTGATTTCCACCTTTTCCATTAGATCTAGTAGCTTGAAATTATAACATTCATTTTTTATCTCCACAACCAAGGACCACTCTAAAATCATTATCTCAACTTTGAGATCACATTGAACAACATATTAATTACTACTAAATTCTCTAATTTTTAGATTATTTTGAAATTGTGGTTCTAAACAAATGAGGTATCTATTTATTTTTCTATCATGGTTGATAACAAAACTTGATCTTTACCTTTCAATCCATTTTTTTTTTCTTTTTATATCATGATATTTTCACCTTACGTTTGCTTCATCTCTAATAATTCAATTGCAATATTTTTATAATGTGTTCAAGGGATATAGATGCTAGAAATATTTTCTTAATTTCCCAACATTACATATCTTCAATTTTATCCTTTGGCTTGGTGTTCTTAATCAAATCCCACTTTTGACTAACCTATCCATCTAAATAATTAGTGGCCAGAGTCACCTTATCCGTCTTCGAAAATTGGAAAATAGAAAATATCATTTCCATTAAATTGATCACTCTTATAATAGTATTGGATAAGAATATCCACTAAATTCTAGTGGTCATTGCCGCATAAATGTATCTATACCCAATTTCTTCATCTATGGTGAAGGAATATCTTCCATATTATACAGGATATTATTCATTTATTGCGATAGTTGGGTAAGAATTTCCATTAAACATAATAGTGTTAAAAAACTAACTAATCCATTTTCTGATACTAACTATAGATATCATTCCCATTCATTTATAAATAGTACATCATTTTAAATATAATAAAAAAATAGCGATACACAAGTAGGATCTGATGGTTTAGTGTATTTTCCATATAATCACTATAAATAACATTGAAGTAAAAACATTTTTATTTAATTCCTTATTATTTATCTTTTTAGTGGAGTTAATTTTTCCTTTAGTACTAGTAGTCACTTGATGATATACATCCCAGAAAGGGGTGAGATAAAATCCTAGTAAGATGATATATATGAACATGAATCACTATATCATGGGGTGAGTGAAGTACCCCTGAGAGTGGAGAGGTGAATCAGGGTATCAACTTTTTCTTTTTAAAGTTGTGGATCTTGTTCCAACGTTGTTATGAACTTGTTAAATATTTCAATCAAAAGAAATAAGGTAAATGACGCCACAATTTTACGTGGTTCACTGTAAAAGGAAACGTCCAAGGATAATACATGGACAGTGTGTCGGTCATACCAAAATACACTAGCCTTACATGTTTGAGGAATACATGATTCGGTCACAGTAAATCTATGCCAGGAACACTGCCTTTACAAAGGTTTAGGGATAACTCATTGCATCCCTCAAATAAATTCATGTAACTCCATCTAGCTAACTGCCTTAAGAGAATTCAAACTCAGTTTATTGACTTGCAGGTCACTTAAACAGATTTTCATTGATGTCATTTTCTATGTTCAGAATGAGACAGTTCTTGCATCAATGTCCCGAATTGATGGACATGATAGCACTGAAACAAAGAACTGGATATTCAGAAGCCTCTTAGAAGAAAAACCCAACCCTTACGCACAATACCACATCTTGTGTGAAATATTTGGTAATTTTCACGAAATATGACTTTCATGAAACCCAAAATTTCCACGTGAACCTTATATTTTGTGCCATTGAACTGAAGGTTTCACATGGATTTTTCATACTAATGGAGCAGCTAATGCACAATATTTAATGTTTTCCAATATTTCGTGCACTAATATTTCGTGCTCCTATGAAACATTATTTTTGTTTGAAAATGTTTAATTATTCTATGGGGGGGTATATGCCTATTTATAGGCCTTAATGACCCTGTGTGAAAGTTTATGATGTGTCTTTTTCAATGCGTGCAAGCTTCTACAAGAGAGTGAAAAACTCCTTCTGACATCCTATTATGCGAGTAATATTCTTCTCCGCAACCTCATATTTCGATCTTAGTTATGTATTTCATTCACTTTTTGAATTTTACATATTTTGATGCATTGATCCAAAAATAATCCTTGTGGACATGTTTCCAAACACCCTCCAATATTCCACACAACCTCCTTTGACAAACACACATTCCTCTATTTTTTGATTTTCATGCCCAATATTTTTGTAAAAACTATGAAACAACGCCACCTTCAAAACTGTTGTCTACTTGAACTATATGACCCCTTTCCTAGAAAACATAATGATCTTCCAATGAGGATTGAAAAAAACACAATCCATATTAATTTTCCTGCATATAATGGTTGTGGTTCTGACTATATCCCCCATTGGGTTTGTTGGCAATCTACAGATAGAGTCAAAATAGCACAATCCACTATTAAAACATGACATGAAAGAATCAACTCATCCAACACTCTATGTATATGTGAGAAATGATGGGTGTAGAAAACAAGAGCTAAAACATGAATTGTGTTCTTGTGTGTTTAAATGAATGATCTAACTATTTCCTCACAACCCTAAAATGTTTCCCCCCTTCACTATTCTCTTCATCTTCATCCATGATTCTATTTGTCCTCTCTCCTCCTTAGACACCACATTCTATCCATTTTTCCCCCATTGGAAATAAAACCATGGGAAAATAATCATCCATTTTTGAGTTCAGAACACACTCCCCTTGGATCATATCTCCCCCAAAAACCGGAAAAAATTCCACAACACAAATTAAATTGGTTAAAAAAACTAGAGAGAGGGGTATCTCGTAACCTCCTAATGCACTAAGAGGTTATTTAATACCTAGGTTCAACCAATGATTCTCAAACATAGCCGCTGACAATGGATTGGTTAGGATATCAGCCACTTGCTCATCATTTCCCACATGATCCATTCTAATCACACCTTTCTTAACTTTTTCATTGATAAAGTGATATCTGATTTCAATAAGTTTTGTATGAGAATGCTTAACATGATAATTCTTAAGATCAATTGCACTCTTGTAATCAATGTGAATCACTATTGTTTGTTTCAAATCATCACCAAGATCTTTCAGTTCTTTCTTCATCCATAGTAGTTTAGTGCATTCATTTGTAGCAAAGATATACTCACCTTCAGTATTACTAAGAGAAGTTGTTTATTGTTTCATTCTCAACCAGCCAAAATATTTCATCCCAATATAGAATGCTCCACCACTAGTGTACTTTATGTCCACTACATATACAACCCAGTCAGCATCAAGAAAACACTGACAATTCACTGCCCCTTCCAACAGCAAAGTACAACCCATAATTATGAGTTCCCTGAATGTACCTCTTGATTCTTTTTATTGATGTCACATGTCCTTACATCAGGTGACTCTAAAAGAGATATGCTAATCATATTGCAATGATAATGTCCGTTCATGTGGCTATCAGGTACAAGAAGATCCCAATGATCCTTATGTACATTGTGGGATCTATAGATTTCCCATCCTCATGCTTTCCAGGTTTTGTTCCTAATGAAATTCGAGTCGACATTGGTTTCGAGTGTTGTATATTAAATTTTTCACATTCTCATTTTCAAACATTTCTAGAGAAATGAATGCATAATTATTCTTTTGAATCACTTGCAGCCCTAAAAAATATGTGAGTTCCCCATTCATGGACATTCAAAATTCTGATTTCATGTCATTGGAAAATTCATCCACTAATTCTTTCCTGATTCAAAAAAAATTATATCATCCACATATACTAATATAGTGAAATGATCTTTCTATGAATTCTTCAAATAGGGGATGTGATCCACTCCTCCACTTTTAAATTTTATATTCCTTAAATAAGAATCCAACCAAGAGTACCACATCTGTGATTCCTGTTTCATGCCACAGATGGCCTTATTTTGTTTAAAAACCATTGTTTTATCATTACAATGAAGAACACCCACTTTTTGTTCAATAAACATCTTCTTCGAGAACACCATTCAAGAATGCTCTCTTGACATCCATATGATATTATATACATCTCCTTTGGATTTAAATGGATAGAAAAATCCCTATTGACTCCATTCATGCCACTGGAGAAAAGGATTCTTCTACATCAACAACTTCAGTTTGATAATATCCTTTACATACTATAAATACCTTGATTATGATAACAATTCCATTCTCATCAAGCATGTTCTTTAAAATTCACTATCTACCAATCACATTGTGACCTTATGGTCTCTTGACTTGTTACCATGTCTGATTCTTATCAATATGATCTAACTCTTCATTTAAAACATTCACCCATGATTCATCCTTGGAAGATTATTCAAATGTGGAAGGTTTAACCATAGATAAGAATGTACATTGTGCATTATTCTTCAATCTCCTTATTTTTTTGGGTGCATTCATGTCCCCAATTTTGTTATATGGGTCAATTTAAGATCTTCAATTTCTATTGTGAGGTTATGTTGAATTCTCTCCAGCTATGGTTTCAACATCAAATTCTTCTTCTGAGTCAAAATCATGATATGTCTCCGGAGAGTTTTTTACACCATTCTCATCCGCTGTATTATAATTTGTTCCATATTTTCATTATTAGTCATTTTTTATCATATCAAAAAAATAATTCTTTGATACATTATTTTTTTTCTATTCAATGATCTTAACATCACTACTTTCCATAATTCATTTCAATCTCTTATTCAAACACTTGTATGATTTTTTGTTCCTTGAGTATCCAAGAAATAGTCCTTCATCTACATTATATCCATACAACCATTTATTTTCTTCCTTGTTTCGGATGAAACATTTTCATAAAAAAACATGAATGTTTTTTAATGTGGGCTTCCTTCCATGCCACAATTCATAGGGTATTTTTTATCTCCCATATATATCTCAGTTCAATTTTGAATATACACTACAGCTTGAACTACCTCTTTCCAGTAATGTCGAGGAATACAACTCTCAATCAACATAGTTCTGGCCATGTTTTTTACTTGTAGATTCCTGATCTCAACAACTCCATTTTGCTGTGGAGTTCTAACTCCAGCCACCACATGTTGTATCCCATGGTTCTATAGGTAATTTTTAAATTCAATAGAGGTGTATTCCCCACTATTATCAGACCGGAGGACATTGATCTTCCATCCAATATCATTCTTATCAAATTGTTGATAGGTTTTCATGCAATCAAGCATTTGTCGCTTCGTGTGTATAACAATAAAATAATCCATTATATTGTCATTGTCTACTAAAAGAACAAAGTACCATTCTCCATGTGTCTCGAAAACATTAATCAGCCCACATACATTTGTATGAATGAGATCTATGAGATTATATTCTCTTTTCTTCTTTGGGAGATAGGATATGCAGACCCGCTTCCCCCGAATACAAGTATCGTGGGTATTTTCTTGTTCATGCCTCAGATTAGGGATATTCAAGACTATATATAGCTTAGATATATTTTCCATGTCCTACAGATTCATATACCCCAATCAATGATGCCAATGATTTTTTTCCTCTTTAAGTATTAGGTAGAATGTGTTCTCTTTACAATGGACCTTATATAAGTTTCCCCTTATTCTACATCCTTTCATGAGAGGATTCACATACATTTAACTTATAATACAAATGTTCTAATTGAATTTCATAATATAACCTGAGCCATAGAGCTAACTCACAAATAGATGATTATTACGTAGAAAATCCACATAAAGGACCTCAGTTTTCATCATCTCTCAATGAGCTAGATCAATAATTCCACAATCTTTTATCATCAAAGCACCATCGTTACCGAACCTAATTGTTCCATCAAAAATTTTATTGACATCAATTAAAATATATGAATTTCCTATCACGTAGTATGGACAACCATTATCAAGAATCTAGGTGTTTTTATTCATTATATCCTAGAGGGCTACATCTGGAAGATTGGATTTTTCAATTTTTCAATTTTCATTCCATGAGTTATTGTGTTTAATGTAGGACACTAATGGCCTTGAAAGTCTATCTTCTTTATAGATAGGTTACCCATATTCATGTTCTTATTCAAGAGGATAAAATATATTTGAGAGAGAAACATGTTCTTTTTTATGAGATTTGACATGTTTCAGACTGCATTATGAGGTGTCAATGTCCCGCCTCTACCTGCAATCAAGGACCTTATGAACAATGATTGAACAAAGAAAACAATATCCATTGAAATGATTTCTTCTAAATAAATTAGGATATGAATTTTTTCTCATTTTTTGAACTCCCTAATCTTCAACATTCAAGTATATTCTTGATTTTTTTTAACAAGACATGGTATGTCCAAGGTATCCATAAAATGAAAACTTCATGAGAGGAAATGTCTTCTCACTTTTGATTATCCCCATTCATTCTTCTGTATGATAATAGTTTGAGTGGCTCTAATTCCTAGTGGCTCAAGGATTGTCATTTCTTATTCATACATATTGAATTGGGTGTTTATTTTTCAGCACATCTGTGGACTTTTCTACACGACACACTTTCATCTTGCCTTTATTTTGGTCTTCTATATTTTCTTTATTTAACGATTCAACCTCACAAACGATTCCACTATTTACCATGTATGTGGGTATTTGATCATTCAAAATATTTTCAACTCCATTAGATCCACGTTTTTTATTCTCCAATAGACCATCATCTTAGAACTTCCAAACTATATTTTCTTCCATGATTATATTGAAATTGATTCACTCTCAAGTTTACTCCTAAGAGTAACAACTTCCTCCTCAAGACCCTTAGTAGTCCTGTATTTTCTTTCAGTATGGAGGGGAGGTTATTGATGACCTTTTCCTACTCTTTAATTCTTATCTTCAGATCCACTATATGTTCATTACACTCAAGGATTTTATACTCTAATTTCACAAATTCTTCTAATCATTCAGTTTTATCTTCGATCTCATCAACATATTTAGTCGATTCTTCTAAAATTGATTTTCCCTTATCCCAACTCTTACATTTAATATTAATCATAGTAATAACATACATAAGCAGCAACTCGGTATTGAAAGGTTTTGTCAAATTATTGTCTCCATTATTATCTTTTTATTTGTCAACATTGTCCACCTTGGAATTATAGTTCCATGTATTAAATTATGGATCTTCTTCTTCGTAGAATTCTTTATCATCACCTTCCTATTCACATAAAAAACTCTTCTTTGGTATTTTGTTTCTTATTTGAAGAATCCCTTTTTTTAAAAAATATCTGGCTTTTCAATTTTTTTGAGTTTCTCTATCCTCATCATCGATCTTTCTTAAGAACTAAGAGGCAATGTTCCCAACCTTTCCTCAACGAAAGAATGCTAGATGTAACTTCCCTTTGAGTTTCCCTTTTCCCTTCTTGAAATTTTTATAGTGGGAGATAGAATTTATTTTTCCTTATCATCTTCACCACTAATATCTTTTAAAATTGTTAGTTTCTACTTGGGTATGAACGCCATTTCCTTTCTCACTCGAGTTTTGGCATTCTCTGGTTTGACTCTAAATTCATATTCCACCATGCTTCTCAACAGATCATCCTGAGAAAGTTTGTAAAGTTCTCTTTCCTCGTGGGATGACACCTTTTCATTGTTCGGGGGTGGAAGTCATCTCAAAATTTTATATACAATGTCAATGTCTTTGATTTAATTTCCTAGACCCTGAATTGCTCTAAACACTTTAACAATTAAATTGAAGAGTGAGTCTGCATTCCTATTTGGATGCATCTTTAGATCATCAAACCAATTTTTCAGTAGTTGTATTTTCACCTCCTTCAATTTTCTATCTCCTTAATATATATTTTCAATTTTAACCAACATGGAAATTGCTGAGGTGAAACTAATCACCTTTAGATAGATCTGATCAGAATGTTTTTCAGTGAGAGAATTATGCGCTTTAGCATCTGCATCAAGAATTTTCATGTCTACATCAGTCATAGCTATCCCTTTTGGATCAGTAATATGTATACCATAAACAGTGGAAAATATGCCATAATTTCCAAGGGTTCTTAGATGATATCTCATTCTGTTCTTCCATATCTGAAAATTAATTCCATCAATGAGGGGGAATCCCCTAACATATGTTGAATTCTCTCTGACATTATAAGACTGATCAAATACTAGTATCCTGGATCTGATACCACATGAAAGATCCCAGAACACATTGAGAGTGTATGGGTGAACAAGGGGGTCATCTTATTCTTTTTGATGTTGTGTATCATGTTCCCACATTAGTAGGAACTTGTTAAATCATTCAAATAGTATAATGATGCTAGATGACACAACACTTTTACTTGGTTTACGACAAAGGTCTACATCCAAGGGGAATACACCGATTGTGTGTCAATCATACCTAAATCCAATAGTCATTAAATTTTTGAGGATTACAAGATTTGGTCAAAGTCCCTATATGTCAAGAATAATTCCTTTACAACAGTTTAGGTATATCTCACTGCATCCCTTAGATAATTTCCCTCAAATCCCCCTAGATTAGTACCGTGAGAGAAGTCAATATCTGTTTATTGACTTATAGGTCTCTTCAATAGAATTGCATTGAAGTATTTGTCTCTGTTTAGAATGAGACACTGGTTGAATTGATGTCCAAAATTGATTCAATTGAAGTCACTAAACCACTGATCTAAATATTTAGGTGTATGTGATAAGAATAACCCAACACTTTCCCTCATTACCTCAACTTTTGCATAAGATTTGGGAACTATCACAAAATATGACTTTCATGCAACCCAAACTTTCTGCGCAACCCTTATCTTTTGTGAAACTGTAACGAAGGGTTCACATGGTATTTTCCAATTAAATTAACACCTTGCATGAAGGATTTACTCTCTTCCAATGATCATTGAAAAAAAACACAAACCATACTCCATTTCCTGCATAGAAATGGTGTGGTTCCAACATTGAGCCTAATCATAATCATTTTAACATAAGCATAGGATCATGATCATAATCATGAGAAGAATTTTTATATAAACTCCTAGAATGTGGAAATTCAGAGATATGAAAAATAATGTCTTAGTGGTGAAATTATACACATATTTGGGAACTATTCTTTCATCATATTCACGAATAACATATTTTAATAATAATAACATAACCATTGAGTAAAAATATAAAATAATTTTCCCAAATAAGACCCAATTATCATGAGATACGTTAGATAACCCAATGCATTGCAGTGATATATAATTCCAAGAACACCCATCACATCAAAAAATATACATAGTATTGAATGCTACAGAGAATATATACAAATATTTTCTATAAAATAACACATGAAAAGTCAAAGTGTTTCATGTAAATTTCATAAATCATATATTAATTGACACACATTTGGGGTTCCCAAATGAAATAGTGAATAACATACTTGGTATATGATTCATCAATCATGAGTGAAGATGAAAAAATATTATTAGAAGTAAAAGATGTATTTTTTAATAAGAGTTATTTTGGATTAATGTAATAATTTTACAAAAAACCTTTTCGGAAATATATATACACTAGAAAATAACAGGTAAGAAAAAAGGAAATGATATTAAATGAACATCCATAATGAATATTTAGTGAAATTATGAAAATCAAAAGGAAGATAGTTTTGTTAGAGAATCCCCTTTCCTTATGTACGAATGATTTCATTACATTAATATCCTCAAAAAACAACAGATATTCATTCCTTAAAAAATAAAAAACCTCTTTTAAATTTATCGTATTAATTTTAATTTTATTAATATCATATAGAGGAATTTCGATGAGTTATGGTGTTCAATTTCATCATTTGGGAATCTTTTTTTCATAGTTTTTATTATTGGTTAACATTTATATATGTGTGAAAGTTAAGGTAAAATAGACAGTATTTTATAGAATCTAGATTATATATTATTAGTGAACATAAATAATATTAAATTATCTTATATAGAAATTTGGTTACATGGTATGAGGATGAATCATTAGATAAAATATTAATGATAATCATTTTTATTAGTTTGTATAATTTTCGATCATCACAAATAAGTGTCATTTTATTTTTTAATTTTATGTAAATAAATTAGTAAATGAACTAAAAAATGTTAATAAAAATAATTTTACAGTATTTTTCAACCATTAAAATGGTTTTCTGACTATTCATGATTGTGGTATAGGAAAATGAAAGTGCATCGGCCATGATGGTTATAAATCTTCACATCAAAGACAATGTTTTCATTTTTTCAAATAAAAGAGAGATGATAAGGGTTTTGGGAATGGATTATTTCATTAATATATTAATATTACATTATATAAAGGATAATAGATTTATCCTTCCACCAGGATAGGGGGATATGAGGATATAATAATAAAAGAAAAAACACGAAAATAAATTAAAAGAAATGAGAGAGGATATTACCTCTTTAATGTTTCACTTCAAGAACCTCATTAGAGAAATTGGTTTTGGACATTTACTAACACCAAAGGCTCTCAGACATGGTGGAGGGCCTTAAGAATGATATCTGAATGAAATTGGGTATGATTCAATGATTTTGAAGTGTAGGGAGATAAAGTGGTGTGGAGTAGTATTTATTGTGGATGATCATGGGTTTTATTATTATTTTATTTGTTAGTTTGTTATTTACGGTCGAGAATATGAATAGTATAAAAATTATCACATAATATATTATGATTATGAAAGGGAGTTTCATATTTTGGAATTAAATAATACATACATCAATATTTACCAAAAAAATCATGTTTTTAGTCTTTATCATAAATAATCATACTTTACTATTCACCATAAATTCGTGTAATTTAAAAAAATCCAAAAAAATCACAAAACCCGATTTTAATGTGTAACTTTAAAAATGATCTTCAGTTTATCAAAATAATATTTTAAATATGAGAAATATAATTTTCAATTAATATAATTATTTACTATGAAAATATCAATTTAAAAATTATAAATGTTTTTATAACACTATGAAAAATTAATAAAGTTATCATTAAGTTATCTGAAAATCATAATAAATACAATTTTAAATTATGAATCCATTTTATTAATTAATTTTTTTAAAATAATTATATGAAATAAAAAATTGTAATTAAAAATTTAGGTGTAATTAAAATACCAACACAAAAATGATATTTCTTAAAACATTTATTTACTTATACTATGATATAATTATAAAATACTATAATTTATAAGATTCCCAAATATTATTTATATATTTATAGACAAGGTTACTATTCTATTTTTCTAAATTAATAATCCTATTGGAAATGTTACTATTCCATGGGTTGGGTAACAATTCCATTGTGGTAGGTCCCTCAATTTCTAGAGATACCATTTATATTTCAATAATTCGTCATTTTCATTGTTTTTATTGTGTTATCAAAGGGATTTTAGGTGTTTTATACTATTTGAAATAATTATAACTAGGGAATTTTCATTTATAAAATTTTGGGTCATTACAGTAAAGACTGTAAAAAGGAAATCTCTGATACCACTTTGAAACATCCTGACCTAGATGCCACTAAAATGGTGCAATGAGATGGCTGGTTACTCAGCCTCAATCATGAATTGATGTATAACATATGATACTAACAAAAAGTTAGTGACTAGGGTTTAACTACAAGGAGAGTATTACCTCATATAAGAGTAAAAGAACAAAGGAAATAACTTAGTATTATACACAATAGTAACAAAATAGAGTGCAGGAGTAGTATATAATCCAAAATATAATATATTTTAATCACATATTAAAATTATAATAATGGCTTGAAATATATTCTATACATATGACACTAGTCACCCTCTAGTATGAACATATATATATAGGATTATAAAATAAACTGAATTAAGAGTGTAGGGATATATTACTAACTCTGAGCCTGACCATATGTATGATTTCCAAACACATCCAAATTGCACCATCCCAATCAGAAGGACACATGAGTAGCTCTGGTGGACCATGAATCTTTGGACCTCAGCCATATCCACCACACAAATATAGAAAAAGTAAAAAAGAATACATAAGGTCAAAATGTGTAATTACACACACGTGTATGGGTGATAAATAATATCAGTAATCCACCACAATAATGGACTTATCAAGAATATATTATAATTAATTCAAAAATGAAAATTCAATGTCCCTAGGCTATTTGAGATACCATTGAAAAGACATATAAATCCAATAACATGAAACCCCATTTAAACCCTATGCCCATAATCCAGATCGATTGGGAATGTTCTAACATGGATTTATATATAAATATGTTTATAAATGTATAGTCACTTACACACACACATATATATATATATATTAAAAAATAAGAATATTCTTTAGTAAATGAAACAAATAACATGAAACCAATCTGAATCTGATCCTTCTTTCTATAATCTTGATTTCATGGACATCCTATGGATGGTAATTGAGTTAGAAATCATGAAACTCAAGTCATGTATCATTAATTTTATCTTTGTTCCCTTAATCCCAATAAACATGTACAATATTTTTAAAATTCTAGAAATATCACAGATCATGTTATGCCACACTGGGGGATACATCTCATACAACGTGGTCCACCCACACCCACCTTCAATAAATGTTTGGAAGGATTCTTGGGAACTACATCCGAAAATCTTATAAATTGTCACTTAGAAAGATACCATCTTTCTTACACCATGTAAATATAGTCCAATATCAATCTCTAGATCTCGGTATTTATGTGATCAATACATTTGGAGATCAGATAATCTATATGGGTCTAACCCTTACACAATATATAATGAGAAGTCACGAGTTTGATTCCATGACCACCCATAAATTATTTAATAATGGGATAGATGAATCATACATATAATATAAAATAGAGTAACCATTATGGGTATCCAATGAGGTGAGATTCCATTCTTAGAATATAGGGTTTATTACAGATTAAGGATAGCATAATCATACCTATCACATCAGAGAGCATAGTCATCTAGGAGTATAATCATATATAGAAGAGTGTAATAATCCTCAATATTAAAAAAATATTGGATAAAAGAATCAGCCTCATAACTCAAGAGATAATAATAATCCATTAATAACATTATGATGGATTTCATGCCCATATACCATTTTCGTATGCTCAATATCTAGATAATAGGTAGCATATTTAGAAATCCAAAAAATGTAATAATAAAATATATACGCTCTCCAACCATATATTAGGTAGTACCTATGGTTATTCTAATAAACTTAAGAAATAAAATGTCTCAAAATCAATATGCTAGGAAGAAAAACTGAGCATCCCAAAGAAAATGAAAGACCCACCACATCAGGAACAACGACCACCAACAAGGGAGAAGCTATGGATAACATCACTAGACTTGTAGTAAACAGGTGAATGAATATGTTAGTGGTAGAGGGTGTATTGATGCTTAAACCCAAAACTACTTCCACATCTACCAAGTCTTAAATGTTCAACATAGGTTATATGGTGGCACCCACACCATCTCTACGAAAACCAGACATACTAACTCATGGTTGGTCAAACATGGGGGCACCCACTAAGTCCTTAAAGTTAAAATCTGAGAGGAATCCTACTTGGGATCCAATAAAGGAAATGTATAGGATGAATACTACTTGGTATCCTTGAATGACAAGAAATAATAGTATTCTATAAGGTATCCCTGAAATGGTATAATGAAAATTGGGGAATCCTATACATGACTATCTCAATAGAGCATGAAGACAGAAGAATCCTAAATGGTATCCTATAAATCATAAACCTGAAAATGGATACTATATTTGATTACATAAATAAGTATGTAAGAATAATAATACAATAGAGGACCCTTGGAAACTGGAAGCATATATAGGAATCCAACACGAGATTCTCTATGTTGAAACATAAGAAGAAGAATCCTATAATTGATCCTTGAAATAAAATAAACTAATTGACTAAGTGGCCAGAAGGGAATATATCTCATGGGATAATTCCTAAATGGGAATGATACAATAGAAAATGTCACATTAGATGAATCATGAAATATATTTGATCAAGGGGGTCTTACTCCCTTCGGAGACACCTAAATATGGTTACTTGAGATAAAACCTCCCCATTCAATAAATGAAAAATTAGATTCCACAAAATTCCTCAAGAGTATTAACATCACAATATATAGGTAAAACTACTAAAAATGGACTAACCATGGATTCAATTTCAAATCCCAGGTGAAGAGATATGAAAACCCTGAAAAGGATTGTAAAGTGGAAGTACACAGCGTGTCACCCTGATTACATAATATGCACTCCAAAATCTCCACCTGGGCATGTAATCTAGCCAGTCATAACATGTAAATTCCCAATTACATGACATTTAAGATGTGTATGATTCATTTACCCCACTTGGGGAACCTTCTCATGTCACGAAAATTTTGGTTGTGTATTTGACATGTTCTTTTACTTCATCAGGGCATGTGACCCACACGAGGTCAGGATGTGTACTCAATATGGCCATATGCCCCTACATGAGTAGACTAACTATGTACCAATACACAGTGTTTATACACCATACAAAAGATATATTTCTAAATGGTCATCATCACCAAACAAGAATAATACATGACATTTGTTCCCGGAACAAGTCATCATGTAGATGGATTTTCTCTAATTGAAAGAACATAAATTTTATAGAAACCCCTATTTTTAGCAAAAATGTTCTAGATTTGACCAATATTTGTCCTAAGAAACCCTAAAAGGTTTTTATAACTTTAAAAATATTAATATATGATGATTTATGGTGGAATATTAAGAAACGATCTACATGTGGGTGGAATCTATCGAATATTTTCTACGGTCCACTTTTCTTATATGGCGATCTCATGTATCTCAAACTCTATGCAGTACCCTTCTTCATCTAACTCTACTTTCTCACTCTCTATCAATGTCCCTCTCATTCAAACTCTCAGTCAAGTGATGGACAAGCCCAACTGCATGTGCAAGAATTCATAAGGAATATATGAAAAGAAAAGAGGAAAATAAAAGAAATAATGAAAACAGAAAATGGGAAGAAAAAGAAAAGACAACGAAAAGGGGGTCCATGATGCCCAACATTTGATTATTCATATTCTAGTAAAAACTCCCCATTCCAGACTCAATGTATGATAAAAAATCTCAATCTGATGCTCCATTCAATGAATATGTCCGAACGAACAAGTATAAATAAATTAATATTTAATTTATTATATATAAAATTTTAATAATTCTACTAAACTTATTACAACTCAAAATTCCACCAAACCTTTTTCATGGGGTAAACACCCAGTTTTAGGAGAATCATTGTGGTCATAAAAATTATCCAAGATCATCTTCAACGGAAAAAAGACAATTTTACCCCATACAACGATACGACGAAAAAATTAACGTTTTTACTCAATAATATTATCTAGAGAAACATAAGAGCTTACAGAACACCCCCATTAAAGATAATTAGACTCTCGTACACTCTCAAATAGGTACCCAACCTTCAATTCCACATACATAAAGGGAGTTTTGAATCCTCAACGTCTAATGATTAGTATAGGGAATCAAAAATAAAAAGAGGGAGAAATTCTTATGAAACTGAAGCAAGAAAACTAGAAATATATATATATATATATACAAAACAAGTAATTTAGTAAGAGAAAAAATATTCCATAACATAATGAAGTCTTTAAAAACGATACAACTTAATTTAGTCATAAAATGAAAAATTAAAAGTACAATAATCACATGACAACTAAAATTGTAAACCAACTACTCTAGGTGATTGTGTGGGAAAATCCCACTATATCAATAAAATATATATACATGTAAATATAACAGGATCCTCACCAGCTAACTAAATAACCTTACCTATCCCTCCATTGATATATATACAATGTTCTACACACAATCTATGGAGTGTCTTGGGAGTAAGATGATAGAATCAATATGATACCACCCAGGTGTTCCAAAATAAGTCTCTGTATAGTAATCTTAACATTTTCTACATTAAATAAAAAGAGAAATGACAAACAGTTTGTATGTTTATATCAAAAGTGTGTACAAATATTTAATTCTATCTTTATCTGGATTTACAAGATAAGCAATGCCAAATATGTTACAATCATTTCATATACTTCATGAGTCAAATACAAAGAATGATTATATAACATATAATATCAAATATAATACCAATAAAATCACAAGTGACATAAAATAAATGAATTTTATAGGTTAGGTTGGAATAATACTCATAACATAATCAATAACCACTACATAATAAATTCATTAGAATAGAACCATATAGAGAGTTGAAACTCCCCCTGAGTGAATCCACCAACAATGAAAATATAAAATATGTAAAATAATTATCATAGAGAACAATGGAACAACACGTGAAAGAACCCAAATATAATACATGGATTATGGACCTAAGTTGAATAATCCACCTAAGTATCCAAGTATTCAAATATACTGTTTTTTCTAAACCATTTCATAAAAACCGTTTCTTAAATCCAATTTCAGAAATCAATTTCACAGTCCATTGAAAATTCCTTTTCCTTTTACCAAAGGCATGTGGAAACCAATCATTTATCAAAAACCATATTTTACACACAAATAAACTAGTCAATAAATAATTAAATTTATTTAATAAAACAAATACTCAAATTATGATGAATTCATTTAATCTAACATAGGCTAGAAAAAAATCCAAATACCTCAATATATATTCACACACACCCACAACATGATTAACCAATACAACATAAAAAATGAATATAATGGAGTCCCAAAAATCAATCCTCATGTTTTCATAATCAATTTAATAAATTAATGTGTTAGTGAAGAGAAATACACACAATATAACTTAAATAAAATCACATGCCACACTACAACTACCATAAGGGTTAACCTCTGGAGGAATTTCAGATAACGAAACTCTAAATGATAATGGAGAATCATCACTAAAGATATGTCTTTACATAAACACAGTGAAAATAAAAACCCATGATCAAGTAAAAATAAAAAACACCAGGAATACTAAAAATTAGAAATTAAATGAAACCATAATGATGATTAATCAATGAATGGAATGATGTGGAAGGGGTGTAGTTCTATAAAATATCTTATGAGAGATCCTAGTTCAAGGGGAAAAAATATATGTCTAAATGGAAAACATATTAGCTATACAGGGCCCTAAAAGCCCAAATCAGGATATTTACACAACCTGTACACCCTTTTTAGATCTGCTAATCTCTAAAATTCAAGTAAAATGAAAAAATCAAAATTTTCACACAAAAAACATTAAAATTATCAATTATACCATTAAATTGATTATAACATACATTCATGGTGTGAAATATTCATATCTTGTTCCGGTTATTGGATTTCATGCAATGACTGAAACAGAATGCGTATTACTCTTGAAGATTATGATAGTCCAAATGTTTTTTTAAAAGCAGCAACCAACACTGCTTTTCTTTGAGCATAGTGATAATAATTAAAATCAGTTAAAATATTTATACCAAGTCATCAACAATTCCAAAAAAAAGAAGATCCTCAAACATTAGATAATTTTCTTTAAAAAATGTTCTTTATCATCGGGAATCTAGAAGCATGCCCAAATAATGATGGAAATGAAAAGAGTAATGAGAAATACCATAAATCACGTTACCTTATATTAAAAAATCAACATTGTAATAATTTACACCCCAAGGATTTCATGTGGAAGAATGATTCTAGTAATGATCTGCATCCACTACTCTATTGTTAATGACACATGCTCCCTTGTATCATGATAGTCATATCCATGTCTCTATACCACTATGACCAACAAAATCGAATTCCGACAAAAAAAATCAACACATTGTTAATGATCCCTAAATGATTTTGGACAAATGAATAATCATGATACAAATCAATCTGTTCTAATCCAAGAACATGAGGGGGATCAGGACAATGTATCTTGAGATGAGATATATGAAAAACATCATGAACACCTATCAACTGAACAAAAAATTCCAACCGATATGCAATATTCTGAAGCCTCTCAATGACCTCAAACGACCTAACATATCTCAAAGAAAAAATTCCATATTTTCCAAGCTAATATTGACCCAACCAAGGAGATAAGTTCAAGGAAACATGGTCACCTATGGAATGTAACAAAGGATTACACCATATATCTGTATATGATTTCTCTTGACACTAATTTATAACCAGAAATTGATATATATCCTGAATACTCTCTTACAGCTCCATAATAATATTTGGTCTCACCAAATAGTCTTATCCCGCCTTTTCCAAAGAAGGATATTATCTTAAAGGGTGACCATAAAATGCCACAAAAATATCCTTTATGATAAACGAATGATAAAT
The DNA here is from genome assembly GCA_963277665.1 of Viscum album. NCBI lineage: Eukaryota > Viridiplantae > Streptophyta > Magnoliopsida > Santalales > Viscaceae > Viscum > Viscum album. The sequence goes on along the minus strand of OY728161.1, from coordinate 278,521,892 downwards.
GATATTTTCAAAAACACGGCCTATCCATGTTGGCTATCCGAAGATCAAAAAATATATGAAACATAGGAAAAAATAATACCCTCATATATCGGGAAAGCATGCCCAATCTGACCATCAATCTATAGATGGTATGGTATAACCATAGCTACTAGAGTAACCATCTCTTATAGGATACTCCTTCAGAAAATTGAATTAAACCTTGCATTACTTTCTGAAATATGGATAGAAGGATCCCCATGTATGCTCATGATCTCTATTGCATACATCATATTGATATAGTTAACATTAGTGGTGTACTTGATTGGAATGAAATGAGATTAGTTTTTCAATCGAAAAATCTCTTACAAGATTGAATTCCCCCCTTAGGGAGTCTACGAGAATACAGAATTGAATTCTATGGAGACCTCATCTCATTACAAAATGTTAACCAAAAAGTGATTGATGAATATAAGATGGTTTTAGATTTTCTATCATTATCTGATGGTATGTGTTACAACATGAAACATAATTATAAGTTTTTTTTCAAACCCATCAACCTGAATTGTTTTATCATTTAAAAATACACATTAATACTGGTCCATATCTAAATGATTACTATATAAATAATCTAGTAAAATGACCAAATAATTATGTACAATATTTCTTGGAAATAAAACATAAGAAAATTTATTGAGATTAACTACTATAGTAGAAAAAATACCTTCAACACTAGGTGGTATAGTCCAACATCACCATGTTATATATCTCATGCACCCTAGAACACCCATGACCTCCCATAAGAAGAAGAAAATGAGTCAAAAAATGATTATAATAAACCACATCATGATGAAAAAAATAAAAATCAATCCCGATGATAATGTAAAACAAATACAAATCAAGAATGAGGAAATTCAATATTAATTGCACACCAGCTATCAATAGAGAAAAATAAAGACACTGAAACACCCTAAAACAAATGAATTTTTATTGAGATTAACTACTAGAGTAAAATGACCAAATAATTTTGATCCAATATGACCACGATATATATACCTCGTTGGGTGCTATGGTCCAACATGACCATGAAATATATCCCACACACCCTAGAACACCCATGACCTCTTATAAGGAGAAGAAAATGAGTCAAAAAATGATTATAATAATCCACATCATGATGAACAAAATGAATATCAATCTCGATGATAACGTAAAAAAAATAAAAAACAATAATTAGGAAATTCTATATTAATTACACACCAGCTATTTATAGAGAAAAATAAAAACACAGAAACACCTCCTCATTCCACTTCCCATGAAGTGTCTCTATTTCCATTAAAAAGATATTGAAATCCATTTTATTTTTAATCATATATGAAAAATGGAAATATATAAACAAGTGGTAAGAACCAGTATGAAAAATAAAACCCATTTATGATGATAAAATAATTTTGGTACCTCTCAATTTCACTGGACCCTTGTCTTCATCCACTAGAAACTCATCTATGGTATGAAGGTTCGTCACTCTTTGGGATTATAGATGGTGGATTGAAGTCTTTGCCGAACCCCACTATAATATAGTTTTCTGTGGAGATGATGATCACTTAGTATATTTTGGCATTTGAATTTACTAATAGAAAAGTTTTATATGAACATAATATACCATACAAGTACACATAATCCCATATATAGGAGAAAAACACTAGGTTTGTCAAACCATTCCATATGGATTAAAATTTAGGGAACACTGATAGCTATAAATTGGGGTCTATAGGAGGCGTTGTTCTGTGAATTGGCTCGACCACACTTGCAATGTTATTATCACATCCTTTTTTTCCATGGAGTTCCACTAATGATGCCACTAGGTGGAAAATAAAGCATAGAATACCCATCAATTATTAACATATTCATCATTTCAATCATCAAACCGTCATATATATCCTCATAGATATAATGATTCATAATGTATATCTATAGTATTATATCTTTCCAAAAACCCTATTGATACTTCTGATCCTTCAACTTGTCATAATTGTTTATCAATAAAGAAAACTGAACCACAATAGTAAATTTATCAGAGTACCCTAACACTAAACTCTCCCCCTTTTGAAGATAGAGGAACTACATAGGGTTCTCTATCATCAGAGTCCCTAGATAAAACATCTAAAATATGATGTTTTTGAATACATTATAGTCAATTTTGGATTGAAAGTCTAACAGTACAATGGAATCCCAAAATTTTGTCGGTACCCTGGTGTTTGGATATAGTAAAATTCACAATGATACTCTTTTTTTTCCATGAATTTAAATATCTTATTGATCCTATATATTCATTAACCCATCTTGTGAGGTTCATCCATACATTCATAGGATGGTGGATTTTCATACATGAAATCCTATTATTTAACCATTTCTCAAACATCTCCCCAGTATACCTAAATAACTATTTTCTGTAATAGTGGAAGATTCTACTCGACATCAAAAACTGTTAGTTTGATGACCTCAACATGTATTTTCATCCCAGGGATATCATATAGGAGAAATACCACTATATGCTAAAATAGTATAAGTGATGAAAAAATAGAAGAATCTATATTCAAACTAGAAAATATATGCAAAAACTGATATAATAATTAATCACTAAAAAGTTGAGATACAAAACCAAACATCCCATGGTGACTTGAGTCTCATTATGGATTGAGCTGTCTAGGAACTCACCGTAACATACCTATGATGTCCCAACAATCCTATATCATTCCTATCAGAAATCCTAAGCTTATATATTTTATGGAAATACAACCCCTGATGAAAAATTAGAAAACTATCCATATATATCCTCATAAACTAGCATCTAACCAAAATTTATATATTTCCAAGGGTGTTCACAATCCCCACGAACTAGAAACTCGCTCAGGGGAATAGAACAACAACCATAGGGAATGATATCTCCCACCATAATGAAACAACATGAAATATATTAATTTATACAACATATTTAAATAGTTGAATAAATAACATATTCCATAAGTGAAATAAGTCATTATGAATGAAAAAAAGTAAAGTAGATAGAAAATTCAAAGGTAAAAGTCCAAAATCAAAAGACTACTAAAACTGGAAACCAGTTATTCTATGTGATACTATGGGAAATTACTGCAATCTCAGTAACATCCTAGGTGATTATAGAGTACTATTTTTTAATATCTATTAATATTTCAAAAATTAGATATTAATTTTAGTTTAAAGGGGACACAATGTGTGGTAGCATACACGAAATGCAATAATGGGTTCCTATAATATTTGACGTTTCATAAAATACTGAGTTATGACCAAATTATAAAAAAATCAAAATCTTAAAATATCCTTGATTTCAATGAAAGTGAAATTATAATATTATCTCAATATTATGTAATTTTAAAGGCGGTGGCATTATAGTTTTTATTAGAGGCCGATTTAAACAACATTGGAGATTATGATGTTTTCTAAATAGTTAGGGATATCTTTAGAAGTTTAAAACATTAAAGGTTATTATAAGTTTAATGTATTATAATCCCTTTTAGGTTATATTTTATAAAAATAGAAGGAGATTATCAATATTATGGGAAACATTTATTTTAGTGAAATTATGGGTTATTACTTTTTTGATTTCAAATAAAAGTTATGAAAAAAACATCGATGTTAAAATACGTTATTGTTATTTTTGAGAATTTTATCTCATTTTGGGAATTTTTTAAGAATTATATATATTTATTAAAATTACAACCCATAGGAATGATGATATCCCATCATGTCTAGAAAGCTAAGAGAATTGAAACCACATCTGAATGGCGAAAAGGGTTTATCGCCTACCACTAGCAGGCGTGATAAACCTGGTTAGTAAGTCTATTTCATTTTTAGTTAAATGATCTTATGGAATAATAAAATTATTATTTTGGGAACATTAATTTTATTATGTTGATATCTGTGTATTGTAAAATGATTTAGGGATTACATGATAAATGTTAGCTTGTGCGTTCTTCACTATTTTGGGAACATTATATGATTAAGGTAAATATAATACTATGATATTTTAAATTAGGAGTAATGGTTGAATTATATTATGGAAAAATTAATGATTTTAATTGTGGACTTATGGGAATTAGGTTTTTTATGGATGTGATTAACCTATCGTGGAGAACATTTGATTAAGATAGTTACATTTTATTATGAAACATTAAGAGTGGTTTCTATAATTTAGAGATAAATGTTAAAATTTATCTGGGAAAGCTTTGTAAAAAAATACTTTTTATTTTTTGATTTAATTTTTTTTGAATAATTTGTATAAATTTTAATGAAAATTTAGTTATTGAATGGTCTATGTTGGAATTTGGGTATTACTGCTAAATTTGTGATATTAAAAGTGGAATTTCTTTTTATAAAGGTTTATTTTATTGGGGAATTTTCTTATTTTTTTCCTAACATTTTTTGTTTTGATATGTTTTTAATGGTTGGAGAAATAGATAGTTACCCTTTTGCGGATGATATTAGTTTTGATAAGTTTATTATAGTGCTTCAGGATAGAAAACTCATCTTAAATAGTCACTGTTGGGAAACTAAATACGAGTTTGTCGTTGAAATTGATTAAGAGATGATACTAAAAATGTCAAGTAATTATATTTAAATATGTAATTATGTTATGTAGTAAAATAATTTATCCACTTTATGAAAAAAAATTAAAAACTAAAAGTTTTCTGTTTACTTTACTTTTATGAACTCAAATGCCATTTAACCAATAAAAAATTTATTATTTTGGTTGCAATAGTTTTCCTAACAATGTTTTCTATCACTCTCCATCAAAACATGATAGTTAGTTTTTCTTCCATATCAATTTTATCCCTCATGGAACCATAGTATGTGTTATATTAGGTGACCTTCATAAGTCCCTTTCATTATTATAATGGGGATTTTTTATTGACTTGTTTTATTATATGGTATTTCAACAAAGGTATTTTGAAAATTTATAGCTTAATTACCTACCCCAAATTAAAATTTTGAGTACATAATTACCAAGGGGGGAGGGAGAATTTAACATCCCATGTAATTTTATAATAATACCTTTTAAAATCTATTAAAATTTATGAATTATATATATTAATTTTATTTTAATACAGAAACTATATGTGATAATGTACCTGACACATCGCAACAGGTATATATAAAAGCATACGTTGCACACAAGACTGAGATATTTAATATTTCTCTAACACTCTAAACCTAAAAATATAATAGGTGTGAATGAAAATCAAATAATTGACTTATCACAATATTATTTAACATTTAAGGATGGTGCCAAATAATCTTACCTCTTGGTACACATATAATGGTGATAGAAAAATCACCACCCATTGTGGCACCTTGCCTTTCCCTGCTAAAAAATAATTATGAAGGACTATGCACTTCCCATGGTGTGCACCAGTTGTCTAGTAAAAACATTAGTAAGATCTCAAATAAGATTTATGTAGAATGTCTCTTGATAATAATTTAAATGTAATCACCTTTAATGAGAAAAACTAATGTTACAAAGTTTGAAGATTTATATCAACAAAATGGAAAAACAGTTAATTTTCCCTCTTCACACATTTTTGTTATAATATAAGAAAAAAACTTCAATTAATTTAATATACATTATTATCCATTAAAAATAAATATTAAATCACATATCATGTCAATTCTAATACAAATACAATCACAAGCAGTATCATGCAAAGGATCACTATAGTCTATGTTACGAAAAAACTTTCACAATAATCAATGACTCATGCATAATAATTTCCATCTAAAATAGACTCACGAGGAAGAGAAACAATCAATGACTAAACCCTCCAAAAATTTAATTATCAATTACCTAGAAAAACGACCCTTGAAAATAGAGGAATACAATGTGAGTGAAACCCATGATAATACATGGATGATGGGCCTCAGCTAAACCTTCCAAATATGTATAGAATGATTCTTATGTGATCCATTTTCCAATCAATTTCATCAAAAACATTATATGGAAACCGTTTTTTAAACACATCTCCAAATTAATTTAAAATAAATTTTCCTTTTACATGAAATAAGGGGAAAATATATATTTTTATTTTTTCCCCACACATAAAAATAAATCAATCAATCATAACATTTCATTTTGAAATAAATTTATTAAAACTAGTGAAATGAAATTCATAAATCATAGGCTTGAGATGGAATGATATACATTAAATATGGGTCACACATTCGCCCAAAATGATCCAAAAACAATAATGAAAATAATTAATATGCTGAAGGCCCTATAATCAATCCTCACATTCTCAAAATAGATTCATCATGTGAAAGGGTCAGTGAAGTAAAAATAACACAAAATACCTTAATGAAACACCCATTTCGTACCATATCCAACACAAGGGGTAGCCTATGGAGTAATATCACACAATAAAATATAGAATATAAGAAGAATCATCACTATTTATGAAAGGGTCCATAATTGTTGTGCGACTGGGCTACTATCATCAAAAACAATGAAGAAAGAAGAGGAATACTCACCAAATAAATATATTATAACCAAAATAAGGAAAAATCTATAAAATAAACAAAATGGAATGATTAGAGGTCTCCAAGATCACACGTGATTACACTTATGTTGTGGTGGAAGAGATCATCGACCAAATGAAATAAATACCTTCCATGAAACACCCTATAAACCAACCTTGTGAGATTTAAATGGTGTAAACTCCATTTTCATATTGGGTAATACAAAAAAAGCGTGTAAAATAAAATCACATGATTTTTTTAAAAAATTTGTTTTACCATTAAATAATATGTAATGTAAATTATTGAAATGAAATATCTAAAGCCTATAATGTTTCATAGAATCTTCCCAGTGATCAACACAACACTTATGAACACATTACACAATGTGTATTTCAGTTGTAGATAGTGAAAATCCCAACATCAATTAAAAAATCTAATCCAACAATAATATGAAAAAATCTCATGGAGAATCCAGGAAATTATTTAACATAATTATACCTAGGATAAAATAATTTAAAAAAAATTCATCCCAAAAAATTAGGTCATTTCCTCATCAAATGGTGTCCTTCTTAAAGAATCGAAAAACACTCCCAAATAAATAGGTTTAACACAAGAGGGATGATAAATAACTAAATTCCAACACTAAGAAGTTAAAACCATTCATTCAATTCCATATATTAGTAATAATTTATATAATTTGATCATTTATAACAATACAAAATGTGTTCCTCGTATATTCTAAGTAACACAGTAAAATTAAAAAAATAACATTGTATTAGATAGTTTATTCAACATGAAACACCAGGAATCAATGAAAATATAACACCCTAGTACATTCAGATATAATTATTTATAGATAATTTAATATTATTCAGTAGAATTCATTACATTCAACCCTATGTTTATCATTCGTTATACACAATAATGAGTTAACTTCCATTACATGCAACACTATCTGTACACAAAATGTTGAATATTAATAAAATATTATCATTTTACATGTAAGATATCATGTATACAATAGAATGGAAAGAATGAATAGTGTTAACTAAATAATAACAATTATTGTTATATATTCCTTATAAATAAAATATTAATTTTGAAAAAATTTATTTTTTAAAAGAATTATTCACGATTTTCCAAAATAATTGAAAATTACTTTTTATCTAATCTGAAAAATTTATTTAAAAAACAATTTTGAAATATTAATATTAAAAATTTCATAGGGATAATTTTTGGAATTTTAATTAAATTATATATTTTTTATTAATACTGAAAAATTCTGAAATTTAATTGAAACCTGTATTTTCGTTTAAATTATAATTCATGATTAATCATATTTTAAATTGGTTTCATTGTAAAATATGTTAATTTATACATCAATTTATATAATCTTTTCATTTTAATCCTTTCATATTTAATTTTTATAGAAAAATGGTGTCATCTTTTGAACATTTTCTCATTGAAAACATATTTTAGTCACATTTTTGGATTAGTTTTAAATTAAAAATTTTGACTTATATAATTTTTATTTTCCGAAAGAGATTAAATATTTGGAATACTAATAATTTATAATATATAATAATGTGAACATAAAATTTTACCCAAATGAACATTGAAAATAGTAGAAAATAATTATCACGGTTAAAGTAAATAATGATTTACCAAGTGAGATTAGCTAAGACGATGTGGGTTAATAATGAACAACCAACCTATAAAACAAACATTGTATGGAAATATGTATTCATTGTCCCTTGTAGGTTTTATAATGGTCAATTATTCATTCTTGTCGAATGGAAAAAACAATGGTAGGACTGAATCATTTTAAAAAATAACAAATTCCCCACTCAAATCACATATAAAAGGCCACCCCTATAATCTCTTATCAATACCTTTAAAAACAATTATTTAATCCCATTCATACCAAATAACATGCCAAATTTGTCACGACCCATCCCAGTGCGGCCCGCGCCGAGACTCCCCAAGTACGCCTCCAATAGGCTAGGGGGTGGTGACTAGCACCGAGTAGGCATATTACTAATCATGGGAGGCATTGATTAAGTACATTTACACACTCACACATCTCCAAGCCCACAAATAATGAAATGAAAAAATACTAAGAAACATAATCCAGGCATACAACTAAACCCATCCAATAGATTATGACAGAAGGTAAGGTACTGAATGTAAACTGGGCAAGAATACAATCCCACCAAAACAAAAGTCTGAAAACTGCAAAGTAAAACCTATAAACAAAAAAGGTACTGGGACAGCCTCTCATTATCGTAGGAATGCCTCGGCCTGTAGGGAACTCACAAAGCACTGTCTTGTCTTAGTACGCCCTGGACTCTGTCAAAAGGTTTCTCGTCTTCACAAGACAAGACTCGTGCGGGAAAAGCCCGTGTAGGGGTGAGTATAACAATACTCAGTAGAGGACCCTGAAAACCACAATTATATACACAAATTAAACGTAAAATCATCGATGCACAATATATGTCTACAAAACATATAGAAAAAACTAGATATACTCAAAACCCAGACCCATAGTCTAGAGACAAGTCACACAACTGCATACCCCCAGCTAGGGGTTCAGTTCGAAGATTCCACGAAGCACTCATTCCAAGAGAACATAATCCACGAGTCTTATAGCTCTGATGACGTCCGTCCGAGATGTAAATTTCTCCAGGTAGTGTCACGAGAGGTAGTTACACTCATTATGGGAGACACACTTCTAAGTGAGAAGGTTACGGTATATTGATTCACTCATTACGGGAGACACACTCCTGAGTGGGAATGACAACGATACACAGATGAGGATCACTATCAGGGACCTGGAGGATACCGTGACTCATCCAGAATTCACTGGCTAGGTAGAGGATCGACGCCCGATGGAGTTTGTCATGTAGATGCCGGACTCTAACTAGGGTCAAGAACGGATAGAGGATATCTATCTCAGCCTCTCGGATGGATGCCCGACTCTATCACAGAAATTCATGCTGAAGGGATCATACACCTGTAAAGGACACAATGCCTGGCCTTCATAGGATCAATAAGAAGGGGCACTGACCCAAACAAAAGATGTCCAAGATGCGGTGAACAGGAGGACCATACCGTTTTCGAAAAGTTACATGGCATGTAGAAAAAGTTACATGTCATGTTATCTAACCCCAGGTACTGCCCGTGTACAATGTCCCATGTCATAAAGCTGGTCGTGTAGAAAAACTGAGTGCACGGTGTGTATTACGGTGTACACACCGTGTCCAAGTGAATGGGGTTGGCTTCGTGTATGCTAGCCATGTGACCGTACATGGTCATCAACCCATGTACTCCAAACCGTGTAAACGGTACATGGGGAGGCACACATTACAATCTTCACCAGGTCGTGTGATAGAGTACATGGTCATCTACTCCATCATGTGGTCGTGTACCCCCTAGATACACGCAGAGTCCCATGTAGCCGCCTCTGCCCTGTTAAACAAGCCATGTCACCTGAATTCGTGTAGTCCAACCCGTGTCCCTGTACTTCCAAAAATACATTCCGAGCTTCAGGGAAAGTCTAACACACCGTGTGACCAAGGTCACAGACCATGTGATTCCTATCTGACCCCCGAAAGCCTAGCTGCCGCCACCAATACTACAGGGCATGTTCTTCGAGAGTACACGCCCATTATTCTGGAAATTTCCAAAAACACAGACTTCTGCCGCAATGCCTCCTGTGATGCTACACTCGTCGATCCGGCTGTTTGATCACCACTAAACTCCCTAATTTTGGTCTCCCCGACACCACAAAGCTGATTCCTTTGTTTTCGGATCTCTGAACGGCTCCGTAATCATTCAATGATCCATCCATGCGAAGAATGATCGAAGAACGTCCCTTCTTAATCTAGTCTGATTCATCATCCTCAATTGTCGTCGCACCACTTCAAGGTCTTCAGGGTGTCGATTCAACAATTTGGGATCATTCCGTCACAAAATGGATGCGCAATGATCTGTTTCTTAGCGCCCTGCGACGAACATGAAGAACGTGCGAGAAGAAAATGGGGGAAGGAAAACCAATCAAACCAAAATAGGAACGAACCTCCGCTGTCATTTATCACAGTGTTGATCTACTCCCCTTAATAAGCTAAAATGGAGCAGGAATCAACTACAAAATCAACATGGATTAATTTCCCCCATTACCATCCCAAAGGAAATCCCTCCTGTAAGAACGTATGAATCCGCATATCAACTTGTTCGTGGTTGATCTGGATTCTTTGTTTAAGTCAAAAGAAGGGAAAAGAAAAATTAAATAACAAACCCCTACCTCATGAAGGTATCGATCGCCAATGAAGTGGTCGTGTTTCTGTCATCGTCAAGATCCTCCAACCATGTTCATGCAGTGATTCACAGCTTCAATCCATTGTCACTCATCGCCGAGAGTTTTCTCCAGTGTTTCTCTCCTTCTTTCACCAACGAATGACGTTATATTATCCCAATAAAAAGAAAAACATATTGGAAATTAAAAAATATGCTGCAGTATTAATGATTTCTACTTTCCATTATTTAGTCATTATGACACACCTTTTATTAAGGAAATAGTTTCCCCATTTCCGCGCTGCAACAGATGTTTCCATAAAAGAAATAAAATAAATTTCGAATTTATTTTATTTTATTTTACTTAAAACGTCCAAAAATTAACTTTTTCCCTCGACCCATGCTGGTCGAGGATAGTCTCATTCATAGGTAACGTATTCGCCCCAGACGCAACAGTTCCCTCATATTTTTAATCCGGGCATGCATTTGGAAACTACCACAATTGTGCACAAGTTATGACTCACTTTACATAAAAAATGTTCAAACCACCATTCCGGGATCACTGGGCCTTGGAATGATATGCCGTTTTCGTACCCGGTCTCAAAATAATTCCATATAATATTTAAAAATAATACACAGAAAATATGAGACATTACATTATCCCCACCTTGGGGCTTTGCATCCCCGAAATGATAAAACAAAGGCTACTCAAAAAGATGTGGGTATTGGGCACGAATCTGGGCCTCCCGCTCTCATGTGCTCTCCTAAAGATTCTTGTGCTACTGCAGGATTTTCACCAATGGAATCTTTCACCCACAAAGGATCGTCTCTTTCTAATCCTCGATCTCCACTGGGTACTCAACAAAGGTCACTCCATCCTCAATGTCCATCTCTCCCCTGTAAATGACGTGTGATGGGTCATGCACGTACCTCCTCAGCTATGAAACATGGAAGACATCATCTACCTGATGCAACTGTGGTGGTAGAGCAAGGCAGTATGCTACCTCTCCATCTCTGCACAGTATTTGGAAAGATCCGATGAACCTCAGAGATAGTTTTATGCCTCGGAAAAATATCTATAACCCCCTTCGAGATGAGACCCGAAGAAATATGTGGTCTCCCTGTTCGAACTCCAGAGGTCCATGTCTTCTTTCAGCATAAGACTTCTTCCGGATCTGTGCAATCTTCATCCACTCCCAGATGACCTGCATCTTCTTAGTGGTTTCTCACACCAACTTTGGACCCATGAGTGATTACTCTATGGGGGCGGTCCAGCAAAGCGGTGACTGGTAGTGTCTCTCATACAAGGGCTCGAGCAGGGCCATACAAATTGTGGAGTGGTATCTATTATTGTATATAAACTCCACCAGTGGTATGTGGTCCTCCCAAATGCGACCAATGTCCAAGACACAGGCTCGCAACATATCCTCCATAACCTGAATGGTCTTCTCCATCTGACCATCTGTCTGGGGATGAAATGATGTCCTCAAGCGTAGCTGATTCCCAAAAGCCTCTTGCAATCCCTTCCACATCTAGGATGTGAAACATGCATCTCGGTCGGAGACTATTGTCGTGGGGAATCTATGAAGCCGAACTATCTTCTACATGTAGAGGCGTCCCAATCTCTCTATGGAACTCTGCTCCATAATAGCTAGGAAGTGGGCCAACTTGGTGAGTCAGTCAATGATCACCCAGATGGAATCATTTCCCTTAGAAGTCTGTGGTAAGCCTATCATGGTTTCCATCGATATTCTAACCCACTTCAACTCTGGAACATCCAAGGGGTGAGCTAATCCCACTGGAACCTGGTGCTCGGCCTCCACCTACTGGCATGTAAGGAATCGAGAAACGAATTGTTCTACTGCTTTCTTCATGCCTGACCACCAATACTGTCATGATAGATCATCATGCATCTTTTCCACTCTAGGATTTACCGCCTAGGGGGATGTATGAAACTCCCTCCAGACCTCATCCTGCAATGAAAATGGTACAACAATGCGTCCTCTGAAAAGAATTACGTGCTCCCGACCTTGTGAATATCCATCAGGATCATGTCCTATGGATAAAATTTCACGTAAATCCACACAGTAGACATATCCTCGGTATGCCTCCCTAACCCGCTTTAAGAGTGGAGGGGTGAAAACCATCGACTTTAGGAAGGATGCATCTTTCCTATCCTCAAAGGACAACTACAACGTGTATAACTGATCTATCGCCTCACTCAATAGTTGTGAGCTTGATCTTCTGCTCATAGCATCCGACACCTTGTTCCCCTTCCCAGGAGTATAGATGATCCCAAAATAATAGGCCTAAAGGAACTCTAGCCAACGCCTCTATCTCAGATTCAGATATTTCCATGAAATGATGTACCTGAGGCTCTTGTGGTATGAGAAGATGATAAACCAATCACCCAATAAGGTAGTGTCACCGCATATTCAATGCAAAGACTAACAAAACCATCTCGAGATCATTGGGTTGCATAGTTATGCTCATGTGGCCTATGCTGGCGTGAACCATAAGCAATTACTTCCTACCTATGCATTAGGACAGATCCAAGACCAGTCCCTGATGCATCACAGAAAACTATGTACTTGACACCCTCCTTCGACAATCTCATGACATAAGCGCTCATCAAACTCTGTCTCAACTGATCGAAATCCCGCTAGCTCTCCTCTATCCACACGAAGGGTTTCTCCTTCTTGTTCAAGGATATCCTCGGTGATGATATCCAGAAGAAGTCGGGAATGAACCTTCGGTAATATCCTGCCAATCCAAGGAAGCTCCGTACCTCCATCACGCTCCGAGGTGGATCCAAATGCTAACACAGCCTCCACCTTTGCTGGGTCTACAGCTACTCCTTCTGCTGAGATGACATGTCTAAGAAAGTGGATATCTTGAATCCAAAACTGGAACTTTGAGAGATTCTCATAAAGCTAGTGCACCCAAAGTACATCTAGAGACATCTGCAGGTGTCTCGCATGCTCCCCTTCTGACACAGAGTACACAAGGTAGTCGTCGATTAATACCACAAAGAACCGGTCCAAGTACGGCTGGAAAATCCGGTTCATCAGTCCCATGAGAACTGCAGGGGCATTCATCACGACAAAAGGAATCACCAAGTACTCTTAGTGACTGTAGCATCATCTGAAATCCACCTTCGGTATGTCCATGTCCTGTACTTGTAAATGGGGATAGACTGATCCATGGTCAACCTTCAAGAAGCACTGTTCCCCTCTTAGATGATGGAAGAGGTAATTGATCCTTGTTAGTGGATACTTGTTTTTCACCATCTCCTAGTTCAGGAACCGGTAATCCATGCACAACCTCAGACTCCCATCTGCCTTCAAAGAAAACAAGACTGGGGCAACCCAGGGTGAAATGATGGGCCTCACGAAACCCTTGCTCACAAATCCTCAAACATCACCCTCAGCTCGCGATGTTCTCAGAGAGCCATCCGATATGCTGATGAGGAAATTGGTGTCATCTCGGGGTGTAAGTCAATGCAGAAGAAGATTTCCGAGGGGTGGGGATGTAATCCTGGTACATCTTCAGGAAAGAATTCCTCATACTCTGCCACTACTGCTGGGAACTGGGAGATCACAACATCCACTGCTCCGAGTTCAAGGCTTGCCAACTCATGGGTGATTGGATGCACCCTCCTATCCATAAGATCATTCTACACTTCATGGGTTTCCCTTTCTCCAACAATGGAAAACCTCATTCCATCATGGTGGACACACCACACTATTGGCCTAAAACAATAAATATGGGATTGGACTGAAGATAACCAATCCATTCCGAGAATGACGTCATAAGGCCTCGACGCTACCTCCAAGTGGTTCCAACCGAAACTGCTGCCTCCAAGGGTAATATCACACTGTGTGAAATGGTGGGTGATGATCGAGTCTCCTCCCATAGGTGTCTCCAAGCGTAAGGATCGAGTAAACGGTTCTACCAGAATCTCGAGGTTTCGTACAAGACATGTGGATATGAAGGAATGGTTGGAACCTATGTCTATATGTATGATGGCTAAGGTAAAAAAGACACAGAATGTACCTCGAATCATCCCTGGATCCCCTGGGTCGTATACCTCGACCGCATGTAGCTGTCCCCATCCCGGTCCTCCAGCTCCCTGAGCCTAGTGAAGGCCTCCTGGGGGTGGTGGTGGAAGTAAGTTGAAACGTCTGCCACCACCCACATCTCTCCCTAATCCTCTGCTATGTCTGTCTCCAAGAGGGTCTGTCTGCTCCACTCTCTCCCTCTTCCTCGGTGGTCCATCCATAGCTTCCCTATCATCAGCTCAATGGGTCAGTAAATCTCTAGGGAGATGTATCTTACTGTCGCATGCATAGCATCGCTTCTCCCTAGGATGACTGGATCCAACCTGAGAGACCTAGACTATCGATCCTCCATCCTGGGTCATCCTATGATGCCTCCGATGTCTAGATCCCTGTGTCTGACTCCGGATCCCTACTGTCAGTGTCTTTACACCTGTCTGCCAGTTGCTGACTGTCATCGGTTGTCTATGCTCCGCCATGAAGATCTCGATCAACAAGGCCTGCTCGAGCACTCCAGCATAAGTCGATATGCATAGTGGCACGACACTAGCTCAGATGTCCCTCTATAGACCGCGCTCAAAGGTCTGAGTTCTGTAGTAATGATCCCTGACTATATCTATCGAGTATCGGGCAAGGTTGGTCAACCTCGATGATTAGTCAGCTACTGTCATACTACCCTGCTAGTGCTGGAGAAACTTCTGGATGTGTATTGCTCTCAATGTAACTGAAGAGAAATCTTCACTAAAGAGTCACTCAAACTCCGTATATGAAAGAGTCTCCTCGTCACGAGTCTGTGTGGTCAGACTCCACCATCATCTCGCCGAACCCTTAATAAGACTTGGTCCTATGATTACCATCTAGTTTGCTGATGTCCTCAATAGACGGAAAACTCTGGTCACCGCCTCAAGACAGTCCTCAGCCGCCTGAGGATCAGGCACACCTCGGAACCTGAGGGGTCATTGTCTTTGGAACTCATGGTGTGCGCTAAGCATGCACTCCTCATCATTCGGTACTGTAGGTACCATAGGCTTCTCTACTATTTGTGTCACATAAGGTGAACAACCTAGTGGAAACACCTAGGGGACTAGTCCCTGTATCGAAGCCTCATCACCAAGGGGGTCGTCATTGTGATCGTCCTACTGAATCCTTGTGGGAATTCATCGCAGAGGCATCCTAAAATTAAACAAGATGTACCATGGTCAATGAGTATATCTGGATAGATGACACAAAGGATATGGAAAACATAACTCATTCCTATATGAATCATGTACCATTATTTTATTTCCATTCAACCAGTGTCTTTGAGTACTGATTCAAAATTAAGGTTATCTGTGTCCTGGTGTATGGATACTTCGGCCGTTGCACCAACACTAGAGTCTCTGGCCTGAAATCCGAACTCCAAACACTTAACACTATTTCCCCAAACCAATCTAACAGACTCTTGGTCCTAAGGTAGAACCGAACCCTTCTCTGATACCAATCTGTCATGATTCGTCTCAAAAGGGCTTGTGCCGTGACTCCCCATGCCCTCCTCCAATTAGACAGGGGCTGATGACTAGCACCGAGTAAGAATATTAGTAATCAATGGAGGAATTGCCTATGTACCTGCACACACACACACACACATATCCAAGCCTATAAATGCAGAAATTTGAATACACTAAGGATCAAAATGCATGCATACAACTAAACCCTACCAAAAGAGTATGATGGAAGGTAAAGTATTGAATGTAAACTGGGCCAAAATACAAGCCCACCAAAACAAAAGTCTGAAAACTGAAAAGTCCAACCTGTAAACACAAAAGGTACTGGGACTGCCTCTCGTAGCCATAGGAACGCCTCGGTCTGTAGGGAACTCAGAAAGCCCGGTCCGATCCTGGTTCGCCCTAGACTCTGTGAAAGGCTGCTTGTCTGCATAAGACATGATACGTGTGGGCAAAGCCCGTGCAGGGCAGACTATAAAAATACTCAGTAGAGGACCCTGAAAACAACAAAGCATTACACAAAGTAATGGTACAGTCATCTATGAAGAATATATGTCTACAAAACATATATCACTAACCAGATATACTCAAAACCTAGACCTGTAGTCTGGAGACAAGTCACACAACCGCAAACCCATAACTAGTGGTTCAGTTCGATGATTCCACGAAGCACTAGTTCCGGGAGAACACACTCCATGAGTCTTATAGCTCTGATTAAATCCGTCTGAGAAGTACTGTTCATCGGGCAGCGTCATGAGAGGTAGTTACACTTATTACGGGAAACACACTTCTGAGTGAGAAGGTTATGGTAGATATATGCACTCATTACAGGAGACACACTCTTGACTGGGAAATATCACGATACATAGTTGAGGATCACTGTTAGGGCCATGTAGTATACCACGACACATCCAGAATTCCCCTTCTAGGTAGAGGATCGACTCCCAGTGGAGTTGGTCACGTCGATGCCAGACCCTACCTAGGGTCATGAATGGATAGAAGATCTCGATCTGGGCCTCTCGGATGGATGCCTGACTCTATCACAGAAAGTCCTACTGATGGGATCATACTATTGTAAAGGAATTGGTTTTTGACATTTAGGGGAATTAGAATATAGTGCACTAACCGAAATAAAATATTTCTAGGATGTAATGAACAGGAGGACCATGTAGTTTTCAAAAAACTATATGGTGTGTAGAAAAAGTTGTATGTTTTGTTGTCTAACCCTGGGTACTACCCATGTACAATGGCCCATGTCGTAAAGATGGTCGTGTAGAAAAACTGAGTACACAACGTGCAGTACAGTGTACATTTCGTTTCCATGTTATTGGGGGTGGATCTGTGTATGTAGCCAAGTTCATGTACACGGTCATCAACCCGTGTACTCAAAACCGTGTAATCGATACATGGGGTGGCCTGAGTTACTGGCCTCACCTGGCCGTGTGATGGAGTACATGATCGTGTAATCCATCCCAAGTCTGTGTACCCCCTAGATACATGTTGAGTTCTGCGTAGCTGCCTCTGCCATGATGTACATGCATGTCTCTAGAATCCATGTAGTCTAAACTGTGTCCGTGTACTTCCCAAAATAAAATCCGAGCATTGGGGAATGTCGAACATGCCATGTAACCAAGGTCACACACCCTGTGATTCCACTATGAACACCGAAACCCTATCCGACGCCATTACTACATGGAATGTTTTTCGAAAGTACACGTCGTTCATTCTGGAAATTTCCAGAAACACGGACCTCCGCCGCCGCGACTTTGGTGATGCTCCGCTCGTCAATCTGACCGTATGATCACCACGAATCTCCCTGTTTTTGGTTTCCCCAACACCATGAAGCTGATTCCATTGTTTTATGACATCCTATAGGCTTCTAAAACATGAAATTATCTATCCACGCGAAGAATACTCGAAGAATGTCCCTTCCCGATCTAGTCTGATTCATCGCTTGCTATCGTCGTCGCACCTCCGCAGGGTCCTTGGGGTGTCGATTCATAAATTTGGGATCTTTGAGTTGCAGAACAGATGCACAACGATCTATTGCTTGGTGACCCATGAATAACGTGAAGAATGCACAAGAGGAAAATGGGGGAAGGAAAACCAATCAAACAAAAAGGGGAACAAACCTCTGTATTCATTCTTCACGGTGTTGATCCGCTCCCGTTAATATGCTTAAACGAAGAAGAAAATCAACAAAAAAATCAACATGGGTTAATTTCCCCTATAACCATCCCAAAGAAATACCTCCTGCAAGAAAGTATGAATCTGTGGATCAACATGTTCGTGGTTGATCCGCGTTCGTCGTTTATGTCAAAAGAGGGGGAAAGAAAAATTAAATAACAAACCCCTACCTCAAGAAGAAATCGATCATTGATGAAGAGGTCGTGCTTCCGTTGTCGTCGAGATGCTTCATCATTGTTGGCACAACGATTTGAACCTTCAATCCATCGTCATTCGCCCCCGAGAGTTTTCTTCAACATTTCTCTTAATCTTTCTCCAACGACCGACATTCTATTATCCTAATTAAAAGGAAAATGTATTTGACATTCAAAAATACACTACATTATTAATGATTCCAACTTTCCATTCTTGAGTCTTTAAAATGCACCATTTATTAAGGAAACATATTCCATGATGCCACACTGTAGAAGATGTTTCCATAAAATAAATTAAATAACATGCGAATTTATTTAATTTTATTTGACTTTAAATGTATGAAAATTAACTTTTTCCCTCGACCCGCGCAGGTCGAGGTTAGGCTCGTTCATAGGTAAAGTCATCACCCCGGACATAATGGTGCCCTCAAATTTTTAATCTGGGAATCCATTTGGAAACTACCACAACCCCACACAAGTGCCGACTCACATAACATAAAAAAAAGTTCAAACCACCATTCTGGGCACACTGGGCCTCAGAATGATGTGTCGTTTTCGTGGCTAGTCTCGAAATAATTCCTTATAATATTAAAAAAAATATGTAGAAAATCGGAGACATTAAAAAAATTCCATCATATCATATTAAATTCTTTATTGTGGGAATAAATCCTAAAAAAGAAGGTTTTGTTGGATGTGAAAGGGGGATACCCAAAAAAGATGTAACATTATTCTATGAGTAATTTAATTTATTTATTCTCCCTCATATATCAAATATTATTAAGAAAATATGATATAGTAACCTCAATATCAACCATATAATTATTTTTGTATGTTTTGGTCTAGCCCTAAAACCATCCAAACTTCTATCCGATGAGTTATTAAAGCATCATTCTTCTCTACGACGGACTACAACCTCACTGAACAGTGTCAGTCATTTTTTACATTTCAAACTATCACAATTCATTGAGATAATGTATATAAATTATATATATGATATTTATAACATACAAATACCTTTGTAATCCTTATATAATATATTAATTTTAATTTTTTATTCCATAAGGGATACAATAACTTCTCTCGTGTGAATGCCTAACTATGACATCATGATACAATGTTATTTTTCTTTTACTAATTCCATACATAGAAGGTGACATGGATAATTTTATTCATTATATGTGATATATATTAAATTATTTATATATGAACAAAATATTTATCATTTATGTAATTATTATATAATATTTCTTTCTTTCATTTTAGCTTCTTAAATATGATAACATCGTTCATGTATATAAGGAATACAACATTCACAAAGAGAAGTTACTCTATTTTCATCATGCATAACATGGAAAATATAATTAAATATATAGTCAAATATTAATGATTTATAATAATTTGTAATGATATTATATTAATTACCTTTTAAAATATTACCTTTTAAAAATTGAAATCTTACTCAGGCTTACATACGACAAACTATCTCCATGATCTTAACAAATATCATATCTCAAAATCATATTCCAGGATTTTTCTTAAGAGTAAAGGGGATGTAAAAATATGATAATTAAGACATTATTATTTTTTTGGAAACCATGTATATTTATAAAGTGGTCACCAAATTTAAATTCATGAAAAGTCAAGACAGAGGAAACAAGGCCCCAAACAACAAAAATAAAAAAAGATTATAAAAAAGGGAATAAGATTCTATAAAAAGATCATATATGATGTTAAAAATTTTAATATGTTTTTTAATAAGTTAATAACATTTTTAAAATAGATATGTATGAGGTTATATATTTTTAACCTAAACTGAATAGTGAGGTAAGGTATTTCATATCAATTAACATTCCATTTATACTTATTTGTTATTCTACGCTAATTCACACTTCTGATGTATATACTACCCCATTGACATGTAATATCATGTTTAATTTATAATTAATTTTATTTTAATTATCACATTAAATTATTAATTAAAATTATATTTTACATAAAAATTACTAAGTGGTAAAATATATTGAGCAATCCCACTCTCTTCTATGATTGTTATCTTTATCATTAAAAATTCACATTATTATGATCATTCTCATTGGACATTAAATTTATCTTGAATATCCATATTCTAGTATGATGGATATAATTATTTCCTAACATATATTTCACTTTTACATATCATGTTTACTTTCACTGTTATTTTATCAACTAGAGAAATATTGATAAATCTATAACATTTAATCAATATTGATATTAAGACATATGACATATTGAGACGTGAATTAATTAATTATTCAAGATACGAGAAATGTTTTGAACACGAGGTAATGGGTGTGGAAAGAAATTATATGTCCCCTTAATTTATCAGTAGGTATCATTAGATAAATCAAGTTGTCCAAATGTTATAGGCTCTTAAATGTAGTTTAAACTATCTTGGGAAAGGAAGTGATGATAGAAGTGTCATGTTCCTGATACATGCAATCAAATAATTATTCATTTCCATCATTAATAATTTAATTATTATTATGAATGTTATTTTAACAATGATATTATCAATATATTCATTCCAATCACTTATATAGATTAAATTTTCTTTGTTTTTAGTTATTTACAGTTCTATTTTGATTATTGAAAATTTAGTTATGATATTAATGGTAATGATTATTTGGAATGTGTTTCAATTTACATTACTTTTTATATTTTTCAGTATCCATTTTATTTTCTCATAAATATTTTCTATCAATTTAATTCCTTCTAAATATATTGATTATATGACATGTGTGTTCAATTATTTATTTATCTATATTATTTAAGATTGATGATTCATGATGTATTCCACTGTATGATAACCATACTGAGATTTTTATGTCACTATTATTCTATTTACATTCCCTTGAATCTAAGATGTTTAATATGATATATATGAAAAGATATTTCATATGGAAAAAAGATATTCTCGAAAAAAAATAAGTTCTATTTTTTATAAAATTTAATACAAGACTCAAGTATGTATAACATTTCTCAATACTATTAAACTATTCAGTCCATCAGAATGTGATTCATTGTATCTTATTAAAATTTATTGAAGTCATCACTAGCTCCATGATACAAGGTTTTGGTTATATATAGTTGGTATTTGAGGATATTTAGTAGACACCTCGGTAACTAAATTAATGAACATAAAGATACGAGAGTATAAACCTTTGATAAACATTTAGGATAAGTATTGGAACATCATAATATTTTGACCAGGAATATATTATGTGGTTTTTCCAAAAATTACATCACTTCCTAGATATTACAATTTGATGTGGTTCTTGGAAGGATTTTTCTATGGGTAATATCTTAGAAAATAGAGCATTGGGATTGTCTGGATCTTTATATGGTGCATTTAAATAAACCTTATTGGACACCTAGTTTGAAAATCCTAGGGGAAATTATTTAGATAATTAACATTTTCTTTCCATAACATTATAATGTATTTTAATAGATTATGATAATGAAAGTACATGGTTAAACCAAATGTTTCGTAGAATTAAAAGATGGTGTCCTAGAGGAATGTGAAAATTTTATATGTATTGAAAAGAGCAAAATAAATAATGGAAATAAGAAAAAAAATTATCAAGTGAAATTAAAGGAAATTAATCTCATACTTTGGAATAATTTATAGTTCAATGTCATAAATGTAGAGACCATTGGAATTATTTGAGTCAATAACCTATTATAATGGTTAAACCCTAGAAAAATGAATAAAATATTTAGAAATTAAATGGATTAATATTTATGTATTGGTTTTGAATAACTGTAGTAGTATTTTACAATTGGTATTATGGTATCATAAACCTGAAAAAAATTATTGATTCTGTTAAATTTCATAGTCATATATGTCTTCAAAAAAAAATTATTTATGGGGGCCATCATTGGAAATTGAGTTTAATATTTATAACTTGTTCAATGTCTTAAAAACCTCCTTTTGGGTTTTATGTGATGGGATTCTACCAAGATAAATGATATTTAGGCATAAATTTATATAAATCATATATTTTAGTGGAAATGATTTTTGGGGAATAATTCCTCTACATTCAATAGAGACAAGTTTAATTGGGTTGATAACCATAAGGGTTAATATCATCACAAATGAAATAGTAATAACAATCAAATAAGATTATTTGGATTTGAAACAAATATGTTGTAATGGAAACCTTATTAAAAATGTCATATAAAGAACTTATTCATTTCAAGGATATCCATCTTATTTTTTGAAAATTAAATTAATTATTCTAATATAGTATAGAAAAAGGATAATATACCTTCTAGGTAAAAACCCATAACAACAAAAAATCACATTAGGATTTAACCCATGACCAAAGGATAATAAGGGTTTAACTTCCTACCTCGAGCCTATAATATTTCATAGTTTATATGTTAGTGTTTTTAGAAAAATGAGCTGAAAAATAAATATTACATCTGAAGAAGTGGAATTATATATGAGGGTTAGAGGATAATGTATTGTATTTGATAACATAAGCTAAATATAATACACTTTGAAAATAGTTAGCTATATATAGAAATTAATTTCACTATTTTATGAATCATATGATCCATTAAAAGTGAATTTTAGTTCTTTAGGAATAAAAATTTGTTTTTTTGATATTTATTTCATAGGGTAATAGACAAATTCTAATTTGAAAAATGAACAAAGAAATTATGGAATTTTGTTTATGAAATAAAAAATTTTAATAAATTATATTTCTTTATAATCATAGAAAAATAATCAATACCTTACCATCATAAAAAATAATATCAAGAAAATATCATATTATCATCATATCGGTTGAATCAAATGGTCTTTGAAATTGTCACATATGTATGGTTTTGGGGGCCATAACATTACATTATTTATTAACATTCATATGATAAATGACCTCAATAACTCTATATTATTGTTTTTCTTTTATTACCTCATAATATCTTCACATTCCACCAATTTTCACTTACTTAGAAACATAGTTACATTTTATTCCAAGTAACCATTTTATTTTTATTTCTCTATTGTGAAGTGGATGTATTGTTCACTATTTTTATGATACATGATTTTCAATAATGGTATTCATATTTTATAAAAAAAAAATTGAGATAAAATGAAAATTTTATGAATGTGATTTATTTAATGTGGGGAGAATTTGACACCAATAAATTTGAAAAAATAACATTTTATTCGATAGAATATGCGACACACAACAACTCACTTAGAAGAAAATATAAAACAATATGAATTAATTAAATAATAATTTTTACATAAATTTTATCTCTTTCATATATTTCATTAAATATACACCGAGTATATCTTTTATTACACACAACATTATGTTTTTCTTGTGTTACATGCAACACTGACATTAAAAAATGTGAAATTTTGTTACAATTTTATCATTTTATATAATATTTATCACCTAGATATTGGAATATTGAGTATGAATAGTATTAACTATGTTATGAAAAATAGGGTTATATATTTTTTATAAATACACTAAGAATCATTTTTATGAAAAATATATGATTTCTGAGAAAAATGTATTTTTCTATAAGATAGATTAGCCACGTTGCGCACACATAATTTAAATGTTTTTTTTTCAGTTTTAAAAAATTTATTTGAAAAATATATACATTATTTTTGAAATATTTGAATCAAAATTATATTAGAGTGATTTTTAGGATTTTTAGGATCTTATCCATTTTATTAAAAATCGTGAAAATTATTATATTTTATTTTAAAAAACCATTTAATTTAAATGTTTTATCACGATAAAATATATATTAAATTGGTTTCTGAGTTAAATTAGTTAAATTATATAATATTTAATCCAATAAAGTTCATTATAATAATTTTCATATTAAATATTGATATAAATAATTTATAATATTTTAATCATTTTATAATCAAAACCCCACTTTTTCAACATGTATGGAGGCTAAATTCTCAAATTAAATTTTATAAGTATGTGAATTATATTAGATAAAATTGATTCCATATTTTTAATATGAATAATTTATAATATATAATATTTTCAACATGATTTATGACCCAAATAAATTGTAAAAATAATGAATATAAATTATCAGGGTTAATGTAAAAATAGATTTGCATGTGGGGTCAAACAAAGAATATAAGGGTTAAACAGAACTATTAACATGTCCAATATCCATTATATGGTAATATGTACACCTTATATCTTCCATATTTGAGAATTTCCCATTTTGGAATCTTTTCTCATGATAAAATGGCTATTATTGAATCATTTCAAAAATATATATAATTGTGATACTTAATTCACATAAATAGGCCACCCCTCTCCTCTCCTAGTCACACCCTGAAACCAAATTGATTTATTAGATCTATAAAAAATTAACTTACCAAATTATATAATCTCATCCTAAAATAATTATTTTTTTAATAAATTCAAACTAGGAAGGATTTGGTGTAAACCGAATGGGGATACCCGATAAGTAGGTGACATTATTTAACATGATTTTTTTATCATTTATTCCTCTACCTAATTAAATTATTCTTAAACCATTATGATAGACAAATAATTGTGTATTAAAGATAATAATATTTTTAAAATTTTAAGGTATATACCAAAAACCATCCCCACATCCATCAAATGGGTTATGAGATCATCATTCATTGTATGGTTGACCACTACCTCACGAACCAATGTCATTCATTTTTCTATTACCACATATCAAGGTTGATTATGATTATGGATATAAATAATATATATTTTATTTATAAACTAATTTTACATATTGATTTATTATATAATATAAATATATATATTATTATTTTCCATGTTTAGAGTAAAGGATAATGTCACTCGTGTGTACAGATGAATACTTCATCATGAAGCGATGTGATTTTTCTTTCATTAAATCTTTACAATGAGGTTGATAAGTATAGTTTTAATGATTATAAGAGATATAAATCAAAAATTTATGATATTAATGACATATTTATCCATATTTATAGTTGATATATCATTTTATTTTCCTTCTATTTCACTCACATTAAGATGACAACATCTTTGGTGTTTGTATGGACTACTGACCAAATAAAGAGAAGTGTCTATATTTTTACAACCACACTACATTGATGATATATATAATTATATAATATGATATATTTTAAATTATTATAATTATTTATATATAAAAAATTACTAACCATCATTTAATAATTATCTTTTAAAAATTGAAATGTTACACATGCATATGTATGACTTACTATCTCCATGATCATAACATAATTATTTTCTCAAATCTAGATTTCATGAATGGAATAAAATATAAAAAAGATAAAAAATATTATTATTATATTATTATTATTATTATCATTATTATTTATATGATTTAACTATATAATATTCACACTAACAATAACATTCAATACAAATCCTAATTGATTAAATAATGTCTGAAATGATTAAAATAATGAAATATTGTTAATGATAACGTGATATGATGTCATAAAACAACATAATATAATATTATAAGTATTATTATAGTTATATAAAAGGTTAATAACATTATTAAAACTACTATTAAATAATTTAAAATACATCCAAGTAAAAAGAAGTGAGAGTTAAGGGATTTCATCTCAATATACTATCTATTGATACATATTTGTTATTATGCTCAAATTCTATTTTTTTGGTTTATATTCTACCACAATTGAAATTTAATATCATTATTCATTTATAAATCATTGTAATTTATGTATCATATTAAATCATTTCATCCAAGGGGATTTTAATTCAAAATCACCAATTGGTATAAGTTATTGTACAATCTCGGTTTCTTTTGTAACAACTAACTTTATCTTAAACCAATCACGTTATTATGACTATTTTTTATTAGAAAATACATTTCCCATAGATATAAATATTCTTTAATACTGGATATGCTTATTTCATAATTTATGATACATTTCTACATAAGGTTTTTACATTAAATGTTAGTTTATTAAC
Organism: Viscum album; assembly: GCA_963277665.1. NCBI lineage: Eukaryota > Viridiplantae > Streptophyta > Magnoliopsida > Santalales > Viscaceae > Viscum > Viscum album. The sequence goes on along the minus strand of OY728161.1, from coordinate 278,495,127 downwards.
TGGGTAAATATTGATACATATATATCCTTTATTCAATATAGATATATGATAATAGGAAATATTGATTTATTAATTAAATATATTATTCAATATCTATGTAATTCTTTGGACTGGTAGTGATGGGTGGTTCCCATCATTATATAGTCCCTTTATGCATCTTTTTTTTCATGAGAAAAATCATATTGTAAAAATTTAATAGAATTCTACCAGTGGTTTAAACCATCTTGTGAATGGTTTTGATGGTAGAGGTATCATGTCCCAGAGATATGATGCCCAATAAATAACCATTTCTTTTATTTATAATTTATTTTTTATTATCTATGATACTTTTACAATGATATTATCTCTATATTCATTTCATTCTTAGTTGTTTATTAAATGAAATGCTCTTTTAGTTACATACCTTTCCATAATAATTGTGTCTTATAAAATTATGATAGTCATATTTATTATTAAATAGAATGTGTTTTCGGGTTTATAAATTTTCACATTTATTATTAACATCAATATTTTCCAGTGATATTATATATGGATTCACTTTCATTATCTATTCTTTTCATAAATGGCATCATCGTTTAGTAATTTAACATTCATTGTTGTTTCTTCTTATAGATTTGGGATAAATTCCACTATAATTAACCATTATATCAGATTTTAGCTCACCCTTATATTTTTTGGAATTATAAATAATTCGTAATGTTAATAATGATTGATATGGACAGAAATTATAGATTCAAAAATGTTATTATTGAAAAAAAAATTCATAGATTTCATTCATTTGTAATTCAACAGTGATGTCCATATCTAATTTACCATGCCTGTAAAATTATTTTGGACGTCAGCGTGTGATTCTATATATATAAAACCAATTTAATTAAACTAACACTATAAATGCGATACAGGGGGTGAGATCACTATATTCTAGGGTATTATATCAAAATCCTAAATCTTTTAGTGAAATTAATGACATAAGATAACCAATATACCCCCCAATGTTATCGTACAAATATTATTCATATACTATTAATCATATTCACTACAGTCAATAAATAAAAAGATAGAATAATATAACACATACCACTATTTTTTCATAATGTAATTATATAATAATTCAAATTGATATCTTATAACCCACTATACATAAAACTTACAGAACAATTTTAGACATATAAAAAAATATATATTCAACTACAATGACCTCTCATCATCTGGAGTTATATGGAAAAAAACAAAAAAACATTTAATACACCATAATAATTATAATACTAATATAACCAAAATATATTATCATTAATAACACTACATTCATACCACATTATCTAAAAAAATCAATAAATTTATTTCCATTAAATAAATGAATAAAATGTCAATCATTAGAAAATATCATTATGATAAAATAATCATAACCCCCTTATAAAATTAATTTTGTTTATATTATATTGTAAATTTAATTAATTTGTTCAATGTATATTACAATTAACATGAATTTATCCTCATGAACAACTAAATATTTTATATGCACCATATATTGATATTAAAATTACCCTCTTCACAAATATCCTCAATATTGGTCTAAGGATAATATATATAAATATCCCTATATAATATCCTCCAATATAAGGAGTAAACTCACCATAATTTCAATGAATCTATCATTAAAAACCTGAAATAATCATCAATATAATATTAAAATAAAAATTATTTACCCAAACCTAGCTTTGGACATCCATACGTAGAACTAATTTTCTAGAATTTTTTGATATTTTTTGAATGCATTTTGGAGAGATTTTAGTTGGTAAATATAAATGTGGAATCCAAAAACATAATTTCATAACATTCCCTTATTCCAATATATTAAGAATATATAATAATATTATCTTATATCATAAAACTGATACTATTAAAATTACATTGTGATGATTTGAAATAACACCTACAAATATATTAGAATAATTCTATAATAATACCAATAACTTGTACAATACTTGTTGACCAGGGGAATAATATCCAGAATGGTACTTCTAAAAATTAAAATGAAACACATTCCATATGGAATAAAACTATTCCTAAAAGTAAAAATATATTATTTAGATACCTGAATGATAAATATGTTTGTTAAAACATTAAATATTATTAACACTAATATTCACATGTAAGACACCAATGTGTAACAAAATCAATGAGGACGAAATATAAATATTGTTATAATGAAATTAAATTTAAATATATAATTTGATGTAATAACATATGAATTCTTCAAAACCCTAATCAATCACACCCAAATGGTGGGTCTGAATGAGATGTTACCACACCTCATATGTATTTCTCCATAGTCTATTGGATACCAACAATTTTTTATGGAAAAAAACAATCGAATGGAAACTGTTACATCAAATGTAAATACCAAGGGTCATGATAGAGTTTAAAAAATTTCAAGACCAATATTTGTAAAAAATAATATAAAAAATAAAAAACTAAAAAAGAGTTATGTGGAACCCCCCTCAAATACCAGAATAATGTATTTCAGTTGTCTTTCTGAATCCCTATAGCTTAATAGATCATTGAAAATAAATATAAAAAAACATTCACAAATAAAATGATTATATATTAATAATATACATTAAAAATTTATTTTTAAAAAATAATGATAATTATAGATTACTTCGGCCTAAGTTACATGCTCGTATATAACGAATCCTCAGAGTCAAAAATATAGAATTCCGAAACCATCTATCTAGATCCCAGAGATACATGTTCCTATAAAACAATCCTTACCAATGTATATAAAAACCATATCATGTATGTCCATAGTGTGTGAGTCTAATGACCCCATAATATTCCACCACATGACTAAACACACTAAGTGCTGCTGTGATTGGGGGACGTTTATTTTACCCATAAATGTGAAAAATTAATTATTGTGGAGAAAAACCACCAACCATGTTATTACTAGGACAGGAGGCCACCAGCCCACCACGACACCTCACACAAATACATTATCCAGTTCAAAAAAGAAAATAGCCAACCCATTATAGAAAACATATCGGAAAAAGGCACCCTCGATGAAAGGCACAACCACACATCAAATACCACATGAATTATATGACTACACCCTCTCCATTTGAAGAGGATACTAATTGACATCATGATGTATTCCCCTATCAGACTTAGTGAATTAAATAAAAGCTATCCCAAGATGATTCTCTTATTATATAAAATTCCATGAAATACCCTTATTTGTTACTAGTTCATTTAGCAGCAATGCCAGTAGAGCGTTAAAATTCCCAAAATGTTGGAAAAGGTTCTTGGTCATGAAAGATGCACAATTAGAAATGGAATTTTCATTTACAACAATTACTATCGAGAGAAACCTAATTGTGAGTCCTTCATGACCCCACAATATGTTAGTGAGTCATGAACCAAATAGATGATAGAACAATAAAATGATATTCTTTGTGGAATAACATTGATGATAACTTGTAATAAAATATATTAATATATATAACATCAAGAGACAAAATTATATTATAATATATTACCATGAAATAAAGATGGTAAAACTGGTTGTGGGGATGAATTAGCTATAAAAGAGTGATACTAAAACAAAAAAAAATGAAATTATTTATGATAAACATATCAATTTTCATAAGGGAATCCTCCCAACCCTTTCACTACCACTAACCTGAGTACATATATCATAACCATCCATTATCTCCTAGAGATGTATTTCCTTTTATAATATCACTAAAAACAACGTCAACATACAAACCAAGGGTTTATATATGGTGTGAACATATTATGTTTATTAAGATAATGTCATTTACACTATATCGGACCCTAATAAATTAATAATAAATAACTATATTGAATTATGACATATAAAAATATGATTTTTTATTATAATAAAAATATTATCACTATCAATTTAATTTTTAATATTTATCAAAGAACTATAAGTGTAATTACTAAACTTGAATTGGGAATGTAAACAATAATAACATATCAATTGGTAAATCATTTGGAAAATAAGGTATATTAACCAACAGATAATATAAGTATATAACCAAAATCATGCAATACATTCTTAGTAGAGTTTTGTTGGGCTATACCATGAATCCATTCCCTGCATAAGTAGTAATTTTTGATAGGTGTATCCGACATCCCAGACATTCCAAGTGTTTCAATGTACCCATATTGGTGTTTTATAATGATACACTATATGAAGACTAAATATTATCGGACCATAATTATTTGAAACTCGATCCCATCATATGTACTCAATTATTCACAAAAGGATCTACATTATTTTTAAATGATACAAGACTCGTATGCTTATTATGAATTCTACTTATTTATTAGTGCTTATAATAATGTTATCGACCCCATTTACCAAGACCAATATCGTATTAATCAAATGAATTTACCATAAAATGATTTATGAAATAATATTTTATATAAGGATCATCATCGATAAGAAATAAATTCCAGAAGGTTATGGAAAACCATAAATAAAATTCATGAATCAAAAATTAATATGTCATTCAATTTAAGCCACATATATTTATTATAAAAATTTCCTTCATGAGGACTCTAGGAAACTAATAAATATTAAATTCATAATAAATTTAAGACCAATTTAACAACAATATATTATTTTTATAATCCAAATATATTATAAAAACATCATATTATGTTTGTTTCATACATATGAGAAGGAATATTATATAACCTATTTTCTTTATAAATCTGTTAAAACTATATATATTAAACTAAAAGAAAAGAAAAGAATCCAAAAATTACAAAATAACACTCGAATAATGTAAAACCATAGATGAATTTCATAAATAACTATGTGGAATGTCATTCAATCCATGTCCCATATATTTATTATAAAAATTTGCTTCATTAAGACTATAGGAAACTAATATATATTAAATTCATAATAAATTTCAGACCAATTTAACAACAATATATTATTTTTATAATCCAAATAAATTATAAATACATCATATGATGTTTTTATATACATATGAGATGGAATATGATGTTACCTATTTTCTTATAAATATGTTAAAACTATATATATTAAACCAAAAGAGAATAAAGGAATCCCAATATTACAAAATAACACCCAAGTAATGTAAAACATTTTGTTTGGATTAATATACAACTCAGTCTATAATGTTCATAGGGAATACATAAATCGATGAAAGAGATAGATAATTTCCAAAGGGAGAAGATAGGAATAATTTAATATAATACCATTAATGACATGATGAGGAAAAATAATTTATATTATGGGAATGAGAGGAAAATGATAAAGTGAGTTGACACTTGAGGCCGTGAACATTAATCATGGTAAAATGAAAAGGATATGGTGAGTTAAATATAGTACGGTAGGTGTGTAATTTCATACTTTTATTTGAAACATTATATGTTTAATGATTTTTCAAAATAGTTTATGATAATATTATAAAAATATGAAATAAACACTATAAAGGAATACTACCTATGTATTTTTGGTTCTCACATATTTTACAAACAGTTTAGAAACCCATGACCCATCTTTCCAACGCCCTCTAGAAACTATCACCCCATGAATATGAATAATTTTCGTGGGTCAGGACACATGATTTAAGATACCATTAACCCACTATTCTATGAACATGAGAAGATATATATTATGTTATTATTCCTATTTTCACATTAATTATTCAAATAAAACACATCTTAAAAATATCTTCCTAAACATCTCACTATATATATATATTTTTTGATAGTTTCTATATGATATTTAAGACAATATGAAATGTTTGGGTAAGCATGAACCAAACATGTAAATTACACTAGAGATGTACAACCCCATTTTCATGGTCTTGGTGTATAAGTTTTAGTAATAGTGATCGATTCATGGTTAATATAATGGTCCCTATTTTTTAAACAATTCAAAGGAATTTGATATTTAAATTTATGTTGAATGTAGAACAATTAATATTAAAATATATTATAGGGACTTAAACCATGGATTTTAAAATTCACCAAACCATAATTCTTAATTCCACAAAAACAAATCTTCCAAAATATGATTTTGAAAAAAAAGGCAAGTATATGCTCCTTAAATTTGGGTTCATTCTACCATGTCTTGTGATAATCACTCTCTTTCTACTATAATATCTAAAATAATGGAATGGATTTTTTGGGTAACACTTTATCCCAATAGTTACCAGTCTAAATCATTGTCATAATTATTATAAAATCCTTACTGATTTATAGCTCTTAAAAATTCATTTCATGGGAGGGATCATGATGTTGTTTGGTTAGCTATTAGACATGGAAGTTGATATGAATAAAAATAATCACATGACTTGAACAACCAGGGCCCACCTGATCAGTAGTAATGTAGGTGTGAAACGTTAATCATATATTCAACATATAATGGGATAGTTATAATCAATGAGTAGTATAATAAATCAAAAATGGAGGATTTATTCTCATGAAACCATATTTATAATGACAAATACGCAATCACACACAGTGAACACATGGAATCTTAATGATGAATACAAAAATAAAATATATGTTGTAATGAAAATAAAATAGAAAACAGAAGGATCCAAAACTATAATTCATCATATATCAATAAATTAAAGGGGAAATAGTCAAACAAAATAACTAATAGCAATACAAAACTGATTGAACTATAAAGGTAGAGGATTCCTATCAATTGAAACTCCTATGAACATCCAATAACTAATACCACCACCATAAATAACATTAAATATCATGTAATTCTAGATCCACAATGGATACTAGTATAACATTTTACTTCTATATAATACATGATGCATACAACAGAAGATACTATTGCAGTGTTGAGTATATACATACCATCTAGGTTATCCCAAAAAAAGAATAGAAATAAACATAAATGGAATGCTTGTTCAAACATATACCTTAAAGTATATAAGTATCCCATAAGAAGAATCTTGGTTATGAATCATACTAGAGGACCCAAATAATATGAGACAGTTATATTTCCCATTTCTATCTAGATGAGATATTATCATGTTAATGTATAGAAACTGATGTATATGAATACTGAAACACACTCATCAACAGAAAATAGTAAAAGAGGACCACCAAATTTACTGAGGATCTAAAAAATGAGGAGCACTGACTCCATGGATAGAGTACCCACAACTATATAGAAAACATCTCAACCAAGGAATTACAGAATGACATTTGTAATGTACGGGGGATCATCACATCAACAACATTAAAAGAGTAAGGGTGGAACCTAAATGAACTATCATAGAATATTATTTGAGTGAATGAATTATTTATATACTATCATTGATATTAATTTATGAAACACAATTATAATGATCAATAATTATAATACTACTAAAAAATATCATGTTACCTATATTTGAAGAATCTTTTTGTTTTAGACTTTTACAGTACTAGGAAAGTCTTATAACTAACACATCCCATGTGTTTAAAATTAAATGGAAATTTTTTCCACTATATAAGAAAATAGATAATACATAATAATCATCAACATATCCTATTAAAAATTTATTGAAAATATTTTCGTCTTAACATATCATTGGTATCAATTTAATTAAAAATGTATAAATTGAATCAAATAAAGTTCAAGATCAAAATATCTATAAGGGAATACATATGTGAAAAAATTCAAGAATAAAATTATACATATCATGTGAATAAATAAAATTGAAGGAATATATAACAAAAAACCATTCCACAATAGATTTATACTCAATGAATAATATATTTATGGAAAAAAATGGAAATGAAAAGTTCACATAGTTAATAATAACTGGTTCATAGTAATGAAATACCTAATTACATATAGATTATTTAATGCCCAAATCCAAGAAATCATTATCTTATACATAATTATGATACAACAAATTTACATTATTTAGGAGACATTTTTTTCTAGCATGGACTGTTCCATAAACAACTAAACTTGTTTCTATCATTAGACTTATCGATGCATCAAGAGGCGATATATACTGAGCTCCACAAGTAACTAATTAAGTGTAATGCATTTAACATATAGTGAAATGAATAAAAAATAAAGTATAATAACATAATCTCTTAGTAATACATTTATATATTTACTAACCTAAAAAGTGTATGGATGTTCAATATTTCTTCAATCAATAAACAAAATAACTTTTTTATATAATAATCCCTCATAATAACATCATATAGAGTAATGAGTATATAACCATACCAATGAGTTCCCTAATAAATAAAAATTTAGATTATAAGTGAAGAATGTTAAATAAAATTTATTATCAAAATATAAATAAATTGGTATTTTGAATATGGTGTATTATTTAATATTATTCGATAAATTAATATTTTTCAGTAGTTTTTTTTAAAATGGGTTTTATTTTATTTTGTCCAAGGATACTATAATTAACATAATCCATTTCAAGAAATATTTTTTTGTAAAAAAAATATCATTTTCCTATTCAATATTTCAATATTTTAGGTTAATGTATTGTTTTTTTCCAAATGATTTTTTAGTGAATAGGGAAATAATCCAAATCACATAAATATGTCATTTATCATTAATAAATAGTGAATTAAAAACAAAATTGTGTTTTTAATTTAATATTAGTGTAACGTAAGCCCAATTTTATTATAAATATTCATATTAATTAGATAATAATTTTCATTATACTTTAATTTTGTATATGTTCATTTTGGGGTTGAAAAAAATATTTTAATAACTAATATTTAGGTATATTGAATTTTTAAAATTAATAAATTTATTTAATAGCAATTTTAAAATGGTATTAATGTAATTTATAAATTTTATATTCAATAAGATAGTATATCATTCTTATGATGGTTTTCAAAAGGAATGGAATTGATGAAAATTTAGTTTGATACTTAAAAATGATTTTTCCAAAAATATGTTTCTATTGTGTTTTATGTGCTAATTTAAAGCTATATGCTAAAACTATAGAAATATTATCCTAAAAATGGATTCCATTCTTTATAATATTAATTATTAATATAATTTCATAGTCACAACTTAATTTTAAATCATAACATATAGAAAATAACAATAATAGTTTTTTACCAAAGTTATGGTTAGAATTGGATTACCGAGGGAGAGAGGGGTTTCACTAAGTTATAATGGTACAAATGCGACACGAAATTGTCTAATTATTTTTTTTTATGATTTTTAACTTATATTCACTTATCTTTTATGTTTTTTCTATTTTCATCAACATTCACCTGAATGTGAGTGTATATTATTGAATTATTTTAGGTAATTCCCTCCATGTCCCTCCCCTCACATTTTAAAAAGCATCTATTTTTCTCCCCTATTCAATGAATCATAGACGTATTTCACAAATTATACCTTATAATAAAATTCTTATATTCTGTTCCATAATCATATATTTTGTTTTATTCATAATATGAATCTTTAAAGGCATAATTGTTTACCCAAAGGAGGTCTCTAAACGAAGTTATATAAATGTTAACCATACTCATTCACTTTTTTTCTTCTTCCAACTTATCTATTGCTATAATATATATACAAATTTGATGTCCCATGTATAATAATTAGACATATATAATGTTAATATGATTTAAATACTATTTCAAGCATTTATTCCTTTTCATTGTATGGGGAAGTATCGCTTTGATAAATGTGTGGACGACCACCTCCACATAGTGATATGATTAATTTTCCAGTTCTATAATTGATGGATAGTTATTATGATATACATTTTATTTATATATGAAATTTATGAAATAATATTCAATTTTTATTAAATCTTCCTTTCAAAATTATCATCATCTCTTTTGTTGGAAAAAATATTGTCACTTATCTGTGTCTGTTTGGAGTACAATTTCATTAAAGAAATGTGATTGGTTTTTCATTTTCATGCATGAATTTTAATAAGAGTATATTAAATGAATCCAAATTATATTTTAAAATTAATCATTATTTCTGGAATGTTGAATTTTTCATTTATCATTCGTTTTTTCAATCCTTCAATAAGAGAAAACATAAATCCTGTGTAATATGAATTATTGTTAGTACAATTTAATGTAATTAATTTTTCATAATGGATTTATATTAATAATTAAAAAAATAAATATAATGAATAAATAATATACTTATAAAATTTTTATTATTATCGAGATTATGGATCCATGATAAATATATATGTAATGGAACCACAGAATGAAATTATTCTTGTTAAATAAAGTAGTTAACACCATAAATGATGACTTTGGTAAAGAATTTTCAATAATGGGTCTTGAATTTTTATAAGTGGAAGATAAGTTATAATATATAAGAATATATTATTTCATATATTTAGGATAAATATAAATTTATTATATTGGATCTTAGAGTTCTAATGAGTCATGTATGATATTAATTAAAGATTCACCCTATCAATTTTATTTTACTGAGAAATGTTTGATGTTATGAATATATTTATGTGTATGAGTTGTATATATTGATTATTTGAAACAATATATCATGGATAATTTTTATATTATTTCAATTTAGGTTTCAACCCAAATTGTTTCATTTAATTTTTTTGGAATTTTTGTAAAAGTAGTTTGGGTTTATTGTCTCAAACTGCCTTTCTGGGAAAAATGTTATTTTATATAACTTTATTATTATATGAGGTGTATATATTACACTTTTATAGGTTTATTAATGGATATAATATTTTATGTTTAATAGTTTAATTTTAATTTATTTGTTTTCAGAGGGTCTTGAATCAAAATTTTCCTAAAAGATTACAGTTTTATGTTAAAATATAATTTTTATGATGTTTATTTATTCTTAAATATCACATGAGTAAATTATCAAAGATATATCTCTAAAATCATATTTATATTATTCTCCCCATGTTATGTTTTGGAATATATCCTTTTTCCCTTTCATTTTCTTCTATCTATGTACTCATACATCCAAATAAATGTTTTAATAGAAAACCAATCTTTTTTCGCTTTGGTTGAGATTATATTCTTTCATGTCCAAATTTTCTCGATAATGGTATAAAGAATTCTTTTTTAAATTATACATAGGCTATTTATAGCCATTTTGTCTATATTTAACCTATTTTAATGTATTATAGGTAATATTATTATCTTATTATAAACATGTGATTTTTTTTTCTTTTTACAAATAATGTGAGATGATTCATTGTATTAATGTACATAATATGAATGAATTTTCATAAAATAATGGATAATAAATTATTTTATGTTTACTTACCATGTTTCCATGGTCCATTTGAAGATAAAAAATTGTTCAATTTTTGAAATATTTCACTATTGTTATCATTGATATTTGATAATAAAAAGGAAATCATCCACAAGATATAATCCCGAGAACATCTAAAGGTTATTGTCATCTATAAAAAAAATATATTCTATATATATAAAAATTTACTTGGTATATGATCAAATATTAATATATTTATTATTTACCTATATGGTTGATGATTATGAAGGTGATAGATTTATGAAACAAATTTTCCCCTAGATTTTGATTTAATGTCAGTATAAATATATTTATGATTGTATATTGTATATACGAATTGTCTGTAGTTTTCTAATGGTTTGGTACATCATATCTCCCAATGAATTGATTAAAGATTAATATTTTATTTTCTAAATGAGTACACATATGTTCTTCCAACTACTAACAGTGAGTGCATGAGTGGTTATCTAAAGCCCAAAAGAGGGGATATAAGAGGTTATCCCATGACCCAGAGAGGGTAAATGATTTTTTAACTAAATAATTAAAAAGGTAAATAGGTTTTTAGCTAAAACAGAACACATAATGAAAGTATTTTTTGGTATCCTTAAAATAAAATTTCTATGAATTTTATTTTTATAGTTTTTCTTTCATTATTTTATGATAAGAAATTATGTCAATTTTAAAATACTAGTGATCATATTCATTGATTCATTTAATATTAATGTATCACAAAATTTCCCAATTAATTCAATGAATCATAATTATATGATTTACAAGGAAATGAATTTAAAACTTTAATGTCATGTTCTCTTACACTTAGGATCCCGATATACTTCCACAAGTGTATTGATTTATATCTCAGTTTTCACCCTTACTGGCCATCAGATCTTAACATTTATTATGATACCCTTTCCACGGGATATAGAGAAATATTCTATATATTATTTGTGTAACACCCCAATCTTTCACGGTACGATTCTCTTGGAATAATACAATAGCATGTGTTCTACGCATCTTCATGTTTTAACACATCACAACCAATCATACTAGCCGTTAAGAATAGAAATACCCACTTTTCGAAATATTATACATTTTATCTGTCAAAATAAACTTCATTTTCAGATTTGGAAAATCAGAATTATCTTAGGGTGAATATTTTGTACATTTCTGATAACTTTCATAATTTGATGAATAGTGAAAATTACTAAATTTTAATTAAAAACATATTTTTTAATTGAAATAACTAATTGTGATAACTTATGAATTTGAGTGATCTTAAAGTATAATTATATTATATTTTTACTGTTTAATCCACTGTGGGTTATTGGACATAAGCAGGTGTCAATCTTTTGATAGTTATTAGTTCTTAAAAACACGCTATTTGTTTTGACAACCTAAATTAATTTAAATTAATTAATGCAACATAAATGTTTTGAATTTATTAAATAGACATCATTTTTTAATTCATAATATCAAATATAGATTAGGCCAAATTTTTGGTATTTTTCTGAGATACATCAATTTTTGATGAATAATGAAAACACTGAGTTATTGGTTAAAACCGATTTTTTATTTAAATAATTATTTATTTTATTTAATTTAATTTATGTCAAAATTGATACATAATTCTTATATAAGTTCATTTTAATTCATAGGATTCAGTTTATAATAATTTTAGATATATAAAAATTTTATTGAACTTTTCACTGTCTTTTACCCACCTCCTAGGAAAATTTAAAAATCCCATAAAACATAACTTTACCGCATATGTGAGTTGAATTTCTAAAATCCGAGAGACACTGTTAATATAAAGGAGTAAAATTTGGTTCAATGAGATAAATATAATTTTTGGTGAATAGTAACGTTTTACTTTTATTTACCGCGGTTAAAGGTAAATAGGGTAATTCAAGGAAAAAGAATATTGTAATAATTCAAAATTACTTTAACACATTTCCTAACCTTATTGGATGAGTAATGGTAAACCATGGTCATCTTTGGGTAGATTTTGGGACCCCATGGAACCACTTATGAATGATTACATTTTATATTAATTAATGTAATGTAAAGGAAAAATTGACAAAAATGAAAACCTTTTAGTAATTAATTATTATATATTGTTATATAAGTAATCATTTTTACTATAAATATTCATTAGAATGATAAAAATATTTCATAAATAATGGTATTATATTTATTATTTTTAGATATTAAATAATTTTATTTATTTATGACACATTGATGATGCAGTAATTATCGTATTTATGAATGATGAAGATAATTTATATTATAAATACCCAAATAAAGGAAATTTCATACTTTTTATGAATTACAATAATTTTCTAGGTTAATATAACATATTAGTATTGGTCAAATGAATTGTTTTCCAAGTAATAATGTTGTTATAAATTTATCAAAAACAAAATAGCCAATGGTGTCAAAATAGACATAAAGGAGTTTTGAAAACAAATATTATATTATTAATTGATATTCTATTCCAAAAAATAAAAGGTTCATCGAAAAGACTTATATCATGATAGGTGTATCATTAATGGACCACTTGGGGGTATATTGTATGTTTATAGTAAGTTTATTAACCATATAATATAAAAAATCAAAGAGACATGGTAAATGTCACACAAATTAACTAAGAGTTAAAACCAAAAGATAAGGTTAATAAAGCGACCCAAACCTGTATAAAACTTATTTTTTGAGTTTTTTCGACCCATAATGAAATTATAATTTATATAATCAACTTTTGACCCATTAGAAACGAAAATTAATTTATTATAAAATAATATTTCTAACTTTTCCTAAGGTGCCCATCACCCCTCTTATAAATAGGTTCTCTCCCTTCTCACAAATTCACTTTTTAAAAGCCTTTTGGTTCAGCCAAACCCTTCCCAAATATCCTCTAAACGATCCTCCCATCAACCTAGAGGCCTTAGTTTGATCAGAAATCCAACCTATGGATCCCTTTTGATCAAATCAAAAGGAAGAACATGAAGAAGAGGTAATGATTTCACCACACCTTTTCAAGTTCCATTCTTCTTCCACTTCTTTTTTCATTGTTGTTTACATTATAATTTAATAACTCCAGTATCTTATATATAAGATGATTTTATTATAATTATGGTACAACTAAATTCATTATTCTATCCACCCTTTGAATGACATGTCACCATACGTGCGTACGTACAGCTTACCGTCTCCACGTCGTGGTGTAATTGTTATTCAATACATTATTATTTGGATGGGTATAATAATGACGTGTATTTGATTTAAATAATAAATATAACATGATAAGGATTGATTATATATAATATAACAACCAATTATATATTATTTTAATATCAAAAGAATGATATTTTTGCTCGTGTATACGTACGGATTACCGTCTCCACGATGCGATGAGAATCATTTCCAAGTTCACCATTCATCGACGATTATAAAAAATTTATATATTACTAATAATTATGTAATATATTACATAATAATGATAATAGAGATATATATTTATATATATAAGTATTTATGTACACACAAATATCTTATTCACGTACTTCTGTTCAATACTATATTAAAACAGAAACAACGTTTATGCGTACGTATGGATTACCGTCTCCATAAATGGTGTTTTCCATTTCAAATATATGTCTATTATAAATATTTATATTCAAAATATATATGATATATAAATCATTTTTTATATTCTGGACATATTTAAATCATGATCTTTGTGATACAATCAAGAGTAACAAGTTAAAACACGTATGATAAAGAAAGCGATTATTAACCGAAATATTAATATATCATGGAAATTATTATTAATTGGGTAGTATAAAGTCACAAATTAATAATGTATTAAATCATAAATATTAATACGGTTCTGTTATAATTTAACAACATACTACGGTCTTCATACAAGAGGTTAAACGTACCCACAACTAAAGGAAAGTGCAAGGTAAGGGGTTTTGATCTCACTGCTTATTCCCGTGAGATTCATGCCATATTGCCACTATCACCTTTTGTGTGGTGTATGTACTACCCATAATTGTATTATTTTTGTAATAAAATTTAATTTAATTGTATTTACATATTCATTTTATGAAACCTCTTTCATGGGTTATATGTTTCGTAAGTTACCAAATTGGTAAGGGTAAATTTCACAATCTCTTTATTATCTGATGTGGTTTTTACCTAAGTATCTACTTGGAAATATTTATTATCCATATCCATGTTTATTGAAAGAGTATTCAAAGGGATTATTTTAAGGGACTATTTTTACTAAAACGTAATTTCAAATGTTTTAAATATTTATTCTTCTAAATCTTTCTCATTAATGACCATGTCTTCAAAATGGGTTTTAAGTATTTATTTATATGGACCTGAATGTTTTTAAAATGTTAATTCCTTTAAAAAGATTCAATGTTGTATGGGACACATTGATTCAAAAATTTCATTAAATGACTTCTTTTCTAAAATTTGTTTTCTTTTAAATGTTTTCATGAAAAAGGATATTTCTCTCAAAGAGTTTTACAAATCATTTTCATCCATGTAAAAATCCTTTAATTGATTTTAAACTTGTTTTTAAGTTGATTGATCATGAAAAAATTATTCCATATTGTGTTGAAGGTTTTGTGATATTGTTTACTATGTGTGTGTTATTTTTATACCATTCATGATTTATGGGTAAATTATTGACATTTCGTATGCTAGTTTTAATACGATTGTTTAGCTTATGTTTAGACCTTTTCATATGAGGCATGCATTCAACTTAATAAGTGATTGGTGGAGCCCAATATAGCTCCTCGATGCATCGGTAGGTCTCATGAGACAAACGAGTGTCTTGGCACAAGGTCTTGAAAAAATCTTATTTGTAGTATTGACACAAATCCATGACTATGTGGTTATGATAGTCTGGCATTATGCAGTCCATTGTTATGAAAGTGGATATTGTTATTTAATGTGATTATTCGAATAGTAGAATATCCATATGTGTAGTTAAATGGAATTATTTTGATTTATATTTTCATTGTTAGGATGAAGTGTATGATGAAAAGGCTATTGTTTTAGTTTTAAACATTTCATTAAACGTTAATGCTTATTTTTGAAAGCTTCCGCTGTATTTCTTACCTTTACTGAGCATTTGAGCTCACCCCTTTCTGTGTTTTATTTTCCCAGGATTCCAAGAAGTGTATTGTGATTGATATTCAGGGTTAAGCCAAGGGAATAATGGAATTCATAAAGGATTATTTATTTTGTTTTTTATTTTATAAAGTGAAATATAACATCCATGTGTTAAATATAATTTCCACGACTGCTAAACCGATCGGTCCTTCAGGGCTTGATTTCATGTAATCATGCCAATGTATTAAAATAATGCACCAACTCTAGGTAACAGGGGTCAGGGCGTTACAGTTGGTATCAGAGGATATTTAGAAATAACTGTGTAAACTAGATTTAGATAAACTCTGATTAAAGCACATAACCCTAAGATAAACATTGAGTATTAGTATAGAAGAACATCCTAGAATTTTGGTGATGTAGAGATTTTGTGAGTTTCCAAGAAAATAAATCCCTGTCTGGATACAAGCAGGTAGAGGCGGCTCTGGCACAGCTGTACCTAGGGGTAAAACCCGAAAACACCGCTTTGATCTAGACTCGAATGCGAACTGGTGCATGATAACGGGCCTTGCCTCACTCTTGGTTATGAAACTCCAAGAGGATATACATAGGATAATTCTCATTTCTTTACAAAACAATATGATGTGTTTAGGAGTATATATCTCTTCAGAGAAAACAGTTTTCATTATGGATTATATCCATAAACTGTTCAATTTATTTTAGGTATTTTACATGTTTGGAATTATAAAATACGATTCATAAATTGACCTAGTGTATGCCATTGTTTAGAAATGCTGCCCAATAGAAGGAATGAGGACTCCAGCAATACGTATGATCCAAAGTGTAAGAAGGATCATATCGTTCACCATATTAATCCAACATTATGAAGGGAAATAGTCTCCCATGTATTCTCAACATATGAAGAAATAGTATCATGTGTTAGTAAGAAAAGTAAAGAATTATCTGAGTCATATGGCTTTGATGGGAAGTAAGAGAAGAAAAGGATGGAAGAGAGAAAGATGGATAATGGGAAAAGGGAAAAGAAGAATTTTTCCATATGTGAATATTGTGGGAAGAAACACCCGAGATCTTGCCTGAAGGGAATGGGAGTTTGTTATAAGTGTGGAGAAAAAGCACACCAAATACATGACTGCAAGGGTAAGAAATAAGATTCAAATGTACAATGATTCCTCTATAAGAAGTTGGGGCACTACGCAAACAAATGTCCAAATCATCAGTGTATGCCCCAAATGATGCTATTGGATAATAATCATGTTATGATACTACCTCAAATGATGAAGTCTGACTAGTGTCCTAATGTTGTTATTATAGGATTATTTCATTTGAGTGTTGTATCAACAATATACGGGTTATATGAATTATGGAGATAAATAAGGATTATAATACAGTACTATTTTATTGAGGATTTGAGATTATAAGGTTCTATAAAAAGTGACATAATAGTAAGCTACACCTTTTTGAAAATACATGGTTGAATTAAAGGTAATCCTTAATATGGTCTCGATAATGAGGTAGTGATTTTGAAATAAGAGATGGTTGATCTGAATAATTATATTCGATATTCTTGACTACCTGGAAACTGATTACTGATTTTTCATCATTGGAGATTACAAAATTTTTGGATAGAAGGAGTATATCCATTATTTTATAAAGAATAAGGGAGCATTAATGTAATAAATAATGTTTTTTTGGTAATTCAGTATCTTACCACGTTGTAAAATAATACATGATGAAGGTGTTCACATGTTATTACATGGAAAATAGGATCTTCATTATGTTTAACTTCCTTATAAATTTTGGACTGTGAGTTTGGATTGTAGTATTTTGGATAAATCTAAAGGTTGGAATGGATGATGTTTGAAAGGTTATTTTTTGATTTTTATAAAAGGACAACATGCAGACCGTGGGACAACTTGTTGTGTCGGACAAAGCTGCGGGAATCGAACCCACAACCATAGTGTGATTGGGATTTATCACCTACCACTGGACTACGTAAAGTCCTTGGATTTTATATTTTAGTTTTTTTAAAGGGTCTGATATGTGAATTATAAATTCATTATATTTGAAATCCTATACAATTAGGATAAATAGTGTATTTTAGAGTTGTATTATGTTTTGTTGTGAAAGATGAGTTTGTGGTAGAAATTTATAAATGGATAAAACTCTAATTGTAAATTAAGTATATCTCTTTATGATCTTATCCAATATCTTAAATAAATTACTCAACATTAAGAAATGGAACTTAGATAAAAAATGTTGTCCTAGATGGTACCTTAGATCATCACAAATTTATGGCTTTATGATTGTTGGAATTTTCATAGCCATGTTCTCTACCACTCTCCATCATATATTGATGGTTATATTTCTCTTCCATAACTATTTTTTCTTACATGGAACCCTAGTATGTGTTATTTTCGGTAAGCTTCATACTTACCACTCTTTATTTTAAATAGCGGCCTCATTAATCCATTTTTTGATGTGGGATTTCAACTAGGATATTTTGAAATGTCAACACCATGTTTACAATACCGAGCATAAATTGCATGGATGCAATTTATTGAAGTAGGGTAGAATGTAACACCCCAAACCTTCACGGTACACTTCTTATTTGAATAATACAATAATGTGTGTTGTCCGCAACATCGAGTTCTAACACACCAAAACCAATCGTACTAGTCGTTAAGAATAGTAATACCATGTTTTTGAAATTTTATAAATTTTATCTTTCAAAATTAAATTCATTTTTGTATTTAGAATATCTAAATTATCTTAGGGTGAATTTTGGGTACTTTTCTGATAACTTTCATATTTTGATGAATAGTGAAAATTACTAAATTATAATTAAAAACATCTTTTTTAATCAAAATAATTAATTGTGATAAATTATGAATTTGAGTTATTTTAATGTATAATTAAAATATATTTTTACCATTTAATCCAATGTGGGTAATTGGAGATTATTTCACATTTAAACTGGATATATGCAAATGTCAATCTTTTGATAGTAATTATTTATTAAAAACACGGTATTTGTTTTGACAACGGAAATTAATTTAAATTAATTAATGAAACTTATATGTTTTTAATTTGGAAAAATTGACACCATTTTTGAATTCATAATATCAAATATCTCTTAGGCCCAATTTTTTGTATTTTTCTGAGAAACATCAATTTTTGATGAATAGTGAAAACACTGAGTTATTGGTTAAAATCGATTTTTTATTTAAATAATTATTTTATTTTATTTAAATTAATTTATGTCAAAATAGATACATAATACTTATTTAAGTTAATTTTAATTCATTAGAGTCAGTTTATCAAATTGTAAATATATAAAAAATTTATTGAACTTTTCACAGTCTTTTACCCACCTCCTAGGAGAATTTTAAATTCCCATAAAACTTAATTTTACCACTTTTGTGATTTGGATTTCAAAAATCCAAGAGACACGGTTAATATAAAGGAGTAAAAAGTGGTTCAATAAGATAAAAATTATTTTTGGTGAATAGTAACTTTTTTATTTTTATTTACCACAGTTAATGATAAATAGGGTAATTCAATGTAAAAAAGAATACTGTAATAATTTAAAAATTACATAACACATGTCCTAAACTTATTGGATTAGTGATGGACGATCATGGGCATATTTTGGTAGATTTTGTGACCCCATGGATCCACTTATGAATGATAATGACATTTTAGATTAATTTATTTAATGTAAAGGTACAATTTTAATAAACAAATACCTTTTAGTAATTTATTTTTATATGGTGTTATATTAGTAAACATTTTTACTATAAATATTCATTATAAAGGTAAAAATATTTTCTACATAATCGTATTTTATTTATAATTTTTAGACATTTAATATTTTAATTTATTTATGAAACAATGATGATGCAGTAAGTACTGTATTAATGAATGATTAAGAAAATTGATATTATAAATACTAAAATTAATTTAATTTGAGACTTTTTATTAATTCCAATAACTTTATTGGTTAATATGACATATTAGTATTGGTTATAGGAATTTTTTTTTAAGTAATAATACTATTATGAATTAATCTAAAACAAAATACCAAATAGTGCCAAAATTGACAGAAAAGTGTTTTTAAAACAAATATTATATTATTCATTGATATTCTATTCCTAAAAATCTAAGGATAGTCCAAAGGACTTATATCATGAATGTTATATCATTAATGGACCACTTGGGGGTTGATTGGAAGTTTATAGTAAGTTTATTAATCATATAATTTAAAAATACAAAGAGACATGGTAAATGTCAAAAAAATTAACTATGAGTTAAAACTAAAAGATAAGGTTAATAAAGTGACCCAAACCAGTCTAAAACAAATTGGATGAGTTGTTTTAGACCCATCCCCACCATATCCTTTAAATAATTAACTTTGGATCCATTATAAACTGAATATTAATTTATTATAAAATAATATTTCTAGCTTTTCCTAAGGTTCCCCTAACCCCTCTTATAAATGGGCACTCCCCTTATCACTAATAAACACCTTCAAAGACTTTTGGATAAGAAAATTCCTACCCCAATAACCTCTCAACTATCCTACCTTCAACCTAGAGGCTGTAGTTTTATCAGCATGCCAACCTATGGAGTCCTTTTGATCAAATCAAAAGTAAGAACCCGAAGAAGAGGTAATGATTTCACCACCCTCTTTCAATATCCTTTATTCTTCAACATCCTTTTTCTTTGATGTTTCCATTCTAAAATAATAACTCCAATATCTTCTATATACTTTGAAGTTATTATAATTATGTTATAACAAAATTCATTATTCTATCCACCCTTTAAATGACATGTCATCATATGTGCAAACGTATGACTTACTGTCTCCACACCGTGGTGTAATTGTTATTCAATACATTATTATTTGTATGGGTATAATAATGTTGTGTATTAAATGTAAATAATAAATATATAATGATAATGATTCTGTATATATAATATAACATCCAATTATATATTATTATAATATCAAAAGAATGATATTTTCACTCGTGTGTACGTACAGATTACCGTCTCCACGACGCAATGAGATTCATTTCCAAATTCACTATTCATCAACAATTATAAAAATATATATATTACTAATAAGTATGTAATATATTACATAATAATTCTACTGGATATATATATATTTATATATATATGTACTTATGTACTTACATATATCTTATTCACTTACTTCTGTTCAATACATTATGAAAACAGAAAGAACGTTTATGTGTACGTACAGATTAAAGTCTCTAGAAACGATGTTTTCCATTTCATATATATGCCTATTATACATATTTATATTCTAAATATATGTTATATATAAATAATGTTTTATATTCTAGAAGTATTTAAATCATGATCTATGTGATACAATCAAGAGTAACGAGTTAAAACGTGTACGATAAAGAAAGCGATTATTACCCGAAATATTAATATAACATGGAAATTATTATTAATTGGGTAGTATAAAGTAATAAATGAATAATGTATGATATCATATATTTTAATATGGTTCTTTTATAATTTAGTAAAATATTACGGTCTTTATACAGGAGTTTAAACATACCCTCATCTAAAGGAATGTGAAAGGTAAGGGGTTTTCATCTCACTCTTTATTCCTGTGAGATTCATGCCATATTTCCATTATTACCTTTTGTGTGCTGTATGTACTGCCCATAATTTTATTCTTTGTGTAATAAAAATTAATTTATGTGTATTTACATATTCATTGTATGATACCTCTTTCATGGGTTGTATGTTTCGTAAGTTACCAGATTGGTAAGGGTTAATTTCACAATCTCTTTATTATCCGAGGTTGTTTTTACGTAATTATCTACTTGGACATATTTATTATCCATGTCCATGTTTTGTGAAAGAGTTTTCAAATTTATTAATTTAATGGAATTTTTTTACTAAAACATTATTTCAAATGTTTTAAATATTTATTATTCTAAATCTTTTTAATTAATGACCATGTCTTCAAAATGGGTTTTAAGGATTTATTTATATGGATGTGAATGTTTTTAAAATTTTAATTCCATTCAATAGTTTCAAAGTGGTATGGGGTGCTTTGATTCAAAAATTTCATTAAATGAATTCTTTTCTAAATTGTGTGACTTTTTAATATTTTCATGAAAAATGGATATTTCTCTCAAAGAGTTTTACAAATCCTTTTCATCCATGTCAAAATTCTTTAATGGATTTTATAATAATTTTGAAGTTGATTTATCATGATACAAATCTTCTACATTGTGTTGAAGGTTTTGTGAAATGTTAGATTGTGGATGTGTTATTTTTATACCATTTAGGGTTTATGAGGAATGTATATATATTTCGTATGATAGTTTAAATACGAATGTTTATGTTATGTTTAGACCTTTTCATATGAGGAATGCATTGGACATAATAACTGATGGGTGGAGCCCGCTATATCTCCTTGATGCATCAATAGGTCTCATGAGACAAACTAGTGTCTTAGAACAAGGCCTTGACAAATCATATTTGTAGTCCTGGCACAAGGCCTTGACTATGTGGTTATGATAGTCTGGCATTATACATTCCATCATTATGAAAGTGGCTATTGTTATTGCATATGATTATTAGAATAGTAGAATATCAATGTGAGTAAGAAAATGGAATTATTTTGATTTATATTTTCCATATTATGATGAAGTTTATGATGAAAAGGATTTTTTTTAGTTTTATACATTTCCTTAAATGTTTATGCTTCTTTTTGAATGCTTCCGCTGTATTGCTTACCCTTATTGAGCGTTTGAGGTCACCCTTTTCTATGTTTTATTTTCCCAGGATTCCTAGAAGATTATTGTTATTGATATGTAGGGTTAAGACAAGGGAATAATGGAATTCATGAAGGATTATTTTTTTTATATGTTATAATGTGTAATGTAACATCCGTGTATGAAATCTGTTTTGCAAGACTGCTAAACTGATCGGTCCTTCGGGACATGATTCCTTGTAATCATTCCAATGTATTAAAACAATTCACTGAGTTTGGGTAACTATGTTCGGGGAGTTACAATGTGTCTTTGATGGGTGATATTTATTAAGAATTGAGTGGGAGATAATGTATTAATTTTATGTACCATCTCATTGCATATCAATGCTTATAAATAAAATAATATTTCAGGGTTCTTGAATTTTTCAAAATGATATGTATTGAATAGTAATATAAAATTATGTAATATTAATGTATATAATATATGGATTTAAAATTTTGTATCATAGAATGGAGAAATAAATTTTGGATAAAATGATGATAAAAAAATTAGTTTAAATCCTTATGATAATCCAATTTGTATGAGAACCTCTTACATTTTGGTGAACAGATAAGTATGTATTTACATGAAAATATATCCTTTTTTTTTGGATACTATCACGTGTATTTTTTATTTGAAAAAATGCATAAAAAGGTATCAAAATCCAATGATAATAATTGAGTATTATTTGGATCATCACAGGTGCATGATGGGTTGGGCTTTGAATAAAACAATGCATGATAATCCCATATAATATTCTTTTATTAATCCAAAATTTCTTTATGAATCATTATGATGTATTTAAATATTTTTTTGACACTATATAACCTAATTTAAATACAAGGTCCCATATATTGATAAGAATGTGTCATGATTTAGTCATCTCATTAATGGATTTTTGGATTATATGATTATATATTATGATTACTTCTTGTCACACTTTGAATTATTTTTGTAGTTAATTTCTAGAACTAAGAAGAATAATATTAATGAAAAATAAGAGGGAAATTGTAGTGATTATACTGAGGAGAAAAATATTATATTGTATATGGAATTAAAACTCCTTTTATTGTGACTAACATGGTATCTAAATATATGATTCACAAAACTAACATTGGTGAGTTTCTTAATGAAGAAAATATGATAAAGTTGGAGTTTCATGAATCCCATAGAGAAAATTATTATTTTGATTCCTATATGATCAAAACATGGAAATAAGAACTCTAGGGAACTTATCAAAGGAAAAAAGAAAATGTTTAATGTGTTGGAAAAAAAAGAACTAAAATATAAATTTGAAATTTAAAATGAAATGTTTCGTTAATTATATAGATGTATATAATTGATTCAATAGGTAAAAATGTATAGATAAATTTTTAAATGTCTAATATATATGAATTATAAAATTCAATGTTCTATGGTAAATTCATATGAAGTGAATTGTTACAATTTTATGAGTAATGGTTTATTCATGATGATGAAGAGGCCATGAATTACATATTATCTTTTTGAGTAAATTTTGTATAAGTTATTATGTAAAAATTATGAAACCTAATTAATTTGATGTTGATGAATCTTATAGACTGTATTATATTTCGTATTTTTTGAATGATGTATTATGTTGTAAGATAGTGATGCCTAGTTTTTGGTTTAACAATAAATTTTAGTTATGAAAGTATTTATGTATTCCATTTTATAATTATGTGGTTGAGTGTTTTATCAATTATATTATTGTAATAATAATTAAGAAAAGTCAAAGCATTATTCTATAGTTTTTTATAAATGTGTTTTTAAGAATATAAATAATGGTAATGATAACCTAGAAATATTATTTATTTCAAAAGTGATATTTTTAGAGAACACATGGATGAGAGATATATAATACTTAACATGGGCCTGGTGTTTGGATAATTACATTTTGGGGGTAATGGATGATGGATATTGGTAAATTAAATTGGATCATACTGGTAACCCTAAAAATGACTAGTGATTTCAAGATGATTTTTTTTATGTTTTCATTGATTATGTTTATTAAATTTATTGATATGATGAATATATTTTATAGACGCTGGGTTTATTTGAGAAATATGGATGGAGTTTATTTTTTAATGAACTTATGTTTTAATTGAGTTTTTATATTAATTTAAGTTATTTGTGGGATATTATTATAACATTTATGATAATATATGATCATGTTTTTCACGTATATGGTTTGTGATATTATGAGCTACGTTGTGTTTTATTGGGATAAATTTAAATGTTGACATTGGAAGAAAAATATGATCAAATATTTCTTTCTTTCTGGTATTGTAATTGGTCAGAAATATATTCATGGGTTGAAAGGTTAATTTGTTATATAATTAATTTAATGGAACTAGGGATGTTACTATTGAGGTTTTATAGATTAATGTGTTATTTCATTATGTGAATATTTATCAATATTCCATTACTTTTACTACCCATTTTTGGGGAATATATATATTCATGTGGAATGCATTTTCATTTTTATGGATATTATCAACCATTAAATGTAAATTTTATTGATTTATGCTTGAATAAAATCATATTTTTTATTCATTATTTGAATATGAGGTGAAAAAAGGATGAAACGAATTGAAATATACAACAACAGATTAAGTTATTTTGTTAATATTTAATGAATTCATGTAAATAAATTTTTTATATTTTACTAGAAGAAAATACAAAAAATATTGGAGATGAGATACTAATATTGACAATTTTATATTTTTTACATTTGCTATGAAGAAATGATAATCTTTTTACACCTTATTGATTTTGGGATTCATATTCACTAACATTGGCATGAAAATTCTTTCCCAAATTATATTTTTCATTGAGAATTACCATTTTCCTAAATTCCCATATTTTCACTTATCCCTAATGTTATTCTAATCTATGAATTTTATTTTTTATTATTTTATGTAACATTTTTGTAACCCACATGTAATTATTAGTGGATAGTTTATTTTAATTTTCGATTATGTATGTTGCCAATAAATAAATTTCAAATATTGAAAAAATTGATTATTGAGATAAAAAATCTATTGATGTAATATATTTTTTGGGTATTATATAACATCCTAAAAGTTATGTCTAAAATAATTATATGATCAATTTTTTTTCATAACACCCAACACCAAGAATTTTAAAAACTATAATATACAATAGAAATAATATTATTAAAACTTGGTCATTAACACTTTGATGCTAAATTGGATGGTAAAAATAGTTCTTACCACTTAAAAAATATGTAGGAATGTTTTTAATAATAAAAATGTATTCATTTATGTATAATATATAATTTTAATATTTTCATTACAGTAATTTTTTTCCAAAATATATTTTGTTCAAAAATAGATTTGAATACTTTTTATATGATAAAAATATAATTAATTTATACCATTTTTAGAAATAGTATTTGAGGAGATGAGAATATTTTTTAATTTATCGTATAAATAATAGAATAAGATTAAGTGTTTGCATTTTTTAAAGATATATATTTTTTCATTGATAGTGAAAAATAATTTTTAAAATCTCTAAATTCTGATATAAAATATAATTATTTAAAAATAAATTTATGTTCATAATTTTATATAAAAACATGATAATATTCCTATATTTTGAAATAATTGAATAAAATATTTTTTAATAATAAGTAAAATTTTATCTGGTATATGATAATTTCGGGATCAAAAGCACATTTTTGTAAAAAAAATCATTCACACAATGTGTTTTTTGTACTAATTTTTTTAATAATCACTATATATTAATAGATTAAATATGATTTATATTATATATATTTAGTTAAATATTTTAAATTTAATTTCCTTCATATTTCAATTCAAGAATATAAGAAAATTTATTTTTATGCTTAAAAATACATTTTTCAAATAACAAAATGTAATTAAATTATGAAAACCTATCTAAAATAAAATTCTACCACTTATTGAAATATGATTTATTAAAATTGATTACTTTTTTTTATTCAGAATAGATAATATAACTTAATCGCAGGAACATAATTTTCTATCATAATAGATAGAAAAAATATATATACTTTTGTAACCATGATTAAGGGTGAAATGGGTTTTCTAGGGGGTTTTCTATAGGATTAGGGAAATAATTATACATAATGTTCTCTAATTTTATTTTAGAGGTATATTATATCATATTCAAATACATGCCAATTTAGAGCCTCATTCACATGAAAGTTACTGTATAATATTGAAATATTTAATGCAAGTAAATATGAATCCCTCCCCTCACTTTTAAAAGGGAAGATATTCTGTAACATATTTCAGAAAATGTTATGTTTAAATATTATAAAATACTTATAAAAAGTTTATATATCCCTACCGTTTATCCTAGACCTTCTACTTTTTTTATGAATGGTCTTTCAAGGGATATAGTCTAAGAAAAAGGATTTCCCTCAATGAAAAAGAATAAATATTAACCAAGACTTTCAATTTTATTTATTCTTCCATATAATATAAAGATATTTCTTCCTTCATGAAATTAATAATCTCATATAAAAAATATACGCATACGTTATTATGATTATAGATAAACAATTTACCTCCCCTTCTACATCAAATTTGAAATTAAAGTACCCCTCATGCACACTTGTTTACAACTTCCACCATATAGAAATATGAATAATTTTCAATCACCATTATTATTTATAATTTCTTATTAATTATTTAATGTTAATATATTATAATTTTTACGATATTATTATTCATTAATCATTATATTATATATAACTTTTTATTATCCCATATTTTGGGATAAGATAATATCACTAGTTCATATACGTGTAAGAGAACCTTAATAGAGAGATTCAAATCATTTATAATTTATTATTTACATCTAATATAATAAGGAAAGTCGTAGTGAATATTTATTATATTATAAGGATTATTAAAATTTGAATTATCATTTTCCATTCTTTTATTATGTCCATTGAAAAGATAAAGCATCACTCATGCGTAGTTATAGATTACCATCAACAAAAAGTGCTGCAAATCATTTTTCATCCCCACATTAAATGAAAAATTATAAAATTTATTTTATTTATTAAATATAAAATTTATAGAATTTTTATATTTATGAATAATATGTTACATTAATGAAATAATAAATACTAAAACTCTTAAAACAAAGTGGACATGTGAAATAAAGACGTTAAATTCCAGAATGATGAGTTCAATAAGAAATTATTAATAAATGGCTGTTAAAACTATGTATGTGGAACATATATGAAATTATAATTATGAATATGCTAATATTATATAGTTATATAAATCGAAATTTATCATACTAGGGACTATATAACTTATGTGTCATGTCCGATATAATGTAAGAGTTAATCATCTCAATTTTATTTTTTCGAGGCTTGTTTGAAATTATAAACATATTTATGTTTTTAAGTGGCTTATAGAGGTAAATTGAAAATTTATGTCATATATTCTTCTTAATTTGTGTTATTTAGAATTAATAATTCAATTTATTGAATGAAATGGAATTTTATTTGAGTTTTACCAAAGTGGATAATGTTTATCATCTGAAATTGTCATCTTTGGGAAATAGGTTATGTTATACACCTATATTATTTTATAATGAAAATATAAAATACCTTTTATATATTTTATCATTTATATCCCCAGTTTTATGAAATTTAATGTTAAATTGTATATTATTTCTTCATTCGGGGGCATGAATCAAAAGATACCAAAGCAGTACTAGTTTTACATTTCAATATCATTTTTAGTAGAAATATATATTCTTAAATTTATGATGTTGAAATTATATGATATATGTCTCCAAAATAATATTTATATAATTATTCTATATTTTAACATTGTTACATACCAAATTTTTCTTTAATTTTAGTTTTTATTTCTAGTTGAAGGTATGAAATAAATTTTTTATGGAAGGAGACCTATTCCTTCTGTTTAGTCAGGGATCTATTCTTCCGTGTCCATAAATTCCATAAAATGATTTCAAAAATATTTTTAGTATTTAATAATATTTATATAAACTCATTTAATTTTTTTAAAAAATATTTAACAAGATTTAAAGAGAAAATTCTTATAATTTTCCAAATATTTAATCTTTTATTTTCCTTAAAAATGTGATACAAAATGTTGTTTTATTATATAACAAATGAATAATTCATTATTAGGTCATGAGTACTATTTTTATTTAATAATACAATAGATTTTTCCATGTTTTATTTGAAATAATATTATTGGTTCACGATTTTATAAATTTATATATTTGTTAATATTTGATTATTAATTAAAAATGGTATTTTCCATAAGAAAAGATTCAATGTTCTATTAAAGGTATTTTCCTCTGGAAATTTTTTTATGTTTATTATTAAATACTAGGGATGTGACCAAATCATACAAAATTTATTATTTCTTTGACGTTTCAGTAATATGATGAAAAAATATGTATGAAACCGAATTTTTCAATGATTCATGTTTTATTATAATGATAAATGTTTTAATGACCTTTTCAGCATACTTATGAATGTATTATTATTATGTGATGGGTGTGTATGTTATAGTTAGTCAACAAACTGGCTAAATATTGTTGTTTTTTAAAAGAAAAAGGTCCATGGGAGGTTATCCCCAAAAAAATATTGGTTATAGAGGAGGTTATAAAAATACTAGAAAAGTAAAAATGAGAGGTTAACCTAATCCTATGATGTAACATCCTGATATTTTTAAATTTGAGACTATATTTGATAGCGTACAAGATTTTAAACATCATTATGAAAAGAAATATGAGATACAATTATTTTAATGTGACTTTTAATAGAGACATTATATTGGCGAGAATGAATAGTTTTAAAGGAATTTTGATATATATATGAAACTTCTCTAGAAAATTGTCTGTTAATAATAATTGTTTTTAAAAAAGAACTCATTTTTTCATAAATAAATTTTATTCATCAAAAATACATTTTCATCAAAAAATGGGATTTTATGTTTTTATAATTGAATATTATAATTATTTTTTTGAAAAGTTCTTAAATTTTTTTTCAAAATAAATATTATCTGAATTCATTATGTTAGTGTTATACAAAGATGAAATTTTTTAGAGTTATATAAT
Organism: Viscum album; assembly: GCA_963277665.1. NCBI lineage: Eukaryota > Viridiplantae > Streptophyta > Magnoliopsida > Santalales > Viscaceae > Viscum > Viscum album. Next base: position 278,464,752 of record OY728161.1, on the reverse strand, counting down.
TTTTTTTAATTGTAATTAATTCTAAAAAATTTGTTTCATATAAAAAAGATTATTTTATTTTAATGTATTTATAAAATAAAATTATATCATAGATTGTTTTTTAACATATCGTGACAATAATTTCTGTGTTTTTAATAATTAATTTTATTATTTATTGATTTTATATATTTAATGGTTCTTTCTTGAGTATTTTTGGAGATTTTTAAAGGTTTCATGGCCTATGCATGGTTTATGGATTGTTTTAACATTGTTATTTTTTTTAAACATGGACTAGAAGGGGTTATATTGTTTGTTCATGGATAAACAATGTGGTCATCAAAACTATGTATATTTTCTAGTGGATCTATTTTGGGTGCACGGTGAGGTGCATGGTTAGTTTTTTACCATGCGACCGGACCCAGGAAACCATGTGAATCATGATCAAAGTTCCATAAATTGTAATTAAATTCAAAAAACCCACATAATTAGCCCTTAACTACTCACACTCAATGATAATCCAATTCACTAGATTTTTGGATTCATTTAGTGCCATATTTGATCTTCATACCTCAAATATATGTAGATTGAAGTGACAATTGATGTAGTGGTCATCTTCTGATGAGTCATTTTCTTCTTTATCTTCATTCATTCCTCTTAAACTTATTAATTCTTCTTATATGTTATAATTTCCTTTAATTTCATCAGATATTGAATGATTGAAGTGGAATTATCGATCTACCATTTCTTTTCTCATCTCTTATGACCTCACATTCTAGATCAAGTAATTTCTATTGAAGTAGACATATAACAAATCCATTTATGTTGGATTATTTAATTTCTAGGTATGTGAATGTATGATTTATCATTTTTTAATCCATTATTTCATGATATATTTATAGAAGTGGGTTTCTTAATTTCTTACACTTATTCTATGAAATTTTATTTTTAAATTCTGTGTAAGATATTATTTGACCAATTTCCAATTGAATTGAAAGTGGAACGAATTTAATGTATATATTATTTATCTTTATCACATTTTTGTAATGTTTTTAATACCAATTTTGTTTCGAAATATTTTTATATAGAATTTAATGGATTTATTGGTGGAATATAAGGCTTTGGCCTAGGGTTTGATTTGTAAAATGAAAAACTATTATTTGAATTCAATTAGTTAAAACATTTATTCTTTTATAAATACTTTAATGTCATTGAATTTGTGAAATTTCTAGGAACACCTTTTAAATTATTTTCCTATCATTTGAAATGGGATTTCTTGGGTTATTGTAAGTGATTATTTTCATGGAAATAGGGTGTAACCAATGTTTTGATATGTATCGAATGATTTTAAAAATGAAATATATATTTTTAATGCATTAGGGTTTCTATGAAAGAATTTATTCTTAAACTGTACAATCTATAATTATTAAAATAATTTTTAAAAGGGAGCGAGTGTGGTTAACCATTTTGATATGGAATTGTATAAATTTTTTCTATTGAAATTGATGTTACATAACAGCTCGAATGAAACTTTATGATAAAAATATCATTTCATAATATCTTATTGTAACCATTTTTATTATTATACTTCTGATTTTTGGGTTTTGCAGAAAAAAAGGGTTATTTAAATTGAGGTAGTTTGGGGGTGAGAGTGAGATGTAATATGAGGGCATGATCCCATGATAGAAATTTTTTAAGGATCCATATGAGATCCTCATAACAAGATTATCTCACCCATATTCTTTAGACTCATCCTAGGTACCAAGATATTTATATGGGATAGCCTTTATATTTTATTTATTAGCATACTCAATGCTTGTCTAATAGATCCATAGAGAACGTGGATGGTTCAGGTTATAGACGTGCATCTTGGAAAGTAAGTGTATGATGAAATGGTTTTAATGAGATCTGTGAGACATGATGTATGATTAGAAATTAGTAATGTACTGATATTATTATATATTATGAGGTGTAATCACTACATTAACAAGGTTTTACCCCTGACATCTATATACTGAATATTCTATATGTGACGATGTTCCTTTTCACTTCCTAGAAACCAAATTTACTTTATGCGTTAATTACATCACTCAATTGATATTTTTATTCTTAGTTTTCCTATGGAATAATATTTATGTACTATTTTATAACATTTATTTCAAGTTAATATTCCTAATTTTTTAGATCATATGACTTTAGAATCTGAATTGGGTTTCAATGATTTCATGAAAAATTTTAGTTTTTATATTTTTAAAATGAAAATTTTATAGGTTTAGTTTGATAAATAATTTTTTTAATTTGTAAAACTATAGTTTTAAACTAATCCTAATACTCACTTTACATTCTACCACATTTGTATATGTGTGTTACCTAATATAGTTATATCATAAAATATTTGGTGGATTCCTACATGACACTTTATCTCACACATTGCATGTACCGTTTGGTGTCTTCATACATTATTTTATCATTGAATTTTTTCATACTCTCTCCTTTTTTTCACATTACGGTATTCAATGTAAAATAAATTATGGAAAGTTAGGTGGTCATGGACCATAGTGAGATGGGGTTTTGGTTGTTTTTCTCATCTTATATTGTATCTGTGTACATGTAATGGTTATATTTGTGTAGGTATCTAATGATGTTTATGATATGTAATTTTATTATTGTAATCTTTTGAGGTTCAAATCAATCCCAATATTTATTATTTATTCATAGAGTCTTATCGATGGACTATGGAAATAGGGAACACTATTTGGGTTAGTGGATAAATATATTAAATATAATTTTTGATGTGGTTCTTGAATGGTTCGTCACTAATGGTATTAGATGTGTTCATTTATTAAAAGTAATACCTTATACATTAGAACCTTTTGTGTTTGGGGTGACCCATTGTAGAATGGAAATTAAAAATGTATCAGTGCTCAAGTGGTAGTTCGTTAGAAGGTGATTGATCACTACACCTAAATATGATACTTTAGTTACCAAAGATATTGGGACATAATTATTTATTGTAAAGTTATTTGTTTTTTAATGAAAAATGATATTTTAATTCCTTATGATATTATCTTTGAATTTGGGAATCTCATATGAGTTATGGGTTGTAATATAAATATGACTACTATTTCACTATGTCTTAATTATATGATTTACATTGAGGTATTGGTGTGAATATTCTTGAAGTCAATCCATAAATTATTTTAAGATTTGTGTGTGGTTTACCATCCCCAGATATAAATACTTTCTAAGTTATACTCTAACACAAACATGAAACATTATTTATTATCGTCTAGGTGAATTCAAATGACTGATGTTGGTTAAGAGAGTTTTTGATGTGGATCCTCTCATTAATTTTTTTTATTTAATCTTTAATTGATTGTTTATAATCATAAATTCATTGTGAAATCCATATTGTTTCATAAATTTTTTTTCATTAAGTTAGTTTCAGGGTGATTTCTTTTATAAACATGTGTTTTATTAGAAACTTTTTGTCTAAAAAGTGGTTTTAAAAGACTCTTGTATGATGTTCTAACTAATAAATTTTGTTGAAATTTATGGTTGTAGATCATTTAAAATAAAAATGGGTTTGATAATTATAAAATCAGATTAATTATTTTGAAACAATGGAAGAATATATCCCTGATGGAATTTTATTTTTAAACTGTGATGGATTTATAACAAGATTTATCATATTGAAAAGAAATATTAATGTTTTATTGGTGGTGAAATATTTTCTATTGAGAAAAAATTGATGCCTTGATAAAAACGGTTGTTGATTTTCCTTAAAAATTTTTTTTCTCTGGATGTGTTTTCTATGATATCTATAATGATATGATTGTGTCCCATGATTTCCATAAATTTACCCCATGATTTTCTACATGAACTATATAATTTTCATTAACTAGTATATTTTTTGTAGGGGTATACCCTATTTTCTAGAATTAGAATCTCTTGTTGATGACTCTACCCAAACTCCATATAGAGAGGCATATCCTAAGTCCTTCCAAACATCCAACCTCATCCAAGAATTCATTGAATTTAATCCACATTCTTAAAATGTTTTAAACGGTTCTCTCTAGGAAGTAATTTTTTTGTATATGTTAATTGGATATTTTATTTTATAAAAATTAATTATGTTCGGAAGGTAATGTCTTTCAAATCCTTCTTTTAGGGACAAAAACAATATGAGTTGGAAGTTATAGTCTAATAATGTTTTCATGAATGAATGTCCTGGGAATTATTCAATTTGTTCTCTATTAGTTGGTAGTATCTAGTGAAATTGATGAAGAGAAAATTTACCATGTTCTTGGAGTTTTATCACGATGATGTACAATTTGCAACGTATACCAATCAATTATTATGTTTTTTCAGTTTTCGTACCTGGTATTTTTTATAAAGAATTCAATAACACTATATATTTTTGAAAAGGAATTTGCCCATACATTTTAATAGACATTCCCATGAATGGGTAGATATCTTATTGAAGACATCCCAATAAAAATTTCTAATATAATTTTGAGCTAGTGAAACTTCATGAATGGTCAAATAACTATTTCATTACTGATAAATTAAATCTTTATTAGGAAGTGAAGACGTCTATTTTTTTCCTATTCCACAGAACATGTTCATTCTAATAGGTTGTGTTTGATTGATCTAATAGTTTCTAAATGGTATGGATTTTTGGTTTACATTCTATTGGGTGACTGGAAAGTGAACTTTCAGTCAGGAACATAATCTTTTAAATAAGGAGCAACATATTCTTCATGATAATAGGGATCCATACTTAGTCCATATAGTGAATCATTTCATGAAGAGGATGATTTTTTTCTTATTAGTTGTTAGATACTAGATATGGTTAAAGACGTTCCATCTTATTAATTCCCAAACCAGAGGGAAAAATTCCTGATTTTTTCCTTCTTGTAGATTTTCAGTATTTTGAAAACTTTTATTTTTTAATATCTATTGATGGTATCTTTTATACATTAGTTTGACTCATTTTCTGACTAACTATGTAATAATTATTTCATTTTCCTCTGATCTTTATGATTTTCTATTTGAATGTGAACACTTTTATGGTTAAACTTATTTTTAATATGAATTTATTTCTTTGATATTCCCCATGCTCCTAATGGTTGAGTGTAATCTTATAATAAAAAACATTGAGGAGTTTGTAATGATTTCTTGTTCCTTGGTTTCCTATTGTTTTTACATGGCGGATGGAGGAAAATTGTTATGTGATAGATAATCTACCCTATAAGAGAGTAGTGCCCTGTTGTACACTGACCTATATGTTTGAGATCTATCCTGTTGGAATTGGATATACCATGGGAATTTATTTTAGTTACTTGGATAATGTGTACTTTTGAAAGACCAGACATGTGGTGGTGTGAGAATTTGATTTTAGGGGATCATCTTGTGGTGATGAACATTTTTTAGAATACTATGTTACCATCATGTTCGTACCCATGGTATAAATCCTTGTATATAATATTCTATTCATTGGGGAATTTGATATTTGATGATCCACCTTAGTGAGTGGTCAGATTCAATTATTTGGGTCTATGGGACATAATATTATTTTGTCACACCATTATTATGACTCTTTATATGTTGTAGAGAACTATAATCAGTCTCTAGTCAGTATTTTTTTAGAGAAATGTGATGATATTACTATGTTGATTTTGGAGTTCTATGTTTTCAATTAGGCTTTTGGTTAGTCTATCTTATAGACCACATTTATATGATCTGGATTTGGATGAGCCCATAAGGGGAATAATGATTTTAGGGGTTTTTTCATCACCACCTGTCTCATCCATATTCATTTAGGTTGTGGTTCTTTCTTGGATTTTACTAGAATTTTCGTGGTGCAACAACTTCCTCCATAGAGAAGGTTGGTATTATTCTAGAGGCTCAGGGTTCTTTCTTACAAGGAAAGGGTGGTCGCGACTTCTATGGCATCGAGGTCATGTTCTCTCTTTAGCCGTGTGCGGTTGAGATACTATATGGTGTCAGGATTCATGATCCTATTCTATGGTGATGGGTTTGAGATCCGGTGTAATGTCGGGGTTGATATTTGGTTTCTCTATGGAATTGGGGGAGAGCATCAGTGCAACATTGAGGTTACCAGGATGATTAATATTCTTAAAAGAATTGGGATCAAGCATCAGACTTCTACTTGTCGTAAATACATTTTCTTCTTTAATCTTGGGGTCAGATCTAATCCATATGTGGTGTGGGGTTACGATTCGATCTTCCACAGTGTCGAGATTCGGATTCAATTCCATGGTGAAGGATTTGTGATCTGATCTGCTTCATTATGCTTTAGAGAGGGTTCTTTGGTTGGATTTGTTGTGGTCTATGTGAGAAGATTTAATGGAGGCGATGAGATTTGTGGAGTTTTGAGTTGTATCTGTCACTGGGGTGGCCAGGTTTCTAGCCCCTATAGGTTACACTTTCTTACCATGTGATTTCTACTATTGTCCTCTGGTGAAGTTTCTTTCTCAGACTAGATCTATTCAACTTTATTCCCCGGCTAGCGCTTCTATTTCAGATCAGTGTGGTTTCCCTATTCGATGACACCATATTGGTGTGTTTTTTTGGTCTTCCAGCCATAAGTGGCGTTGTCCTAGCTTCTTACATCATGGTGTGTATGTTTTTCTGGGGTTTCACTTTTTCGGATACTCTTTTGAAGGGAACCCCTTAGTTACATTGCAGTGAGTCTATCTTGGGGAGAGGGTTCCAACATGCGGGATGATGGAAATGTTGTTAATTCTTCGCTTATTACATATTATTTGGGAATTATTTTGTAGTGGTTCACTGATTCATTGATTTAGTGTCTTGTGTCTTACGTTCAAGGGATTATACTTCCATACCTCCTTTAATGGGCTTCTACTGATGAGGTTTAGAGTATGAGCCATTCACCTAACTATTTCTTTTGGATTTGGATGTTTGAGAGAGACTAATTGTTTTAAACTTTTCTAGGAACATTCATTTCTTAATGGGACAGATTTTGGTGGTGTGATGTGATGTTGGAAGGTGGACATAATATATTTATGCTGGGATCAGTTTCTATTTGTTTTCTTGATCTGGTTATTGATGGCCCTTTGACTATTGGGGTAAATTTTTTCCCTTTATATCCTTGATTTCTTCTAGGTTCCCCCTTACCCCTTAAAATGGATTTTTCTAATTAAAATATTAATTTTTAGTCTTTTGGACCACAGACTTCCAACCACACAAGATGAGTGAGGGATGTCTTCTTATGTTGTTGTGTTCTATATTTAAGACTGTAAGCCTTCCAGAGATAGAAATTTTTATGGTTGGGAGGTTGTAACATCATGTAACATATTTTATGTGATTTTTTCTATTGATATAATTATTATTTGATTAGATCTCTTCAAGGGATTTTCCAATATTTTTATGGAGTAATTTTTATGGATTATTTTCCTATGAATAGTTTTCACTAAGTTTTCACATAGTTATACAATGTGTGAAACATGGACATAAGGGTGTTGCAAGGATTGTGCATTTTCAATATTAGTGTGTAGGCTAAGTATGATACTCTTATTAAGGGATATATTTTGGGTACATCGTGAGGTGCACTTTTGTACTAACCATCTGACATGACCTCAGAAACCAATCGAATGATGTTTAAATATCTGTAAATTTTTATTAAATTCTAGAAACCCACAAAAATAACCATAATATCCTCACACATTAACATAATATAATCCGTCATTTTTTTGAATAGAAAGTAATTTTCACCCTCCCAAACTCATATCATGGTAGAATGATATTCTAATAGAAGTATTGATCCTCTTATGGTGAGTTATTTTCTTCTTGATCTTTGATTTACCCTCTTCTGTTTATTCCCAAATACTAGAGTTTATGATAGCCTTAACATTTTATAGGATCTTGAATGATTTATGTGGAATTATGTATATAAGATCTATTGTATATTCTCTTGACATCTCTCTTCCTAGATCTAGTGGTCACCATCGAATGAGAGACATATTAGATCCATTATGGTTGGAATCATTATTTTTCAAGTAGGTATTTTTATTATTATCAATTGTTTTTTACTTCATTATTTCTGGATAAATCCAAAGATGGTGGTTTCTTAATTTCTAACAATTATTTAATGAATTTTTTCCTTCAAATTCCTTGAAAAATTATTCTTTCTAAAATTTCCCAATGAATTGAATATCAAAATAATTTAATGGATATAATCATTCTATTTGTAACCATTTTTTGAAAATTTTAAGGATATTTTTTTAATTAAATATTATATGATGTTTTCTAGTTATTGAGGGATTTGTTATAGTTTTTCAGTTATGAAATGAAATTTCATCATCTGAATGAAATTATTTAAACTATTTTATTTTTAAAAATAGTTTAAAATGGTTAACTTTTTTAAATTTCCATGAACCCCATTTGATGATTTTACCCCTGTTATGAAATGGGTGATCATGGGTATTTGATTTAAGTAATTCATTTTCATAGAAAGATGGTGTAGACACATGTTTTGAAATTTATTCAACCATATCAATGTTTTAATAATAAATTTCAATTCATTAGTGTTTCATTGAAACAAATGATTGTTTTAAATTCCCATTTGAAATTACTATAATTATTATTGAGAAGAAGAAGGCATGGATACTCTTTTAACGTTGAAATGTATTTAATGTTTTAATTTTAATTTTATGATACCTAAATGCTAGTTTGGTGATTTATGATAAATATATGATATAATAATATATTATTATAAATTGTTGAATTATTATAATTATAATTTTTGGGTGATGAAAAAAATTATTGCTTACTTTGGGGGTGTTTTGGGGTGAGCATGAGATGTAATTTTATGGAATTATCCTATGATTGAATTATTGATAAGGATCCATATGAGATCCTTGTAATTTTTTTATCACACACCCTTATTTTGAATTGGTATGGGATCCTAGATAGTTAGATGTGATAACCTAGTAATTTTCATCAATAGCGAACTCACAACCTGTCTGCTGGATCCATAGAAAACATAAAACGTTCGGGCTATTAACATGTGGCCAGGAAAATAGGCTCTCGTTTCATTATACCAATGAGAATATATGTATGCCTGAAAATTAGTGATGTTGTAATTTTACACGCTCTTTTGAGATTCACTCACTATCATACCGAGGTTGTACCAATGAAATCCAAATACATTATATTCGATAAATGGGCATGCTCTTTGTCACTACTTGACATTGGATTTTCCTTGAATGATTGATTATAGTTCTTTATTGATCTATTTGATATTATTATGCCACTAGAATCTACTATTTTCACTCTTTTATAAATTTTTATTTCATGTGAATATACTCAAATTTTAACGATTATATAACTTTATGTTATTAAAAAGGTTTCAAATCTTTTCAAGAAATTTTTTAGTTTTTAAATAGGTAAATGCCATGTTTTTAGGATTAGAATTTTAAATGAATTTCAAAAGTTTAAAACTATATTTGTAAATATTTAAAATAATATTTTTATACTAATAATGAAAATATATTATTGTACTCCACTTTTAACATATTTTTCTTACCTTATAAAGCAACAATATAGAATCTTTGGTGTAATACTAAAGGGATCTTTATCCCACAACCTAAATGTAACTTTTACCATTTAAAACCATCATAATATTATATAAGGTGTTCATCCACTAACCATACTTTTTAGTTTCATGTATGTGTGCCCAATTATGGGTGAATTAGGACATAGTGGATACTTATGGACCACTAAGAAATGAGTTCTTGTTATTTTTTATTTCCAGTTTTGTATCGTCACCCTATACATGTAATGAGTATATTGATATATGTAGGTAATGATTTTTCTAAAGTGTATATTTATTATAGTAACATTTCGAGTGTTAAATCATACAAAATGGTTATTTATTGATTCCTATATGCTTATCATTAGCTATTGGATATTTGGAACTCTCTTTTAGTCACTGGAGAATTACCACATATATTTGTTTAGATATTTTTCCACATGGGTTCTTAATAGTTGTAAAATTGAATTAGTTAATTATTGATTCATTATAATTTAATTATGTTTCTTAAATGAATTTATATTACAATATAGTAGAAAAATATTATATACTTACCAATATCATTTTTTTAAAATCTTATTTGAGTTCGGGATTAATATTAAAATATGTCACATCATATATATGTTTGGAATTTTGAAAAATGTATTCAATAATTTGATTCAAGAGGTCCAAATTTAGTAAATAGATCACTTTTTGGTCCAATATGAATAGTAACATTATTGATTTTTTTATAGTGGCAATGGGTAAACATTGTAATGGAGGTTTAAATATTATGTGATAAACACTATAAAATAACCATAAAACTTGTGTTAAATTTATATGATCATTATAATTCATCCATATTTATCTAAATATTCAATAGATGATGATATTTATATTTATTGGAGATTATGAAAATTTTAATATTTTATTTAAAATATATAAAAAAGACATTTTTTTAACCACCAAAATATTTGAAAATAAATAAATAGATGATCTGTTCTATTTGAATTTTATTTTAAAAGATAAAAGGTTCATATTTATAAGGGAAATTTATTTTGAATTTTTATTTTAGAAATACATACCTTATTTAGTTATAAAACCCTAACATAATAATAAATAAATTAATTATAAAATAAAATAAGTAATATTGATAATATTTATAGTAATATAATTTGAGATAAATAATCAGATCCAAAAATTTTAAATATTAACATGAATTTTTAGGGATATTTTTTTTATTTTTACCTATTATCTTCAAGTAATTATAGTCACTGTTATGAATTCTCTTACAAATTGACATGAAATATATATTATAATAAATAGTTAATTATTAAATGATATTAAATGACTAAAAAACCTGAATTTATCTATGTGAATATAGTCTATAATATCGTCTATGATCTATTTACATGTCATTTGTAAATATATTGTGACTATATTGACCCATAATGTGTATAAAGTTTTGTTTCATTGTACATTGATAAAGGATTAATGATGGGTTAAAACCAAAAGATATGAATAATAAATTATTCAAAATTTCTCTAAAATTTATTGTAAATTATTATTTTGTACCATAATAATTATATATTTGGGATATATTATTCATTAGATTTTCAGAATTGAAAAATAATTTTTATTAATTTTTTATTCTGTGGAATTCCAAGAGTTCCCCTCTACTCTCTTATAAAAGGTATCCTCTTTTTATCAATACATCACACATAAAACCCCATTTATTTTAGCCAATACCATCCAAAATAAATTCATAGAATCCCCCACCCCCTCATAGTAAAAGTCTTATTATATGAATAATACCATCCTTAGATGGATTAAGGTGTTAATCAATGAAGGATTTCCAAATAATAGTTATACATTTTTCGTTATGTGTTAGTTTTGATTCATTTTTAACCTCATTTAAATAATCTTCAAACATGAATAAATAATAAATATAATAAATAGAATACACTTAAATTTTATTCTACTAGTGGAAAACCTATATCCATCTCAATCCTAATTCAAATGGTAAATTATTTCATCTGTCATGTCTACAGTGGACTGTCGCCTCACGAACAGATGTAATTTGATTTCTATTACTGTATATAGAGACTTGTTTATTTGTTGAAATTATTTTTATATATGATATTTATTACATATTTATAATTATTAAAAAAAGATATTATATAATTCCATACCATTCCATTAAATGAAAATGATAATGTTGTTCGTGCGTACATATGAACCACCACCACCATGATACGATGTGGTTGATTTTGCAGCACCACATCTTGTGGATGACATATAAATTATATGTAATTAAGTGACACTATAATTTTGATATTATTATCATTATATAATGGTAACATAATACTTATGTTCATTCCATAATAATCATTAAAATAATAGAAATGCTACTCATGTCTACGTGTGGCATACCGTCTGCATGATTGTAATGTTGTTAATTTTTCATAATCATAATTTCTGATTACATTTAAAATTATGATTTTTTAATATAAATTATTATTATATCATGATTATTATTATTTCAATTATGGAATAATTATTTCATTGACATAAATCAACTGATAAGATCTATTTTATACTTTTTAATGAAATGTCATAAAAAACTCCAACATGAACATAAAGAAATAAGTAATTCTATATAAAATAAAAATAAGTGATATAATGGTATTAATAAAAATGAAAATTATACTTAAGAAACTAAATAATTTTACTATGTTAATTATTCGATAAGATAATAATGGAAATGGTGATTCATTCTAAAATCATAAGACATGATTTTAAAAAATAATATTTTAATGATTCCCTTAAAAATATAATTTTATTAAATATTAATTTCTAATAAAAACTTAATAAATAAATTTTTTAATACTATATTATAATTTATTCATTTAAATTATATCTATATTGTAATATTTATAATTTTTTTGGAAAATAATTGTATTGTTGGTTTCGTAATTACGTTCTATGGGTGTTTTCTGAGAAAAAGTATACATGCAATGTTTTTGGTCATATACATCATCAGATAATTTTTTCACCATCATGATTAATAATTTATTTGATGAATAATTTATAAATTTGTAGTTCAATTTTTTTTAAAATATTTTCCTTTTTAATAGTAAATATATTTAAATATGTTTTGTTAGAATGGAAAGGAAATTTTCTCCAAAAAATGTTCCATGTGATCTTTCAAATAATTTTAAATCTAATATGACATCCTTTGATGGTACCTAAAGTGAAAAATTATTTTACTCAATAATACTTTCCAAAATATATCCTTCAAAGAGAAACCTCTTTTCTATTTTCATGATATTTTGTTATTAAAATTAGAGTTTTAAATGATATGTGGGTTTTGATATTGAAATGGGGTTTTTATATGGTTTTAAAAGAGTACTTCAATAGATTTTTTTGTGGAAAATTGGAAAGAATACCTTTTTTATATGGTACTTGAGAATTATATGTTAAATGGGTGAGACCATTATGAAAAATACATTATGGTGTGCCCCATTATTGATCACGGGTGATCCTGATATAAATTATAATTTTGGTGCCCCCAAATATCCCTAGGTGAGCCTAACATAACTTATAAGATGGATGAGACCTGATAGTGATCAAAATCATTAGACAATGACTAATGAATTATCAAAAATGTATTATGGAGTTACTATTGTGGTTTCTCATGAGGATTTAACTGGCCTCCATTTATTCCTAACACAGGTGATGTATATAGTTCGATATGATTCCAAAAACCATTTTTATTTTTGTGTGTCATATTTTAATGGTTTTATTTGATAAAGCAATGCTTTTTTTCAATGTCAAATAGATTTATTTCATTTTATCATTGAAAAATGATGCAACAGAACACAATTCATGTGATTTCATTGTTACAATACATTAAAAAAATTACTCTTTTTTATCAATATTAATGAAATTTGGTGGTCATCCAACTTATTTAAAAAAAAATCATTTGGTTTAAGGATAGGTAAAGGAAAATAAGAAGCTATGATAAATGTCATGAACTATTTTCATGGAATGATATAAATTTTTCTTTTATAGATTTTATATTATGGGAATGGGATACTCAACCAAATTGTCCACATTGTAACATATTTTTTCTTGATAATTGTTATAACCTCACTATCCAAAACTATTACCCTAATATATATTTAGATAATGTGTGTGAACTATAGTATAATTTAACTAGATTATATGATGTTTATAGTTTTTTCCTTATATATGGTATCAGAGAAAGCTCTAGAAATTTATATAAATTTGGACTTTTTCTAGTGATAATTGCTCAAGAGTTATGGACACCATCATGGGTTTATATGTTTAAGGATTATTATATGTTTAATGTGTCAGACTCCCCTTTCTTGGTTTAAGGTGCTATAATTTTAGGATATTAGAGATATTATTGGTGATTGTATTTATAATGGTAATTGAATTAGGTATAATGGATGTGAAGGTTAAATTGTTATAGTGTTTCTAAGGGTATTTTTGCTAAATTGATTATATTTATTTTAATGTGTTATAGTTAATTTGTTGTTATAATGATGTTATTTCATTATCATCAAATATATTTTGTAAATAATAAAGGGATGGGATATCACATACCATTATTATATAAAATAGATTATATAATCATCAATATATTGTAAAACTATTTTTTAAAAGAATTTAAAACTTTTTAATATCCAAATCACTTGTAAGAAACTATTTGATCTATCCAAGAAATTTTATTTATTTAAAATTTAAATAGATCAAGGATTATATTTTATTTCATATCAAAATATCAATTTCCCATATCATTTGACATGGTAAATTCCAACAAGGACTTAGATATATATATTGACTTCATACTATCTGATGAAGGAGATATAAACCTCATAAAAGAAGTAACTTATGTATAAATTTTAGATATGAATTATTTTTTGTATTCTCTATGTTTTATAATTTCTTCCAGTTGATACCAAATTAATGATAAGGAAATATTTATTATCATTTATTTATAGAAATATTTTATGAAGGTATATGAAAAAAAGGAATGGTTAAATTTTTAAGAAGGTTTTTTTAGTGAAGGATGTGTTTATCACTAATATTATGATATGTTCCAAATATAATGATAATCAGGAAACACTTAAAATGTGATAAATTGAAGGGTTTTTTTCAAAATTAGAAAACATATGTTATATTGTATCAATAGTTTTGATACATGTTGTAGTGAAAAGGTGATAATTTTTTGCAGAAATTTAATGAATTTTAATAAATTATTGATGTACATGTAACCCTTAAGATGAACATGTGAATAATTTTATATGTGTATGAATGACTTTTATTATTGTATACATATGTATTAAGGGATTAGTATCCTTTAAATTTTATATGATATATTATTTTAAGGTAATAATGGGATATTACATTACATGTATTACAAATTGAATTGTTTGAGGTAACCATTAATGATAAAACATTTATTCAATTTTGACTATATTTATGTAATTATGGTTCCTTTTGATGAAATTTCTATAAAATATATAAGAATTATATTAATATAATTATTGAAAAAGGACGAGATGCATGCTGGGTGACAACCCATATGATCTATAATATCTATGGGGTTGAATCCCCAACTGAAGGGCGATGATGGTTCAATACCTAAAAGTGGCCTATATAAATTCATTTTTATTATGAAATTTTTAATTTACATAAAATTTTTAGTAGATAAATATTATGTTGTTTTTTTGGAACATTTTTTTTATCTAGTAGATGACATTGGGATTGAAATTTTATTAGGTGATTAATATATTAATGTTATTTTGAAAGAATTTCACTATTTTGGGAAACCTGTAGTATTAAGGTAAAATAATACCATGACATTTTATTTGAGAAATAATAGTTGAATTAAATGTAGAGGCCACATATTATTTTATTGTGGCTTACATTGATTACTGTAATTTATATAAATTACTATCATATTATAGTGATTATGTGAGTTGGGAAGTTATTAATTTTTTATGAGAAATTAATAGTGATTGATGTTATATTGGAAGATAAATATTAAATATATATTGTGAAAAAAATTTATAAAATCCTTATGTTTTTTTCTTTACAATATTAATTTGGATTAATTTTCAGTAACTTTAAGCATTGTTATTACTTTGAGTGATCATTCATTAATATTGGTTATTTTTTGATTTTGGGAGAATAAAATAGTTTTTATTTATATGAAGGTTCATTATATATTGGAATTATCATACAATTTTAAAACAATTTTTGTTATGGTCAATTAATAATGATAGTATGAATATGGTTTTTTTCTATTTTATATATTTTTTATATGTGGAAGTTGAATCTTGAGTTATAGGTATGAAAAAATCATCTTAATTACTCTTTTATTAAAGCAAAAGATGAAACTATTATGTAAATTAATTAAATGATGAAATAAAATTTATAGTTTTCTCATGTTTTTAGTTAAGATATCAAGAAAAAAAATTATTTTGGACAAAAATTTTAAAACAAAAACAATATATGTGTAATATTTTTATAATAAATTCAGTAGTATTTTAACTCATAACATATTTACATTTTTGTGGTGGTTAAAATTATCATGAACCTGTTATCTATCACTCTTTATCAGTCCTTGGGAGTTATTCTCATATTCCATATCCATTTTTTACTTCTCAATAGTTTTTTCCAACATGGAAATATGGTTATGTGCTATTTTGGATGACCTACAAACTTTTATATTCTCTATTTCCAAGATGATGTTCTATTAACCCAATTTGTGATGTGATATTTCAATAAAGATATTTTGTGATATGAAACACTAATTATTAAGATATAGTTAAAATTACAAGGATAAAATTTTTTGAACTGTGGGTGGAGAATATAATATCTCATTATTTTAAAAGGAAATAATATGTTAAATAGAATACTAGATATGAAACACTGAGATTAAATGAACAAAAAACTATTATTATTTAAAGATGAAATTTTTACAAAAATCAATATATTGGAGGAAATGAACAGTGTTAACAAAATTATGAAATATATCATATTCTAACTCATTTTTATCCTATTAATTAATGATTTTCAAATAATCACTAATTTTTAGTAAAGTTCATTTATTCATCAAATTGTTTTCCCTAAAAATGCCACTAATCCTTTTTTGAGTGGATACTATAATCCATTTCAGAAAATTTTAAAAAATTTATTTGAAAAAATGAATTTAATTTTTGAATTAATTATTTGAATATTGTCATAGGATGAATTTTTTTTAAATTTCTATAGAGTTTTATTTTTCAACGAATAGTGAAATATAGTGATATTTATTTAAAGATGCATTTTAATTTAATGAATTTATTGAGTAAAAGTATAATTTGGATTAATAATTAAATTTAATTAAATATTCATTATTTATAATAATCCAATTTTATTGTTTTTAATATAATTTTATAATTTAATTTAGTTTTTTAAAATTTATACTTAAAAGGGAAATTTTCTATGAAATTGTATTCATTATTTGATTAATATTATGTTAATTTCAACCACATCTATATTTAAAATATTTAAATATGGATTAGATATTTTTAACCATGGTGTGTATATTTAATAAATAGATCTATTTCAATTGTTCTCAATAGGAATACAAGCATTTGAATATTTTGTTACCACGTAAATGGTAAATTAGGTAATTAGAAATTAAAAATTTTATAATAAAGGATAGAAATTGAAAATAACACTAGAATAAATTTTATTGGGTTATTATAATTCATCCAAAGGTCCAATATTTTTCAATATTAATTTGGATGTGACTATGACTTCTATAAAATATTATTTAAATAATAGAAAAAAATTTCAGACTCTTGTTTCTAAATAATAAATAGTTTTTACATCTGCTTAACTAGAGGGCTTTTTATATTATAAATACTCTATATGAATATAAATTTGTTTAATGTAATAAGGAATATTATTTTAAAAATTTAGAGGAGACATTTCTATCATAAATGTTTGCACAGAAGTGACTCATTAATTATTCAATTAATGGAAAAATAAAATAATTGAATTTAAACATATTTTTTGTCTTAATATTTTAAATAATTAATGGGAACCTAGAATTTTATAAAATAAAAATGACAATGTAGGGATATAATAAAATATTTAGTATTAATATTTATTGTATTAATATTTTTATTAATATTTCTTATTTTCTTGTTTATGGTTGAAAACATCTACCATGATCTATTAGTTGGTCTTTTTTCCATTTATACCAACTATATTATCCTTAAATGTATAATAACCCTATTGTTATGGTATGTTTAAAAACTGTTAATGAATGGTTAAAACCAAAATATATTTACAAGGATGTATAGAAATAATTTAAAAAATATATTAGATGATGTTATTTTGACCCATATTAATTTTATATTATGAATAAAATAGTTTGGATCTATTTCGAATTTAATATTTATTTATATGATTTGATATTTTGAAGAATTCAATTAGTTCCCCTAAAATCAATTATACTCAATACATCACAAATAAAAAAATTTGGGTTTTACAATACCTTCTAAATCAATTCCTAGAGTCAATCCCCTTATTACAGTGTTCTTTTTTAACATAACACAATCTATAGTGGGATTCAGGTGTTAATCAATGATGGTTTACTTTCTAAGACATATAATTTTTATCCACATATTTTAGTTTTTCTTCTTCTTCAATATCATTAAAATATTCTCAAACCGTGATAAAATAATAATTCTAGTATCATATATATGTTTATATATTATCATTTTAATTAAAAACTAATATCTATCTACAACCTATATCAAATTGGAAAAGAATTCATCATTCGTGTGTACAAAAGACTACCACCTCGTGAACCAATCTAATTTTTTTCCATCAACATCTCTCAATATTGGTAATAATATAAGAATAACTATAAATTTAAGCTATTTTTAAAATTTTTATCAATATTGTAAGATAATATAGCATTTACATTCATACCCTTCCATTCACAAAATAATGATAACATTTTTTGTGAGTCTGTGTGGTCTACCACCTCCACAAACAGATGTTATTTGTCTTTCAACACCAAATCACATGGATGATATATATATAATTATATTAAAAGAAATAATATTACGTATATTATGTTATTATAATTATATAATGATAAAATAGAACATTAATTATTTACATGATGATCATTGAAAAAAGTGGAATCCTGACTAATGGGTACATATAACCTGCTATCTCAATGATTATATACCAATTAAATTTTCATAACCAAAATTCATTATTGGTTTTAAAAGTGAGAGTGATATAAAAAATGATAATTATATAATGATAATTATTATATAAATCATCCAATAATTACCTCTTTTACAACAATTAACCTATAAAAGTCATTCAGGACTTATTAAATAAATATCATCAAAACATAAATGTGAAATAAAATGATAAAGTAATGTTATAAAAGTGTTTATAACTAAAATAAGAGGGGTAATATACTTAATAATTTATTTCAGTAAATTATATAATTAAACATTGTTTACAATTAAGTGAGATAAATTATGTATGTGGTGATTTAGACTCAAGGTGATGTACTTTTTAAAAAATCATATTTTGATGTTTCCCTCAAAAATATATTTATCATATGTATTAATATTTTAATTTTTTTTAAATAATAGGTTTGTATATTATCCTATGATTTTTAGAGTTATTTATAATAATGATTTACGTTTTACATTGTTTTGGGAAAATAATATTTTTGTTGCTTTCAAAATATGGTTCATTGTGACTTTTCAAAAAAAATAATGGAAATAATACTTTTTGTATTATAAGGAATGAGAATATTTTCCCACCCTCTTGACTAATCATTGATGTTAATATTTCATTATAATTTTTAAATGAACTCTTAAATAATATTTTATTCCTTTATAATTTCATAGATTTTAAAATTCACAGTTTTAAATTAACAAGGATATTATCCTCAAGAAATGTTCCATGTGAAATTTAAAAGTAGTTTTCTATAAATTATGTCATCATTTGAGGTTACTTAATATGATAATCATATATTATACAATAATTTTTTCAATGATATTTTCATCAATGAAAAATATATTTCCCATTTTTCTATATTTTGTTTTGAAAATGGATTCTTATATAAAATTGTATTCTGATATCCATGTGTGATTTTTATATAGGTTTAAAAGAGATTTTAAATGGTTTTAAGATGAAAAGGTGAGAGAATAAATATTTTTTGAATAGAACATGATAATTACATGTGAAACCAGGGATTCCCAGAAAAAATATATGTTTATTTGAGTCCCATTATAGGTCATTGGTGTGCCCAAAATAGATTATACTTTTTGTACACCCAGGAGGTATCTAGGAGCCCAACACAGGTTATATGATCTGAGTTATCAGATAAAACTCCAATGCACTGGGTTATTATCATTTCATTAATAGGTAAAAATTATATAGTTGTCGAAAAGGATTCTATTTTCTATTTAACTAGGATATATTATTTATGACATGAGTGATGAATGCATTAATATATGATTCCAATTTTTTTCATTTATTTAGTTATTAATATTTATCTTTCTGAAAAATTTTATGAGTTTTCAAGGTGTAATTTAGTTACGTCAATTTGTTAATGATCAATAATATGAAGGTAAATATTTATTGATAGATCATTTTTTAACTGTACTAATGATTTTATTCTTTTTGATGTCCTTTAATTAAATTTTAGTTTTCCTCTAAGATATTTATAATTTTATTCATAGGGTTTAAGGATATGTAAGGGAATAGAAGATGTCAATATAAATATAAAGAATATTTTTCCTGAAAATAAATAATGTTTTATCATAAATAATTTATATTTTTGGAAACATTTATGAAAAATATAATTTTTCACTTTTTAATACATGTTTTTATTATATGTGGGTTATTAAATAGATCTCTAAAATAAAAAACCTAAATGTTATTTTGGAAATGTTTTTGAATTATAGTATATAGACTCTAGATTATGTGATACTTACGGATGATTCTGAACACAAGAGAGGATACACATGAAGTCATCCCAATCTTGATGAATGTATATAGTGAATTATCTCTGTCATAACTTGTTATGAATATACTTATGGGTATCCCTGACTTATTAATTACAAGATTTTTATTATATAATTTTTATGAAAAAAAACTATGAAATTTTATTAACCTATGGATCATGTTATTTGATTTTTTTATTAATCATGTCTTATGAAATGATAAAAAAATTTCATGACTCCTAATTATATTAATCATTGTGTTTGAATTTAAAATTTAATGATAATCTTCTTATGATATTACACTCAATATATTCTTATATATGATCATTAATTGATATATCCTTTTTATAACCTTAATTTGTATCTTACTTCAAAAATTACTATATTCCCTTATCTCCATGGTAAAATGATTTAATGTAGTATGATGTGTCTAAAAATGGTGTTATTTGGGATAAACATAGTATAAGATGTTGTATTTATTTAATTTACCAGTTGATTTTGTATCCATGTTTAAGAAAATTTTTCATATCAATTAAAATTTAAAATATTTATTTATAATTATTCTATATATATATAGTTACTATCTATTTTTAGTATCTAGTTTGATTAATCATAATTATTTCAAACTAGTTAAGTAAAAACATCTTTTTTATTCATTATTTCATGAATTTTTTCATTAATATATCACATATGGTACTAGATAATATTATTTATAAATATTTATTATATTATCAACTCAGTCCCCTTTTATTATGGGATAATGTTATTATAAATGAAATTTGAGACATGTACGCCATAATGTTTTTTTCAGACTAATGACGGTGTCTTAAATAAGGATTTTTAGTATTCATATAACATGTTCAAAATAATTTTTTTATTAATATAAAATTTATCATAAAATAATTTCACATACTCATCCTTGGTAATATTTTACAACATTGTATATGAATGTGGTTTGGCTTATCCAAACGTAGGAATATAATAATTAATGGAATATTATGATTATTAATGTGTTTTATGTTTTTCTTATTATCATTATTAATGATTTAGAATGAAATTATTTTGTAATTTTATATTGGATAATCATGTTTCAATGGATAAAAAAAAAAAAATTGAATCATTATTGTAAAAATTATATCCTCATTTGTGGAGGTGGTAGTCTTTACAACACGTGATTAATGTTTTCACTTCTTGATGAATGGGATATAAAGAAGTAGGATGATTATTTTTATCTTAATAATTATAATTATATTATATATGTAGCATTTAATCTTCAATTTCATCCTTATTAATAGTTAATATATAGGTTGAGGTCATGGTGAAAAAAATGTATATTTGTGGAGGTAGTAGTCTGGATGATGTTTGAATGTTTATATGGTTTTTATTAATAAGAACGTGGAATGGTTGATTATTGTTATTAAATTAGAATAAAAAAATTATATATAAATATATATAAATTTTAATCAGTATATATTTATTAGTTAATTAGATTTTTGAATTTAAATATGAAAATAAAAGGTATCAGGGGAAAAAGTTCTCTATTGAGGAATGTAACAATCCCTTGGAAGCCTCCTTTGTAGTGGATGAATAAGGAAAATATATTTGGAGTATATAATATGTGAAAATTTATTGGTGTATAGGTTTTTTAATTATATAAATATTTAAATTTAAATAATTATTTTTAGGGTGGTCATTAATTGGTGGTGAGAGGCCCCTTTTATAAGTGGCCAGAATATCATTTTTATAAATATTTCAAAATAATATAAATAGAGTGACTTCTTCGAATTCCATGGATACCCCAAAGTGCAGAATAAATTTTTGATGGATATAATAAGATAGATAATTCCTATAAAACACTTTTTCAGTCAGGTTTTAAGCATTTTTATATGTACATTACTCTAATAATTTCATCTTTTAGAATTTTTTGTTTTCCCATATTAACTATTTTTAAAATCATAATTTAGTTAGAATTAATAAAATTAGAATGCACCATAATAGATAATTCATACCTACTGTGTCTATAAATGGAATTCATTTTATCAGATAACAATTATATGAATAATAAAAACAATTTCTAACAATACCTCTTGTATCTTTTAAATATTTCTATAGAAATAGTATAATTTTGACCCAAAAATTTATGCCCAAGATAAAATTAATAACGTATTTTTTTTATCATAACATAAATTAGTTTATTATAAAAAAATAGTGTTTTATTTTTTAAAATTTTATTCAAATAAAAAATTATGCAAAACAATATTTGATAAGATGAAAAGGCCAAACACGGTACTATTAGAAAAAATAAACGAGGTCCTTATATTTTAATAAAACTTCTTATAAATTCAAAAAATTTATATAAATTTATATATATTTAGTCTTTAAATATATATTTTATCAATTAAATGTTATTATAAACATATTTTTCTTTCTTATTTAACAATAAATTCACAAAGGTCACAGTTTCGTTAAAAACAATATTTTCATTATTCAACTATAAATAAATTAGTATAGAAAAAATTACATATGCTAATATTCACATGATGAATGAAAAATATGATATTTTTTAAATTAAATTTCTGAAATTTTCGAATTTATATTTGAAATAAAAATATTAAAATATAATGAAAACATTTTGTGTTAGAAAATAACGTTTTAAAAATAAATATTTATTCTTATTATTATATAAAAAGATTTTTTTTATAAGTGTTAATGTATTATTAAGATCAAAAATATATTATTTCCATAATATACATATATCATAAAATAAAATTTATAAAATATAATTTTATAAAGGTTATATTTTAAAAAATAAATTAGTGTTATTTGTTTCAATGATAGCCATTTTCAATAGTCAATGATGATTAAGTATTAATAATAAACATAATTTTTATTTACACATATATTTTGTAATTTGGTTACATATTTTTTTACCCAAACATTATATGGATAAATTTTATCAATTATATAATGTTTCTGGGTCCATTGACGATCAGTGTTGTGTTTCAAGGAAAGTACCATACAAAATATGCATTAATGGAAAAAAATATAATTTAAAATATTATGTTATAACATTCAACATTCATTAAATAAATTTCAACCTCACAATTTTAAATTTCACTCAGAGGTGAATTTAGGTGATGGTATTCTTAACATATTCATCATTCAAGGTATAACTTCTAAAATTGAATCTATATTCCTATTTTATGCTATATTAAGTATTTTAACTTTTCCAAAACTACATTAATAATTAATATAATCATATACTCAAGTATAAATATACATTAATCATACATTATTTAAAATATAGCTTCAATAAATGCAGATGAATATCCAAGTTACTAAACCACATCAGAATCATGTATTATTTTATAAACTAAATTAACATTTTACAAATACACTAACCACTAATTTATAAATTCACTTAGTAGTTAATAATATTCCATTAATTATATAATCTACAAAAAATAGCAAGGATCACTTTTTAAATAAATCCAAAATTGACTAAAATTTTATCAATACAATGTAAGACACTTTCTTAAATACTAATCATCATTCTAAAACATATGGTTATTAATCAATCAATCATGGGGCCATTAATAAATTTAAAAAATGTATTATATGCATAAAATCATATTTCAGTTATATTGATAACATTTGTAATATGTTTTATAATAATGAATATAATACTACTAAAGATTCATCTCAACATGTTTCACATAATCTAGAAATCATTTAAAATATAATTTAACATCATTGATAATTATCACCCATGTTGAAAATAGATAATATTATAATGAATTATTTTCTATCAATATAGTAACCCCACAATAATATATATTATATAGAATCTCACCTTTTCAATAATAATCATTGAATGATAAAATAATCAACCATTGATTTAAGATACCTTATCAAGTTATAATTCTTACTTCATTTTAAATGTATAACTTTATGTGCTTTATTTTCATGATCACTTTTCAACTAGAAAAAAAACATAGTTATTATATTATCCAAAATTTAAATTTAAATACATAAATCCATAGTCATGTTCTCCATTGAAACCTTTGTTATTAATATGTTATACTTTTGGTTAATGTATAAATCTCTTTGTTAAG
The DNA here is from genome assembly GCA_963277665.1 of Viscum album. NCBI lineage: Eukaryota > Viridiplantae > Streptophyta > Magnoliopsida > Santalales > Viscaceae > Viscum > Viscum album. The sequence continues at coordinate 278,440,030 of OY728161.1, read as the reverse complement.
CACTTTTTTTTCATAATAATATTCATATTATATTCTCTATCAAAATAATTTTACACAATTACAAAATCCATCAAAATGTTTTATTATGTAAAGACCTGTAAATCTAGTGGAATTTTGTTTTTTAATACATGGGATTTTTACAAGTCTGTGAAAATTTACAGCCCATGATTCCGAGACCCGGTGTCCCCAGAAACAATTTCTGGAGTTTTGTTCATGTACTTTCAGTAAACGTATGAGTGGGGTTTTAATAACTTTTGAACCGATACTAGGAATTTAAATATGAGGGCACCGTTGAACTCATAGCACCAATTTTTGCTTAAGAAGTCTTTCACCTCGACAACAGTTGTTCGAGAATAAAAGTTATTTTTTGGCTTTTTATAAAAAAAAAATCGTAATAAAATAATGTTCCCTACGCTTTATTTTATTTTTGAGATGACACTTGGTGTGTGGTGGTTAAAACCTCACAATGGAGGTTGTAGGTGGGGCCACCACACTATAACCTCTACTGAGAGGTTATGGAGGTGTAACCCACACGAACTCAACCTCCCATGTGAGGATAAATGAGGTGGGGACCTCATGAGGCTTAACCCCTCTATTATTGGGAGGAGAGGAAAACCTCTAAACTCCCCACATTAATGAGGGGGGAGCATCCTAACCTCCCCATTAATCAAGTGTGAAAACACGTGTGATTTAATTAAGGGAATCCCATTTACCTCCCAATTAATTAATTGCGGCATCACCATGACCTAATTAAGTGGAGTCTCATAATTTATTTTTCCAATTTTAAATTGTTGTGCCAAAAAAATAATAGAGAAATTATATTATATTTTGTCTTGGAAATTATCATTTAGTGGGAGCCTTGAGAGGAGAGTTTTTGATAAAATAAGTTCTCCCAAAAAAGAACAAATAACGAAGAAAGGCGGCAATGATCCTCCATTGGCTTCTTCATCGAACTTCTTCCCTGGATACCTACAGATGTGGAGCCACTTCCACAACCGTCGTGCGAACTCAGAAGTGGAAGCTTGTGGCGGACGTGACAAACGACGACTATGTCTTCTTCTTGCGACTTCACCGTTGACACCCGAAAATCCATGTAGGGGTATATTACGTGTTGATATTACTTTTTCTTATCACTTTCATTGTTTGGAAAGGAATTACCATCGTTTTTTCGTGGTGATCCATTTATTATAACCCCTAAACGCGGAGGGTGCGGGCCAAATAACATGGCCCGACCCCTCCACTGATTTCTTATTATGTTTCTCTGGAATGGAAACGCAACAACGACGAGGCTACGAAGGCGGAAACCACAAGGTCGCGCTACCCACGGCCTCTGTAAACCATGCCACCCCCGCAGTACCCTGCGCGCTCTGGCCGAACCTGCGGCCTACCCGGAGACCAAGCCTCATGCCCGCTACCTCCAAGTGCGCTACCTGGAACCCAGCCGGCCTCCCGGAGCGCTGTGCGGCACCCAGCCAACCTCCCAGTGCACTACCCGGCACCTGCGGCCGCCCGACGTGCTTCCCGACGCCCACCCGGTATCCCGGCGCGCTGCCTCGTGCCCAGCCGACCTACCGACACGTTTTCTGGTGGCCTGGCTGCCTGCACGCAGCCTCCAGGTGTGCTTCTCGAGCCTGCCTTTGTATACATCACGCTGCCCGGGCTGGCCCATGTCATGCCCGCGCCCCGTCGGCCGGCCCACCGGCCTCCGGGCCGATGGCCTCCCGAGCCAACCTGCGGTGTCCATCGCGACATCCATGGCCGAACCCACTCATCCTCCTGGGCCGAGATGTCGAGCCTCTCCCCTCATGTAGATGGCCAAACTAGCCCTGGCATTCGGTCCGAGCCACCTACGCGGCATCCTCCAGGCCGAACCACCCTCGCAGTCTGCTAGGCCGAGCCCAGTGGACCGTGGTGATCCTAACGGTCTAACCCGCTCAACATGCCAGGTCCGACCCAACTGATTAGTCCGGTTTGACCCAAACCAGGTCGGCCCAGACTGGGTTGGGCTGAGTCGGTCCGACCGAGTTGAAGGGGACACAGTCCCATTAACAACCATGTTACATCCTTTGGTCGTAACATTGGCACCAGATGACCATTTGATGAACCATCAGCGGAGCTAGTTTTCTTGGAGCACGAAGGACTCTTGAGTATACCCCACTTGTGTTTAGGGTAATATTGAGATATGGTCAGGTTGGATCATACACGAAGCCAACCGGGCCCTCGGGACTGAAAAGCTAATAACTCACAGACCGGGCGTCCGATTGAAGCGCCGCCAGTTGCGTTGATACCCCTATGATGAGACGGACCTTTGAGAGACCTCTTCATGGTAATTTGTGTTAGATGATGTATCAAAACATGGCTTGATGAACAGACCCTCCCAGAATTAAGTGTGCTTTGTAGAAACCATGTGGCTGGCTGTACTCTGACGACTGATCATGGATCATGTGTTGATCCAACATTTCTGACTTCTGTTCTTGGATCATTTTTTAGTCCGACAGAATAGCTGGTCCTGGATCATGTGTTGGTCTGATAGCTCTGATGAATATTCCATAATCATGTATTGGTCTTGTAGTTCAGACATTTCTTCCTGGATCATGTGTTGGTCTGACAAAAGACCTGGTCCTCGATCATGTGTCTGTCCAACAACTCTGATGATTCAGTGGCTATATCTGATCTTCTTTATCTCTCTACATAATTTGCATACCTGTGTTATCTGAGTCAGAAACTATTATGTTTCCTCATGGAAAATATGGATTACTTGATAACTTAGGTATATGTATGGCCATATACCTAAGTGGGGTTATCTGTCGATTTTTCATACCTTGTGGTTTATCCTTCTGGGATTTTGTGAGACCTTGAGGGTCTCGGGGGCCCTACTGATTATTGTTATACTCACCCCAACATGGGCTATACTCGCACCTCATTGTGTTGGATGAAGATGATGGAAAGTGCTAAATGAGGATTAGAGTAGCAGGACTGGATTCTACCTGGTGGTGTACTTTACGAAGAGTCGGTACACGGAGGAGACTGATGGACGTGGTGTGCTGAGGAGACCATATTTACCTACCCTTCAGGTAGAAACCCAGAAGGATGACCAGTAGGTGCTTTAATTTTCTTCAGTTGTACTTGTACTTTCCTATTGGGATTGTATTTCAGTCCCCTTTTACATCCAGAACTTCTTTTGTATATATCTTTACTTTGTGTATTATTTCCAGTTCATACACTATTGTGTGTGTTTTTAGTTTAGAAAGGAAATTCCTTTCCAATTTAGGGATTTTATGCCTTTGGTGCTAGTCGTTAGACCCGGGACTATAGAAGGAGGGCTTGGGGTAGTCACGGCATGGGCCCTGGGGGACGGGTCATGACATTTTATAGGAAATTTGAATTTAACATAACTTATCCCCTACGAGTGTCACTCCAGTTGTGTAGACATACATACAATAATCTTGCACTGTGTAAATATCGATTTAATGCTCAATAATCCTTTTTAGGTTGACTATCCTTTGGTGAAACTATTCTACAACCACTTCCACAATCCATCATCATGTAAATGATATAATTTCAAAGAAATCAATAAATATATATTTTAAAAAAACTTTAAGTTATTATCCTATATACAGACATATATCTTATAATTTTCACTAGGTGGTTCACTAATAATTTATTAATAAAATCTTTAAAATATTCAATGTTACTAAAAATAAAGTTAACAATTTTCTATACCATTTTAATTATGATAATCCTTAATATATCAACCCTTTAATTATCTTTAAATATCATCCTAGAATCTGAATTTATATAATCCTTCCTTTGAAAGAAACTATGAAACCCTATAATCACAATCCTGGATTCTTGTGTGAATAGACACATTCTTTAAATACATACATTGATATGAATAGATAAAAACCAATTTTAAATATCAATAATTACTATATAATGAATATAAATTGAATCACCTATATTCAAAAGAAATATTTTCGTTTCGAGTTAATGGGAGTCAAAGAAAACATTTAACTAATCAAGGCCTTTTATTTCTAAACAAATGGATATTTTTTAACTATATAAAAAAACTACATAATCTATTGGAAGTCTTCAATATCTGTTACATATTAACCAATCGTGGTATTTTATTTCATACATATCATGAGTAATTATTTTCATCATAACATCGGTAAATTGAATCAAAATACGATTGATCTCAAACACTTATTGCAGGAAAACATAAAAGTTAACAATAAATGTTTATAACTGAGTATAATTCAAGAATCCCTAATACGAGAGAAATAGATAACTATGAAAAACACCATAATATAGTGAATCTAAAGAATAATATATCTATGCATAATAATTAAAATGAAAGTATTAAGTGTATAATAATAACAGATATCTTAGTACTGAAATACATACTTCCATATAGATAATTACATGCCCTATGAAATGAAATCATGATCCTAGGAATAATATTTTTATCATATGGACTTATGTTTAGGATATATTTTGTCCTCGGCATGAATACACTAAAATAACAAAGCTAGTTTGACTCCTCAAACTTTTTTATGCATTAAAAGAATATTAATATTTTAAACCACTTAACTATTACTAATTATAATGTGTTAATCATATAATTAATTTAACAGTATGTATAGTACATTACCAACATGCCTTATTAGACAATAAAAATCCATATTGAAATAAAAAGTATTTTTATTTTCATCATTTACATAAAAAATAAAATGAACATATATTTATATTATAGGTCAAAAAACTAACACCATATAGATAAATGATTATATAGTTATGTTGATAATTACCCTAAAAATCAGTATATGGAATCTAGGTCAAAACACTTAAGTCGGAGGAAGAAAATATATAGTGTTCAGAAAATAAATACAAGAGATTTTTTTTCTTTTGACTATTAATGTAGGTGATTTGGAATGATTGAGGAAGTGATGGATAATTTAATAGATATAATATAACAAAACATAATCCAAAAAGATATTGAATTTGAATGCAATAATTTGAAAAATAACTTAATCAAGCATAAGATATTTCAAAGGAAAGTCACATGGATGAAAAAAAAGAGTTTTTTGAACATTCACATTTATAATAAGAAATATCATCAATATTTTAAATATTTATGTTTTTAATACTATGTGAGTAATAATTTAATATATAATCAAAGAATTCAATGAGAGGTTATTTCATATGGAAGGAAAAAAATTTGAATACAGATGTGTTCACATGAGAAATATTAAATATATAGTCTTTTCACAATACAATGAATGAAAACTATATATAAATAATAAATATTTTTCATTTACACATTTATAGAATAATATGAAGTATAATATTAGCTTACTCAATTATGTAAACATTAAAAAATACATTCAAAAAATCATCCAATGAATATTAACATGGAAAAAAGCGAGGTTCCCAACAAAAAATAAAAGATGTTTTAGATTTCCATAAATGGTTAAACAATTAACCATTTGGGAATGTGAAATAAATAGAAAAAAATAAGAATAACTTGAGTAACTAGTGGAGATTAAAATTTTTGGGGTTTAGGGAGAAAATCATAAAATTGTCCATATGAAATATCATTCAAAATCAATATCATTTTTAAAATGATAATGGTGATGAAACACCCATGATATTATTAACATATGAGCCAATGGATATTGAGGGTAAGATGATTAAATATCATGAAATGTAAGATATTTTTCATCATTATAGAAATTACGAAGTCAGTAATCTATATGATATAAACAATGTGTTTTAAAATAAATCATGTCCCATGGATTCGAATTCTTGATAAAGAAACCAGTACAACATTGAAACATTTGATTTCAAACTCTTTGAAGGGTATGACATAAAATGAAACATTGTAAACCTTGAATAATGAGATTATTTTGATAAAAATATATTAATTTCACTGTAGAAACAAAATTCGGTAGATAAAAGTGTTATTAATAATAAATATGCTTCAATGGGAGAATATTTTCTACATGAAATCCTTAAAAGTAACCTAATATTTTAGGAATGAATAATTTTATAGTAATTTTATATGGATGAATTGTATAACCCAATAAAGGGAGGAGGATATTCCATTAAAGATATTCATTTGTAGGACATATTCTATCTAGGAAAAATATATTTTAATAAGAATGATTTTAAATCTGTGGTATAAAATATAGTTATAAACAACTTATGCCTTAATACATGAAATTAATGAAATAAAAATAATCTCATGCATATGAAAATAACTATATTAATCACTTATATTATAAAATTTTTAATACCTCTATCCTTTTATAACCATCATACAAATTTTTATTGATTTAAATTTGTTATTTATGAACTATTTTCAATATTGGGTGTGAGTGATATTGATCGTTTTGAATTAGTTTCATAATAGTGGTTTTTCTCTTCATTCTTCTAAAACATTTCACTATTATTATAAAATAAAATCCACTATAAATGATTCTCAATAAATATTTATATAGTTATAAATTCATTCTATCAATGTTATGGTTACTTTTATTGTTTAAAAAATTAGTGACATACATGTTTAAATGCTTTTAAAAAACCAAAAATGTTATTGAAATTAATGTGTTTAATATTAATTTTTCCATTCCAGAAGAAAATGAAAATAATTATTTTATTATTTATATCATATATTAAAATTAATTATGTTCTCATAGTTATTCAAGATAAATTTTTATTGCATTGTTCATCAATGTGGTTGGACGAACACAAACATCAGCATACCATAATTAATGGATGATTATAATTTTTTATTTTTTTCATGGGAATAATATCATTATTAAAAAATAATGATACTATTTATATAAAATGAAGGCTTTGTGTGAATTTTCAATGGGGGTATAATAAATAGTTATGGAATGATATTTATAAAAATATCCACTACATTACAGATGTTGTTGTATTCCCAACACATGGTTAATGATATAATATCTCAATTAATTATATGGAAAATAGGTATATTCTAATTAATCAATTAATAATAAAAATTATATAATATATTTCACATTTATTATTCATTTTCATCCTGGTAAATATTGAATATCTAAGAAATGATGAAAAATACAAGGCATCGCATCATGGAGGAAGTAATTCACACATGACATGGATGAAATTTTTGGTTGCTTGTAATAGAAATGTGGAGATGTGATTAATAATTATTACTTCATAATATTAAAATTTCGTATTAAAAATAGTGATATCATTTTATAGGAGTTTGAAAATTATTTTTGAATTCTTACAAAAGAAAAGAATAGATGTTAAGAAGAAAGGTTCTAACATTGAGGTCTTGGGTTTTCCCTGTGAACAACTCATCAAAATTTTGATCTTAACCCTATCTCTTGTGACCATATAGAAAGGTTTCCGATCATGGTACCCCTTCCTTTGGGATTTTTTAGGGATTGATACATGGGGGAGGGGTTCAAAGTGTATTTGTTTTGGAGGTGTAGAGAGAGTATTCCAATGCCTTTTTATGAAAGGTTTTGGTGTGGAGCCAAGGGAGGCGACATAAGATATGATTATAAGAAGTGGTATCTTCATTACCACAATAATATTCTAAGTGGTGTAGAATTTTAGATGTATAGTTTTTTGGGCTGATAATTTTTGGGTAGTTTGGTACATCATATTCCCTTCCATAGTGTCGAGTGTGGTGGTGTGGAGTCAGGTGGTACTCAATTTTGGTTTTTGATGATACATATATCTAAAGGGTGGTTTAGAAATCATATATATGGTATTTTTGAATCCATACCAATTTCCAAATATGATCTTCACCATGGATAGAACCATTTATTATGGTTGTGACAATTACTATGGGTGTATAGTGTGGTATCCATGCATTACATCATAGTACCCCATGCTTTTCAACAGGGGATGAAATAATTATAGGGGCCACACTATGGTCTTATAAAATATATTCTACCTTTAAATACCATTAATAAAAATACCCCAAATTTCCCATATCACACCCAAAATAACCCAATGAACCCTTGAGAACTTATTGAATGATTTGAAACTACCTTTAGATTTTTTTAAGCTATAGAGTTTAGTGGTCAATCCATTGTAATCAAGGGTTATGAATAACTACTTTTTCAATAAATTTTTCTTCATTATATCCAATTTCATCAAAATATCCTATCCATTATACAGGGTTTGATAACAATAAATCTAATAATATTTCCCTTGTTTGTTTTCAGGATGTTTTTCATACTTCATCCATGAAGGTATATAGTCTTTATATGGGATAGGTGATCATATATTTTGATATTGATCCATTGTCACATGAAGAATATAAAATCATTGAGTTGGGTAACTTTTTTTTCCATAATTTATTTATGTGATGTCATTAATTGACCATGGTTAATCACTTTATATGTTATTAAATTTTACAAAATAAATATTCAAGACTAATTATTGAATAGGTTTATTTATTGAAATAAAATTTTGTTTCTTATTATAGTGATTACGGTTTTCCTCATGAATTTTTTGATTGTGTGATATCTATGTTATTATCATAGTAATGTTTCTTTATTCTTGTATTATAGTATTTTCTTTTGATTAAATTAGTTATGAAATTAAAACGTGTATTAAATATGTTGCTTGACAATGAATCAAGGAAGATTAATGTTTAATAAATACTTTGATTGTTGTAATTTAAGGGTAACTCAAAATGAAGAAAAAAAATTAATAATCAATTTTTTTCCATTTATTAATTTAATTTGATAAAGGAAATTAATATGAAATTCTTCATAACAACAATGAGATTTTATATCCATGTTTATGAATTTTTGTACCCAAAAATGATTTTTAATGTACAAAAAATGATAGAGATCAGGTATTATTAATTTCAATAGAATTCCCTAGATAATTACATATGTTACACATACTTGTTAAATATAATAATTTAATTGGTTAATTCATGATGGAATGAATAAATTAATTTTAGATAAAGATAATTTTTTAGGGGTCATAGTTCCCATTTTCTTGTGAAGTATATGTTTCTTATGTTGGGTATATAAGATCCTAGTTTCATGTTAATTTAAATGAATTTTTTAGGCCTAGTTTATTTACTGATATTTTTTGTTATTTTATTTATATATTCTTTGGATATAAAAATTTCTACTTGATATGATATCGTTTGAGGATGAATGATATGATATGTGGGTTGAGGCTAAAGATTGTGGTATTAGTTGATGCTTGTAACTGTGAAATGCATGAGGATATGAATTATGCTGTTAGGGATGACACTAGGATGATGAAATGGGTTAAATTAAGGATTACACATTAATTTCATGAAATATGGGTTGATTTCAGTTAATGAATATATTTATCGTCTGGATGGATGTGTTACTCATTTTATTTTTATTACTTTCCTCACTACTGTAGTTGGCATTATTTTCATAGTTAGATATCATAATTGCATCATAGGTTATTTTCTTGGGGTATTTGGAATTATTGAAGGGTAAATGATTAATATATTTTCAAACCATGGGGTTATTTATTGTATAAATTCAATTGATGATATGATATTAAGAAACAGTGTGCTTGATCGGGTTATACCTTGAGGGAATGGGATTAACCACTATGTTTAATGAACTAGGATAGTTATGATTTTAATTAAATGATAATGAACTAATTAATGTAATGTGATTTTTAACAAAATTGAATTATTTAACTTAATTTATCACTTTAAATTATTATGTGATTATCAGATATATGGTCCTTGGTTGAGGTAGCTAGGTTTGTATGTGACGATAGGTGCAATTGAGTGTACAAATAGGTTATTTTAATAGGTTTCTTTTGAGTTATATTATATCATATATGTTTTTTTATTTTATAATATAACCCACACATGTAGTTATAGAAACTAACACCTAGTTGATACTGAAAAGGCATTGTCCCCAAAATCATAGTGGTTAGGGGGGATGGAGGGATAACCCCTCTAGCCCCACTCTCTTCCCTTTGTAATATTATACACTAGTATGGAAGGTTGTTATTTTACCCAATATATTTTTGTAGAGGTATTTAATGTTTTAGGTTTATTTCAAACACATTCCTCATCAGGTATAGTATCTAAAGGATTATAATAGGTTTAATGTGTATATGTTGTAATGGATTGTGGTACCTCAATCAATGTATGGGGTGCGATGTCATGAGGTACTACACCTGATGTACAATACACATTTTGGGAAATGGTGGATACTATAATCTATTTGGTTTCTATATAGAGATGTGGAATGGGATGATGACATGATGTAACACAAGATATTCTTCTTCTGAAACATAGTCCATTAGACTTCTATTTGGCCATTTTAAAGAGATATGGATCAGGATGTATGATGTTGGGATGGAGTGAAGACATTTTGGGATGTGTTAATGGGGAAATATTATTTGATATTATATTATATGATATTTTAAATTTTATTCATGGTGGGTGATTTTCATGGTGAGATTAGGGAATTAGTACACCAATTTATGTAATGAGTTAGTTTCAAATTTATCACCGATTTTTTGTATTATTTCTATATATTTTTCATGTGAGGATATGGGGAGGATGATTATATTGTTATGATCTCCCAAAAGATATTGAAATTGTTCAATAGCTTTAATAATTGGTCACTACTTCTCAGTTATATATGGGAATCTGATCTCCTCATTCCTCAAAACATCAAAATACATTATTTCTAGAAAATAAATTCCAAAATACATTTTCTACTACCCTAAAAATATTCTATAGGTATAGGTTTTTTTTAAAACCCTCCTTGTAATGATTTTGGTGAAAACATAAAAGGTTGTTCGAAGAGGAGGTATCATTTAAAAAACTACATTTTTTATTTCTTCTTCCACCTCCTTCAAGTATTATTAAACATTGATAATATTAAAAAATAATTATCTTCCATATATTGTGATTTACAATTTATATTTCAAAGAAAATATCCATTTACTCTTCTATCGAATTGGAAATGAAAACCCTCAATCATGCAGAAGACTTACATTTTCCTCATAAACTGATATAATTTTCTTTTCATCATCACATCTCAAAGATATATATAATGATGGATTAAATATATAATATTATATTAATATTATATTTTTAATTTTAGAAATTTATTATAATATATATTCTATTAACATACCATTAAATATAAAATTACAATGTCATTTGTGTGTACGTGAGGATTACCACAACCATGAAGTGACGCAATTCATATTTCATCAGCACATCACATGGATGGTATATAGAAGTGTATTTAATTTAATAATAGTATATTCGTGATATAAAATGATTTTTGTATGATAAAATTTTTCTTACCTTTTTTTCATCATGATCATTGAAAATGGAAATATTACTCATGCGTAAGTACACTCTACCTTCTCCAGCATTAAAAAATCACTTATTTTTCATTAATATGATTAATTGATGGTTTGAAAAGTATAATTGATGTATAAAAATGACAATAATTCCATGATTATTTTTTTAAATTGTGGATCAATGATTTTTCTGACTATATACAATCTACCAATTCCATATTGTACGTATAAATAGAATTTCATCAAAACCTTCAACATGAACATAATAATTTATTTAAAAAAATATTATATTTTTGCTGAATAAAATAATAGAATGATAAACACAAAAATATATATTATTTATTTGAAAATTGTATAGAATTTTATTACATAGGACGATAATGAATGTACCTGAGGAGTTGAACTTGAGGTTAGGGGTTTAATAACTCAATTTTAGTTCATAGGGTTAAATGAATTATTAATTCTCATTGATGTGTTATTTTTTTTGTTTAATGGAATTAAATAATTTTTTTTAAAAAATTATACTTAATTAAAATTTATACACTTAATCCCTTTTTTATTAATTCCAACATCAATGATATAATCTCTTTAAAAGATCTAATCTCAATTTTCATTTAATTAGTACTTTTATTATGATTTGAACAAAATTTTATTTATATGGTTTATATTATACCCGTGATAAATATTATATCATGTGTACCTCATAATTCATGTCATTTTATGTCAAAATTACATTTACTTCATTCATGTAGTTTTCATTCGATTACATCCGATGTATTAAAAGATTTATGTAACAATCTATTTACATTTTCTGATTATGTATGTTCAAGGATTGATTAAAGAAAATAATATATATTTAATTTTTTAAAATACATATATTTTATTATTCTCTATTAATTAATTTCTTTATATGGATGGTCTCCATTTCTTAACATATTTAATAAAAAACATCATGATAATTTTTATAAAGGAATATTAGTCTAGTATCATCTTTTACATGAGGTATAATTCTCTTAAATGTTTATATTTTTCATTAAATAATATATTTTTTTCAATTCTAAAATGATTTATTAAATAAATTTTTACCCATTGATGATATGAATGTTAGGATACTTTATGAAAATGAATATTTTTAATGGTTAGATTTATGGGTTTTTTGTTTTTATCTAAATTCATTTATCTATAGCTTTAGATTACATGATGTCCTAGGTTTCATCTCATGATGGTAGCTTCAGTTATTTTCATAGATTATATTGAACAATTTACAGGTAAATGATTATTAAATGATTAACACGTGGGGTTGGTTCTTTCTAGAATGCTATGCAAAAGATTAGTTAATCTTAAGAACCTACGTAACCATTTTTATTTTATCCAGAGGGAATGAAATTATCCATTAATGTTATTTAATGAGGATAAAAATATTTTTAATTAATTGGTCATGAATTAATTAAATTAAAGATTAATGTAAAAATTAATGATTTAATTTAATGTATCACTTTAAATGAATATTTGATTATAGGGTACATAGATCTTATAAGTGGTGATAATGTGTACGAATGACTATTGATAAATTTTATCCCCGTACTAGGTTATTACCATAGTGTGGTTTTGAGATATATTATGTCATGTAAAATTTATGATTTCATAAACTACCCAACCCATGACAATAGGGTTGTTGAAACCTAGTGGACAGTGGAAGTGTGTTTTCCCAAACACTCTGATGGTGGGGAAGGATGGTTTAATTCCACCACAAGGCACTTTCTTGTCTCTTGGTAGTATTATGATAAGGTATGCAGGGTTTTTAGTTTTCCATATTATGGTTTTTAGTGGGGTGTGGTTTCTTTTTTAATTCTCACACACATATATCTTGATATAGTACACAAATAATTACAATATATATAAAATTTATATTGTTGGGAATGTAGTATCTCAACAATACTCTTTAATATTTGATTTTTTTGATTCTCACAAATACCCTTGTATTTTTTCTAATGAATTCTTCTAGAGTGAGTTTACATAAATTTATATCAAGGATATAGGTATTTAGTTTTATGGAAATTTATATGGAACCGCTATTTCAAAACCCTATATTCGCTAAATGAATATATTGTTTGTTATCCCTATGTTACGCTAAAGTGAATAATTTTGTGTGGTGTCAACCTTAGTCTACTATAAATTATTTGTGTTTGATCGGTCTCCTTACATTAAATGATTCATCAACTAATGGATCAAAAACCCTTTTTGGAGTCTATAAATACTATACATACCCTACATTTGGGTAAGTGAGCGTATAGTTAATCAATGCTACATTCATGATCTTATGCTAACAAAGTAAAATTATGGATTATCATTCCTATGCTAATTTTATTCCCCATGTATTATCAAGATAGATGTATTTTTAATTAAACATACCTTGGTAAGAACAATATGCTGTACGAAAGAACTCTATAATACATAGAGGAACTATACACTATGTGAATGAATCCAAAGCTACGCAGTTCAACCCTAAATATTTTTTTTTCAAAAGTGATGTTTTTAAGCAGTGTTTTTAACCTGATATTTTCAAAAAATTATTGTTAGAATTAAAGACTAACATGGGGATCATTGTGATTATTTTATGGAACCATATGCATCAGAGAAACTCTCTCCTATTCATAAGGGAAGTTACCAATCCCTTTGTCAGATGATATTTTACTTTTTATGATAAACTAGGATTTTCTTTCAGATCTATAATATCAAATCAAACCTTATACACTATATTATTTACCATTTTTTCATTTCAAGATGTGGGATATTAAATACTCATATTTTATTAGATTATGTTATGCTTAATATCTTATCATAAGTCTTGCAACAAATAATGATAAACTTTTTAGAGGAGACTACACATTGGAGACATATGTGTTATACCTCATACTGTTGTAAGATTACTAATGATGTTCTAGAAAAACATTAGTTAATATAATTTTTCAATAGGGAACATTTAGTAAAAATAAATTCTTGAAGACATTTATTTCTAAGGAAGAAGATCCATCAATAGTCAGTTTCTGATTATGTAATTGTGATGAACAACATGAATCAACAAATCAAATTATTTTGATTTTTTAGAGCTTCAACTGCTTGGAATCAATTATGGTCGAGTATCAGCTTCTCGATCTTAGATTTTGATAAAACGTTCATTGTTATAGAACTATACATATTTTTTATTAGTCTTATATGAATAGGTTTCATCTTCCTATACTCAGTTTTGAATTCATAGACTTGTAGTTAGACGACCATTCTAGTGAAATATTCAAGCTTGTAGAGAGGGTGATTGGTGGAGTGTGATAGGGGGTATTGTTCCCTTAATCACTACAAAAATATGTGTTCTTGATTTTTGTTTATTCATTATATAATTATCATAAAAAATAAAATTCTTCTTATTCTCATAAATCACAGTGGGTGTCAAAAGCCAAAATTGTGGATTATTTTTTATAGGACAAAATTAACCTCGCTTCTTGTGTAACTTTGTATTATTCTATCCTAGAATTTCGTATCAAAGGCGAGAGTTCTATATAATGCTATATCAAGCTAAAAGTATAAGGTTTATAAAAAGATGAATATTGAAAATCAAAGAATAGTAATTTCTATGGTATGTGGTCCCTTCTTTAATGGTGAAAATTATGGTTGGTGGAAATCATAGATGATTATCAATCTAAAAAATCAAGGATTCAATGCCTACCCACAGATCATTACTCTTTAAAAGATTCAAGAGAAACTAGAAACTTGGACTATTGAAACAAATGTTGAGTATGATATCAATTCTGAAGTGATGAATGATATTATTTGTGGTCTTGGACCAGATGAATTTAATCATCTATCACAATGTCCTAATACCTATGAAATTTTTAATACTATAACAACTTGTTATGAATGAAAAAATAATGTTAGAAAAATAAGGTATCCTATAAAAAAAATAAAATTTTATAAATTTATAATGATTGATGAGGAATGCATTATAAAGATGAATAGATGGCTTATTGAAAGCTTCCAATATATTACATCCTTTTTAGAACCCATAAAACATTTTGATAAATCTTTTAATGTACTCATAGAACAACCATTTAAATGGAATGTAATATTTTCATTTATTCTCCAATCATTACCTATCAAGGATATGAAAATGAAAGAACTGATTCGGACATTGATGATGTATGAATCTGAGATGAAACTTGAAGTTAAAGATAGGAAAATTATAGTGAGGAAGAAAATTTCTACTCTAAAGGTCACATTACAAAAGCATAATAGATAAATAAAAAATGAAGTCCAAGAGGAGAAACAATTAGATTCCATAGATTCTGAAATGGAACTCAGTAAGATTACCATAATGTTCATTAAATTTTATAAGAAGAAAAAAGGCTTCAATAAATCATTTAGAAGGACGAAAAAGAACCAAGAGAGGTTTTATTTTCTGAATATATGAAATTGGGTCATATTATAATTCATAGTCATCAACTGAATGATGAAAATAACAGACTAGAAAATTAGTATCCTAAGAATATTGATTATGACTATAATACAGAATGATTTATAAAATCTACATGTTGGGTATCTAAAGGCTCATAAATATATTCAAAATGAGATTCAGAAAGGGAGAAAACAAATCAAAAATCCAACATATGATTTATGGATGAATAGGAAAAGGTATAATCTAATTACTCTTCTTATTATGATATTTTTAGTTGATCAAATGAAATATTACATTCTTACTATTCTGTGTTAGAAGAAAGATTTTATTTTGACCTAAATAATATCAAGTCATTGAAAAATATTCAAATGATGATTTAGGTAAAAGGGATTCCCTGCTAAAACAACATCAATATTTGATCAAAAAATAGAAATATTCTATATGAAATTGTACTGATCCTAAAAAAAGATTCAAAGAACTGTAGGATAGTTTATAGAATTATAAAAGTTTTAATCTTTTTTTCAGAAGGAGAAATATTTTTAATGAAATTATAGGAATTAATTCCATTAAAAGATAAATATTTAAAATAGGATATAAGGATTAAAAAACTGTGTAAAAATTATTTTGATCCTGACTCAAAAAATACATCATGTTATTATTGTTTAAGACAAGGAAATTTTACTAATAGTTATTACATGAAAATCCATAAATTAGTGGTAACAAAAAGGCCTTTTTTTCTAAATGATTATTTGATGCAAGTGCTATGAATTATGGAAAAGTAACTCATATCTTGGTTCTCAGATCATTGTTCGCTAACACTGAAGGACGCAAGAAGATATGATTACCAAAACAAAAATTTTATTAAATCCTTTTTCAGGAAACATGTTAGAAGATTAAAAAAGATATATGTTATATGGACAATGACTCAACATGAAAAATGAGTAGATATCCATCAATAATTCACAAATTTACTCAAATGGAAGGAGGTCTTGTAACATTTGGTTACAATGGAAAAAGAAAAATATTACAAGTTGGAAACATCGGAGGTCTAAATACTATATGAACTAACAAAATTCATTATGTGCAATGGCTAAAGCACAACATGATATTTATTTATTATCTCTATGGTGATGGTTTCTATTTATATTTTTCTATATATTCATTATATGTATTTAATGATAAATAGAATAAATTTAAATCACCTAGAACTGATAATTTTTATACAATAGATTTGAATTACCTATGTAAATAGAAGGGGAATTGTTTGACTGCTAAGAAAAATGAGTTATGGATTTTTCATAGAAAACATTGACACTGTAATATATATTGTGTACAAAAATTACCTAAGAAATTGTAAGTTCATGATCATCCAAGTATTATGTTTGATAATGACTGATATTATGATGAATGAAAAATTGGAAAACAAAGGGAATATTATTTCATATCAATTTAAAAAAATAACTACATTTAATCCTTTAGAATTTATCTATAATGATTTGTTGGACCATGTAGAGTAGAAATTTTGTATAGTAAATTCTATGTCTATGTTTTAGTTGAAGATTATTCTATATTTACTTTGGTTTATATTCTAAAACTAAAAATTTATTTTTCAAATTTTTTGAATATTTTAGCAATTTTTTTGAAAAAAAAATTAATTAAAATAATTTCATCAAGAATTGATCAAGGGGAAATATTTGATAATAATGAATTTAATTCTGTTTTTCTCTCAAATCTAGGTATTAAACATAGCATATATAATCGAAGAACACCTCAATGAAATGGACTTATTTAATGGAGAAATATAACTATTCATGCAATGAAAATGACTATGCTACATGAATACAGTCTTCCAAACAATTTTTTGGGTAGAAGAAATAATCACAACCTACTATATGATGAATAGAGCTTTAATAAGGATTATTTTAAAAGGGAAACCCTATGATATTTTGAAAAAAACCTAATGTTAATTATTTTAAATTGTTTGGATGCAATGCATATATCATGGACACTATAGAATATTATGATTTGTTTAATCCAATGGCTTATTAAGGAATTTTTTTTGGGATATTCTCCTACAAATAAATTTGTTAGATTATTTAATAAAATTACAAGGATTTTTAAATAATCATTTCATGTGATGTTCGAAGAATCTGACACTTTTATTAAATAGAAATAACAAACTGATAATGTTACTAACTCATTTGACAAAATGAGACATGAAAACACTAAAGCATTTTTTAAAATTTAAATTAATAATGTTCAGTCCATTTTAGAAGAACAAGATACTAATGATCCTGAAAGTGTCTTTAAAAGTTAGTATAGGACTCTAAATAACCATCCATTAGAAAATATTATATGAGGTCTAGATATATTAATTAGAGCCATAAATAATGTAGGGAACCTACCAAAATTCTCTACATTTTAATCTCAGCTAAAAACTATTTACATAGATGAAGCCTTAAGAGATGAGAGGTGGATGTTATCAATGAACGAAAATCTAAAACAATTTATGTGGAGTGATATTTGGGAATTAAAAGAGAGAATTTTTTTTATAGTTATAGGAACAATCTGGGTCTATAGAAATAAACAGGATAATCAAAGGATCATTACTAGAAATAAATCAAGATTAGTAGGTAAAGGATATAATCAGGAAGAAGGTATAGATTATGATTAGGCATTTTAACCTATATCATGATTTGAAGACATTGGATTATTTTTATCCTATTCATATTAAATAATTTTAAATTTTATCATATTTATCTTAAATCTATGTTTTTAAATGGTTACTTAATGGAAGGAATTTTATATTGAACAACTTCTTAGTTTTTAAAATCCTAAAAAACCAAACTCTATATTTAAACATACTAAAGATCTCTATGTACTTAAACAATAACCTGGAGCATGGAATGAAATATTAAGTTCTTTTATTTTAAAAAAAGGTTTTATTTTTGGATTTGTAGATACAATAAATTTTAAGAAATTTGTATTTTTAATATTTTATTAATTTAAATTTATATTGATGATGTTATTCTTGGTTCGACTAATAAAAATAATTGTAATGATTTTTCAAAATTAATGAAAAACTAATATAAAATCAGCATGAAAGTGTAACAGTATTTATTTTTTTGGATTTTAGATTTAGAAAAATATTATGGAAATGTTAAAAATTAATGTAAATATATTATTTATTTACTAAAAATGGATGGACATGAAAAAAAATGCTCACACACAACTCCAATATGTACCAATATAAAACATGATTTGTATAAACCTCGAAAATCAGTGGAAAAATTTTATATAGTGGTTTGATTTTTCGATTATTATATCGTACTATTAGCTGGCCAGAAATAATATTTTCTATATGTTTGTGTTCTATATTTCAATAAAATCCAATATATTCTCATCTTACTACTGTAAAAATAATTTTTAGATATTTAAAATGAATTATTTTTCAATAACTTATTTTCCCAAAAACATTTGAATTTAATTTAATTTAAAATTCAGATGATAAGTTTGAAGGTTGAATATTATATAGAAAAAGTACCTCAAGAACCAGTCACTTTTTAGGAAAATATTGAGTATCCTTGTCTTGTAAGAAACAACATTATGTATCCCTGTCAACTACTGAAGAAGAATATGTGTATGGTGGTAGTTTCTATGCACCTGTTTTTTTGGATGAAAAAACCCTACTGAACTTTAGACTGAATTTTAATAGTACATCTATTTTGTGTGATAATACATGTGATATAAATATTTCAAAATATCATATATCTTATTCTAAGACTAAGAAAATTTATATAAAGAATAATTTAAAAAAAATTAATTTCCTTAAAAAATATATATTTTGAATTTGTTAATACTGAATATCTATAAGCTGATATTTTTATTAACCACATCAGAGTGCATGTTTGGATTTTTTAAGGGGAAGTTAGGATTATTTATTTTTAAAAGCATTTTTTATTGAATTTATTTTATTTCAATCTCGTGTTTAAATTTAATGTGTTGTATATGTTGTATATAATATTTTGATATTCTTTCATTAATTTTTTACGTGTTATTTTAATTTTAAATTAATTATCTTTTATTTTATATTTCAATTTCAAAACATTATGAGTAAATTGTATATCGGTGTGAGAATTTTTTTCAACTTATATTACTCTCTTTCTATACTTCTATATATACCTTCAGCTATATAATATCTACAACGGTCTCTCCCCTTTCATTCCTCTTTTCCAAAGCATTAACCATTAATCCCTTCACACCTAATCATTTAGATATCGAAACTTCCCAAAGATATGATGATGTTGATTTGGATGTGGCAATTTATTCTGCAATTTTTCTTAGAAATGTTTTACATGGTGAGGTTTTTGATATTAATTTTTTAGATATAAGAAATATTTCAATCATGGAAGGAATTAAATTTCAAGGTCATGGATAGGAATATGTAGATGGAAAGAATTATGTATTATATAACATTCATGTAGAATAATTCAATAAGAATTCCTCATTTATTCATAGATTTGATGATGAAACTATTATATCTAAGATTAATCATTCTAAATTATCTATTTCTGATATGGAAATGGCTATGCTATTTCATTGTCCCCATGAGGGGGGGTAGTTTTATTTTTGGAATATTGGTAATGGAATCCTTTTTTCGATGAAATTATATTTTCATTTGTTTTGGAAAAAAACTATCAATAAAGAAATAAATAAATTTATGTCTCCTATTCACTGAGTTATGATGGAATTTATTCAATATATAATTTATTGAAGGACTATTGAGAATGAAAAGGGTTTCAATCCATACATACATGTCCTTTTTTTCTTGAACAATATCTAGTTCATTTTTTCATGGTTTTTGATATGTTATTTTAATAATTACTGCCATAATGATTATATAATGGGATAATATCCATAGAGAAGGAGAATTTTCGTTTGATGAAATGAATGGGAAAAACTTCCAATAATTTTTTTTTAACTTTTCATCACATCAAGGTTATAAATGATGGGATAGTAAAGAATGTAGGTTTTGTTTGGAACAACTCTTACAGCATTTTATATCATGTTGGCATAGAGAAACAACAGAGGTTGTAAAAGGATGCTCGGGGAAGCAGAGGAAGATTCCTCTGGTTGGTTCAATTAGATTGAGGCCTAATGATGAAGGTGAATAATGTCTTTAAAAACACTTATTCAGAGAATAATAAATTCAGTTGACATTCTAGTAACATTGGATGTAGATGATGGTGTCGATGATTAGGAGACTCCAGTAGATGATCATGTTGAGAAATAGGCTCTCAGTTAAGAACATCATAAATAAGATACCCTTGATCATAAAAATCATTCTCACATTATTCTTGATTATGATGTTATGGGTGGATCTACCATAAGAGACATATCTGAAGTAAATAGTTATCCATGTTTTGCTTTGATATGTTATGGTCAAACAAGGGAGAAATCTCTATATTCCTTTGAATCTCATCATAAATATTGGGAAAGAAAGGAAATTATGGTTGACTAGAATAACATTTTACTAAAATATGAAATAGAAGGTGACAAAAAGGAAATTTGAAGATATATAAAAATCATCAGTGCCAAGATCTGATTTTGAGGCTCAGAATCTCTGTATATGGAAATTCAAAGAAAATAATATTTATATTGGAGGCTTCAAGAGTTTAATAGAAAAATTTCAAGATAATTCTATTTATCGAAATATTAATTTTTCATGAAGTCATATTTTAATGAATTAATGCTGATGATAGTAAGAGAATTTCATTCTCTCAAGGAATGAAATCAACCCTCAACCTTTTATCAACACACCCTACATGATCTAATCAGACAGTTTGAAACTATTACATCATTGTTGGATAATTTTAATGACTAACTCCACTCTATTCAATTTGATAGTACTCATTCAGGTTTTCTATTAGAATATTAAATTCATCAAGTAAGTCAACATACATCTTATGAATCCTCATTAATATTAGTCCTTAATTGAGTTAACGATATGTTATCTTCATTCATTCAGTTGGAAGATGTTGTGAATGAGTATATGAATGTTATTTTGGTTCATAATCTGAATATTGGTCATGATATAAATAATACACATCAAAAGTGGTCATATGTATTCAACAATCATTTTCAAAGCTTGTTTTTGAAGCTCATTGAAATGAATGGTGTTGTTCATGCCATTCCCCATCCTACTACACCATCTGCCTCTGGCAATTCTAATCATATACACTCATTTTTAAGAATCCTATCATTGGATATGTATTTTACTCTATTTTAAAAATAATTTAATTAATGTTGAAGAAAATTTAATTTTTTCTTATTGAGATTTATTTTCATTTATTTATGTTCAATACTTCACCAACAATCCTAATTTTTTCTCTTATATGAGTGTCTATAACTATTCATCAATAGTTTAGTTCCCTATTAATAGTGATTTATATCATGTATTATTTCAAATAGTATTTTCTATAACAAATAATGGGGATAATATTTATAAGGAAAAAGGGGAGAATATCTAAGGTGGAGAATATTTGAAAACCACAACATTTTTTTTAAAAAAAAAATATGTAAGTTTCAAAATAATACAATGAAATCGAAGTAATTTCAAAATCTATTATTTTATTTACAAATATTATATCTTCATTAAGTAGTGTTATAAATGACTTATTGATTGTGTGTTCATCAAAGAGGGGGATATTGTTGGGAATTTATTGTCTCATCAATACTCTATAATATATAATGATTTTGACACTCACAAATACCCTAGTTTTTTTTCTAATGAAGTATCATTGAGAAATTTTGAAGGAATTTATATCATTGACAATATAATTTAGCCTAATGTTAAATTATCTTGAAATACTATTTCAAACCATACATTCAGTAAAAGAATGTATATTTCATTATCCATATGTTACAGTGAAGTTAACTCTTATGTAGGGTATCAACCCTAAGCTATACTAAATAGTTTTCATTTGGATCAATATATTTATGCTCAAAGAATCATTAAACATATAGATCATAAAACCTATACTAGAGTTTTGAAATACTATTCATACCCTACATTTGAGAATTCGAGAATATGGTTCATCAATGCTACTTTTGGGATCATATTCTAAAAAGCTATATGTATAGATTATCATCTCTATGCTACTTCTTTCCCAGTATTATGTGAAGATGAAAATATGTTTTAGGAACCATATGTTGCTATGAACCCTATGCTACATAATGGAACCCTATTCTTTACAAAGGAACCCTATGCTACTAGAATGAACCCAACACTACACAGTTCAACCATGCATTGTGTTTTCAACGGTGATGTTTTTATGCAGTATTTTTTAATCCAAGAATGCCGTAATATTCAAGTTATAGTTGATAACTGATTCTAGGATCATTATGATTGCTTCATAGAACCATATTCAGTATATTAAATCACTTATACTCTTAATAGAAGTCATGCCACCCACTGTTAATTTAAATTTCAATTTCTGTGATCAATTAAGATTTTGTATTTGATCTAGAATACCAAAGAAAACCTTCGGATCTGTATATTTTCCCATTGTACCGTATCTAGATATGGGATATTCAAGTCTCCTATCTTAATAAATTACATTTTGGTGAATTTCTTCCCATAATTTTTGCGACTATGAATGATCAAATTTGCAAAAGATACTATACTTTAGAGACATACATGATATACCTTGTACTATTGTAAGATGACATTTTTTTGTTCTACTTTATTGAAGATCAGTTATCAACAAGGATCACTTCAGAACTAGACCATCTTGAAGAATTTAGTTTCTAAATAAGATGATAAATCTAATGTCATTTTATACGATTATAACTGTGAAGAACAACCTGAATCATTAAATCAAAATCTTTTCATTTATTTGAGTTTCAAGAACTAGGTGTGAGTTGTGGAGTATCATCTTCTCAATCTAAGTTGTAGATAACCAGTTCTTTGTTTTAGAACCAGTAGGATTTTCTATTATTCATGTTTGGGAATGTGTCAACTACCTTCAGTCATTTATGAATACATGGTCTTGGGATAAGAGGAGCATCCTTGTAAAAACACCAAGCTCATAGAGAGAGTAACATGTAGAGATATCTCGGTCGTTTTGTGTCTCGAACACCTATAATTTTTTTTTCATTATTTCTATTTTATTTGCGGCTCATTTTCATATAGAATAAAGCACCGCTTATCCACATAAATCATAGTGGGTGTCAAAATCCAGAATTTGGAAGATTTTAAAGAAAGACACAATTCATCCCCCTATTGTGTTACCTAGAATTATTATGACCTAACATATATACTTTGATACCAAGTGGTGCCTTACTCGGTGTGTGGGATTTGATGGATTGAGGAATATTTTTTGATGTATGACACATATCATACGAGCCATGGTGGCTACCAAAAACAACTTGGTTACTACATATAGATGTGTAATGGAATAATTTGATGATCTGATGCAATATAATATTGTTTTAATACTTATTATAGGAGTATATAAGCTATCTTCTTTTTACTATTTGTTTCCAAGGATGTGCAATGATGGAGAAAAGTGAAAAAATAGTGAGATATAGTTAGCTGTGTACCTTAATTTGATATTATATTGTGAAATATCTTCAATTATATACTTGGTTTCAGAAATAAATTGTTAGGATGGTTAATTAGTATACCTATTTAGGTGATGAGTTAATTTTATTTTTTCATAACTAGGCTTTGGTATTCCTTCATTATCAGTTTCAAAAGATGCTAAAGGGAGGATGCCATTGATTGTACAATTAATCTCACCAAATATATATATAAACTGATTTTCATGGAAGTAGGATCATGTTGGAGTTCAGTTAGGTTATTACTAGGTCTATGATTTTCCAAAGCTCAATAGGATCCATAGTCTATACTCAGTTTAACATTTTTGGTACTTACAGTTTCCATTCTAATCATTTTATTGATGTTTGTCACTACATTTTTGTTCATTGGACATATGTTATATATATTATAAGGATATGATAGGTATATATATCTTATATCTCTTATTATAAATTTCTTATAGGGTGTAATTATTCAAATTTCTATCTTTATTATACCCTTAGTGATATTCTCCAACATGTGGCCTACTAGAGTCGGGAATCTGATGTCATTATATCTCTTCCTTTATTGTAATCATAGGAGGTGTACATTTTGTGGTAGGGGTTAAATAATTAGATTCTCAAGTGAAAGGTATAATATTATATGGTAAGGAATAATTATTAATTTTCAATAGGAAACTTTATTTCTAGAGTGTTATTGAATTGTTTGTGAGAGGCCCCTTTTATATATGGTGAGAATTGGACTTTTGTAAATATTTAAAATTCATAAAAAGGGAGGACATTATTCAAATGTAATGAATACTTCAACATACAAAATAATTTAGTGGGAGATCATATAAGGTCATTAATTATTATAAAACTCATTTTAACATTGGTTTTAAATATTCTCTTAATTAATTTAGCCATAAAAGTTTCACACTTACAATTTTTGGTTTTACCGTGGTAACTAGTTTTTTCATTCAAAATATACACATAGTGAAAAAATAACATTTAAAATAATATATATTTTAGAAAAAATTATATGAAATATTATATCCATTTTATCTAATAATATTTATATATGTAATAAAATCCAACTTTTTCATTAGTGAGTGTAATGCTAAAACACAATTTTTTTAAAAATAGGTGTTTTTTTATTCTTCAAAATTACTTATTATATAAAATTATCAAAATATTTGTTTTTAATGATATCATTTTTTTCATAATAAAAATAAAATTTACGTATCGAAACAAGAAATACGAAAACAAATTTTAAAAATATAATATTTAATTAATAAAGAATAACAAATATAGTAATTGTTGTAGAATGTTACATAACTCCTTAAAATTTTAATCAATGGATTTATAAATTCAAAATAGTATTATTAAAATGAATAATTATCATCGCTAAATATTTATTTTTTCAACTAGAATGTTTCACAAATGTATTCTCATTCTTATATAAAAATGAAGTCATAAAATTTACATTTTTGGTAAAAACAATTCACTATTCCAAACAAATAAAATATTTGATGTTAAAAAACTAAAATTCATCTTATCCTAAGATTAAAATAAATAATAAAAAATTTATTTTTAACAATTAAAATTAAAATTATATATGTTTATAACATCAATTTTCAATAAAACCCTAAAAAATATTAAAAACATTGTATGTAAGAATATAAGATCCTTAAAAAAATATAA
The DNA here is from genome assembly GCA_963277665.1 of Viscum album. Taxonomy (NCBI): domain Eukaryota; kingdom Viridiplantae; phylum Streptophyta; class Magnoliopsida; order Santalales; family Viscaceae; genus Viscum; species Viscum album. Next base: position 278,413,950 of record OY728161.1, on the reverse strand, counting down.
ATTGTATTATTTATTATTTAATATAAGTTTCTCATAAAATTATAGTCAATATATTGTTCATATAAAAAAATATATTCTACCCATTATTTATTTATAACGTTGAAATAATTTTCAAAAAACATCTATTTTTAATAAGGTTATATTTTATATCATAAATAATTTTTTTGGTTAATGAGAAATAGTAACCAAATTTTCACCTATGACATAATATTAATATTGACCATTAATTTTCACTCTACTTATATTACATAAATGTATTAAATAATTTTTAATATAAATTTATAAAATTACTGTTTGATGATTAAAATGAATTATTTGGTGCATTATTACCTAGTGTTATTAGTGAAGTATTATGTGAAACACAATTTTTTTATAAGCAAACATATAATGTTAATTTTAGTGGTGTTATTGAAATGATCCCATTCCAAAAATTTCTACATGTGTAAAAATTTGATTGGACACCCACCTACCTATTAAATTTCAAATGTTATCCAATAGAACTAGTCCCTCATTGGGATAGCATGTGTCACTATGCCTACACGTGGGGGGGGGGGGTCCCCACCCCCTTGGTGGTGGGTGGGATACCATTAAATATAGTAGGAATGGAAAGATAAGGGAAAGACTTTGTTATTCCAATACCTTAGTAAATAATTATTTGGTGGATTGTATTATCACTACTCGTCACTCTATGAAATAAAGTTCAACCACTACTCCCATGTTTCACGGTGCCCTCACTATTCACTGGCTTTTCCATCCTCTCTCAACCTCGATTTGTGCATGAATTTCTCCCTACAAATATTTCTTCATGGAAAAGTATCCATTCAATTCATTAAATAATGTTGGAGTTTAATATAAATTTTAGCTTTGGGTGTGTAATCATTTATTACGAATTCAGCAATTTTATTTACGAGTATTTTCGGAAAAATTTCAAATGGTTTTTATTTACAGAGCTGGAAGAACCAAGTGGTTCCCTTATTCATGATTTATATCAGACCTTATTTCCAATTGTAGGTGTTTATTGTTAAATGAATCCTTAAACACTTAAGTAATCCCATTAGTTTATAATATTGTAGTTCATTCCAAATGAGACTTTTTTGGAAATTATTTCATACTTTGGGACTCTCTTATAGATTTTATACATATTCTTGAAACCTTTATTAAATATAAAAAATGAAATCGGCCACCCTTATATTAAAAATTTGTTGATATATTTTATTATGATAATAATGATATATATTTATCTAGGTTTCTCCCGTTATGGTACCATTTATATATATATTGAACTTTATATCATTTATTATGATGATGTTTTCAAACCACATAGTGAGGTACTCAAGAATGTTCCATAATCTACGAATATGGGAGTTGTTTTGATTTTGATAGAAGGATAATGAGGTTGTATTATGATATAATATTGTGAATGGAATGATAACCCACATATTTTTGTACCCCTTAATAGGAAACATCATGCATTTTGAGTTCATGTGACAAGGCTAGTCCATGTAGTTTAACGATGTGTTGAAAAAAGGTCTAGACAAAATGATCCTAGATATGCATGGTGTGAGATTTATACATATGACCCCACTATGAATATTTCCTAATAAGAATAGTGATGGGGGCTGAGAGTGAATGTGTACCTTTAGGTCTGATATATATCAACTATGAATATGGACAAGTAAAAATTATGTTGAGTTTGGTTTTTTGGTTCTGAATCTTAGGAAGATTCATTTGTATTTGTTTTTTATTTGTAGAATAGGATACAAAGTTCATAAAGGGTAGTAGATTACACATATGGAGTAGGCTCAATGTGTTTCCTCACTGGGAAGATGGACCTTTAAGTTGGTGATAACATGGCTCTTTATTACACTGAATAGGAGGCCCATGTCGATATTTTATCATACAAATGAAATGATCGCCATTGCCATATTGCACCATCTGATTCAGGATGAGTGTGATAAATATGAGGAAATAGATGATATTTAAATACACACACTCTTTTAGGTCTACTGGTGGATGAGGAAGAGAATATAAAAGGCCTGAGGAAGATAATATAACACATTATATACTACTGTATTACACTAGGAGGGATTCAAAAAGTTTATATTCACCCTGCATAGGTTGTTGAATGTTCATGAAGTCCCTATAGGGGAGTTCGGAAGACTGATGTGTCTTAGGTGTGATCGTATCCTCTGTTCTTTTCAAACACTGAGGACCCATCATTATCCCCATGTTTGGGTCCACATTACCATAGGAATCTATAATTGATAACACATTGAGGATCCCAACATTATGTTAAGATAAATATGGGGCCACCATTTCCATGAGAATCACTAATTAAGAGGACATGGTGGTGTGGCTTGTTCTCTGATCATTCAAATTTTGCGTCTTTGTATATTTCTTGGATTGGTCCCGTTTTAATGAGGGATCCATTGAATCATACGACCTACCATTGATGTTTTGAAATAGGGAAAATATGTTGGATTTTGCATGTGAGTGTTAGATTTAATGATGAGTGCCTCGTGCATTGTAGACTTGGGTGATATTGAGGGTCTTGTAGAATTTTTACCTAAGAGAGATAAAGGTGATTCACATAGGGTGGTCCATGGTGGATAGAGAATTATTCACATAGGGTAGAGATAATTGACCGAGATACTAATATTGGGAGATGGCCAACATGGTAATCATCACCTGATATGGACCTTATTCAAGGATCTATGGGTCTCCAAATACTTATTTGGATGACTGGTGATCAAGATTCAAGATATTGATAAGTCCTTTAACATATTTTTTTATTTTTGGAGGTTCCAGTCAAAGCTCATGGTTTTATTGAACTCATGGGACATTAATAAAATTATTGTTTCTAATTTTACCATCTTTCATTAGATAATGAGTTACATCAATTTTTAGAGAACCTGAGAAAGATACTTGAGTAAGAAACGATTCAAGTGGTCTCTTCATATTATAGTCATGTAAAATAAGGATCACAATTTTCATATTTATATGAGAAAAATGGTACCCTAGGAAATACATTCAATCAATTTTGGTCCATCACATCAGAACATCATGAAGGTATTGGATTCTCATTATGGGCCACAATGGTGGGGCCTTTGTGAGCCTCTTGAAACCCAAAAAAGGTCTATCTATGATTACATGGGAGAGTTATATGACTCAATTTTTCTACTCTCCCACTTGAGGTGTTATCTTATAAATATTGTAATCCCCATATAAAAAAGGGAGTGTAAACAAATTCTCCACCCCCCAAGTATTGGTTACAATTATATGAAGGCTATCTGAACCGGATGTTGATCGGAAAATTCATGTTGATGAATCATTCACTAACTGATTTACATGTTCTCACACACTCTCTGGATCTCTTTTAACACCGATTCTAATTATTCGAAATACGGATATGATACATCATGTAAGTACTCCCACCATGTTGTTCAGTCACATAGGTTATTAACCCATTATATCTATGTAGGTAAACCATATAAGTGAATATGAATCAATATATAGGTCTCTATATTAGAAAAATTCCAATCTCCATAGCATTAATAGTTTTCACTCACAGAAAAATTTACTATACACAACTCACTCATATACATATATCACCATCGTTGTCTCGCCTACATTTTTTATTTTAGTTAGGACATCTTTGGTGGGATAATTCCTCTAAAACAATTGAAATAGTGACCTGTGTGATGTTATTCAAATAAAAATCCTTCACGAGGAATGTCTAAAATGTCACTCATGTAATGTAACTAGATCATATGACCTACATGAGGTCATGTGTACCAGTGACCTATGGAAGTAAAATTGATAGAGTGACTTATGTGAGGTAACTAGTTTTATAAATTTTACTTTTAAAAAAATTGAAAACTAAGTCCTATCAAATAATGAACATATTATTTTCTTCTCTATATATTCCAAATGGAATATTAAAGGATCCATTAGTAACAATTTGATACATGTGTTCAGAAAATGATTGATTTCATCATTCTGGATTACTATGATATGTGTGATCCACCATTCCAAACATAAAAATTACATGAAGAAGTACCTGTGGGTGTACCATCTATTTGATAATCTCGCATTGTATGACCACTATCTTCTAAAATATGAATTTGTCTCAATTCCAAAAAGATATTTTCCAAATTCTTAGTTTCGGACCATGATAACTATTCAACCTCCAACAACTATTATGAAGACATATTTATCTAAGAGGGATCATTCCCCTTGAAAGTGTCATGAATCATAATCTATGTTCCCCAGATATGAATCCTCTGAACAAGGAATAAAATCCTCATTTCTAATAGTGGAACATCTTTACTTCAAATAAAGATCAAGAAAAAGGTGTGAAATATTATTGTGACTACTATTCTAGATGTGGTATCAAACCAAAATGGATGTTTGAATAATGTGAATTTCAAAATTCTACATAAATTAATAATACGATGAATGAATTTTGGATTTCGGATGCTCTCTAAGTGTCCCATATATATGTGTATAAGAATATAGACATCTTCACAAAGCTACTGAGCTGGTGGAGCCCTCATAGAAACACATTTCCTTAGATACAGTGTCAATATGAAATTAGCTTGTGGGATTTCAATAAGATCCTAAGAGATCTTATTCTTGTATAAATCCATAATTAATTCATCTTCTTAAAATAAATTTGTGATTATTATGAAAGGATTTATACTTCAGCTTATAAGTCATTTATTTTGGCGTAAAATATGAAAATATAACTCCAATACAAGGGGGAATATTCATTCCCAGACTTGGATAAGGGCCTTTCGAGGGAAACACAAAGAGTTTTTTAGTTACCAATTCACAATATGATGCCCTTCATTGGAGAATAGGGGCATTATTATAAAATTATATCTAATGATTGGGAATGGACAGTACAACTGGAGGGGGTATATAGTCAAATCCAACTTCCCAACATGTTTATTCCTAGATTCCATTATAATGATGTGGTTTAGTAACTAATTTCTGTTAGTTCATGAAAATAATGAAAATTTTATTCCAAAGACATTCGTTGTAGTAGATAAATTATAAAAATGGAATCACATGGGGATGGATAGCCCTATTTTTTAGAAAATGCTAATGTTTCTTATTTCAGGTATATTCCTCAAACCCCACACTGAATTTCAAGACCATTTCATGTTGTATTGGTATTGATTGTGGAATAATTTAGTAAATATTCCTTGATGAGTTCATTTGATGTCCATGAAGGGTATTTTCATCTATTCATTCGGGATTTTTCTAGTATTCATATCATTTCACAAAAATATGGTGAATCAATATTGAATATTAATGTATTTGTAGAGTTTAACCTCTTACCATATAGTGATCCTTCTATTGAAAAATTTATTGGAAATGTCCATGTTTATGATGACTTGTGGTCATAAAAGATAACATTAAGAGATAGTTTGATGGTATCCCATATTGACAGTGAGTTCATATGTGAATCATATGCTCCATAACAATTTTACTAACATTTTATGTGTCGAAAAACATTGAATTTATCTCATATACACATGTTCAATTTGGGAATTATGCATTACTGGCCCAAAAAAACTATATCCTCATAATGTTAGAGGTATCAAATGTTTCATTAACCTACCTCTTCTAGTAGCATCAAATATGTTAGATAATAGGCATTCTAATTCGTGATCATCTTCTTACCCTCGAGGGGTATTAACCAAAAGTGTCCCTCGAGTCTAGGACATGATGACTACAATATATGGTAAAGATGTTTGAAAGGCTATCCCATATGTGATGATACTAAAGCTGGAAAATATATTTAATGATATTGGATATAGGTCATGGTGTAGGATGGAGTTTGAATGACCATAAATTTTGAGTCATGGTGGTATAATCATTATTATTACTATGAAACCTAATATTTTTTCACCCATCATCCATCAAGAGTAGAGAGGCCTGAAAGGAACATAATGTTAAAAATGACGAGTCGTCATCGCAACCATCCAAATCAACATCAGATTATGTCTGGCCTATTTTGGTTTAATCCAGAAAAATTGTAACTCATGAAATAAATGACTTATGGGTATTTCTTATTAGGTAAAATACATATCCCCTGAATTTGGCATATTCTAGAACTCATCTATTTTCAACCTAAAACCAATTATTTTGTGGATGGGTAGCATAATTAAGATGTGGAGATGCTTTTATTTGTTATTGATGATATGATCTCAATCACAAAGCCATTAACTAACATGTTATCCCAAGGTTATGATGATGGAGTTTTTAAGAAATCCCATGATTTATTTGATTAATTAATCTATACCAATGACTTAATATTCATTCCTTCTACATTGATCCCATATTAATTTTTTTTAATAGAGAAATTACCATTTAGGGGCCACTTTGGCTTGGAGGAGGATGCGTCACCAGAATCATCCTCCAAAGATATAATTCAACGGGTACCCAAATCGAAGTTGATGCTTTTACCCCTGATTCAATTGAGTTATCTCTATGTAAGATATTAATCAAACATTATATGGAGAATGAACTTTTTACGCATTTATTTCATGTAGATAATAATGATAAGATAGGCCCCACATGGTCTCAGGTTTAGATATTAGAAAGGTGTAGTCCCTATAGTAATTATTCACAAGTTCATTTAGTCATATAACTCACGTGCAAACCAATATGACCATCCATTCCATTTTTTGTATTTTCTTTACATTCCTCTTTTAGGGTACTGGAACTTTTCCCATGGGAGTCATAAAAATACCTAATGGGGTATAAATTCCCCCTGGAATGTCTCCAACATCAACGTGATAAGAATTAAGGGAAAAATATTTATCTATTCATATCACTACTATAGGATAATTTCAACCTAGTAATTATTAATATTAATTATAATATTTCATTTAATAGTGGACATCAGTAATTTTTAGATAATTTACGCCAACTTCATGTGTCAAAGGACACTACGATGACTATTGATGACCTTATAATTATCTCATGAGAAGTTGATCAGGGTGTCTAGTCATCATAGGAGGGTTTTCTGATGAGTCTTTATCTTGATTTACCATGTATTTCCATTTGTGAGGATACAATTGGGGTTGAGATATTAATTCATTAAATGATAACTCATAATATTTAAATTTATAATATGATTCAAAAATAATTATATTCCAATTATTTATAAGATTTTGGGAAACTCAATATGGATTTATATAGATGTGATTATATATTCTAAAACAACCAAATTTTAAACCTAATATTTTAATCATGACTACGTGAATCATGAATCTACATCTATGTAAAATATTTCCATTGTGATGCATTACCCGAGCATCGAGGTCAATAATTATAATGTTTTTAAATGAACAAGAGATGAGGGTATTGAAGTGGTAGATTCTTGAGATCCTTCCATACTGGGTCTAGTGAAAAATGTGTATAATTCTCCGAAATTGGGGAACCTATAAAACACTATTTAAATTAGGTATTCTATAGTGGAATAAATCCAAGAAGCTAATTCTCGAATATGTGAGTGCCATCAACTAATTTGATCACTTTTCCACCCTCTATTTACTATCTCATGATGTTGGAGACTAGTTAATTAATCTTTTAGTGACTTCATATCTAATGGTCAAACATGAATTGTAGCACTCTGTCCCATCTCAACCAATTGTGGAAAGTGATTGTGATGATACTATTGAAAGGACAATGAAATATTCATGTATAGTTCCCTCGACCATATTTGTTCCAAGTTTTCCAATTGTCAATATGAAAGTAAAAAAATAAATAAAAATTAAAAACACTCAATAAGGTCCTAAAATCATGTATGGTTCCCTTATCCATGATCTATCCCAACTCAACCATCTAACATATGGATCATACCATTACACTATCCTGCAAACATGAAGTCTATTTATTTACTAATCAGGTATCATAACTGGGGTTTGAGTACAACATAGTAGGTCACAACCAACAGCATAAAAAAACTATTCATTCTATAATATTATATGATGATTTATAAGAGAATAATTATAATAAAATAGTAAATAGTTTCAACATTTGTTATTCTTTGTTTTACCACATAATTTCATAGGTTTTCAATTACACCCGAACAATAAATACATTAATTGGTCCATGTCAGAGTTTGAATCATATCACATATTAAATAAAAATTCATTATAACATGGGATTCTATTAACCATTTAATTTTAATTCATATCAGGAATAATTTTAACCATTTTACAATGCTAATTTTTTTGGACTAGAATGTTATATCTAGCACCTCATGGTAATTTTAATTATTATTCCCCATCCCACACTACATTGTTATCAATATAGTCTTTTGGATAATCAGTTGTTTCCCACAATTGTAGTTATCACATATATTCATTTGTAACATTAATCCTTATGAAACACACATCATTACAAATTTCACAATATAAAATATATCAAAAACTTCATATATAACACATTTATCAGGATTACTCAACATTAATATTATTATTAATTATCCTCATAATGGTATAACATTTCAACTTATAAAAAAATCATATTTCATTACATAAATGTCATGGAATTATATGAGGAAATCACAATTATTCCATTTATCAGCATTTAATAAAATAATAATTAACCCTATAAGGTTAATCCAACCATATTGTAATTCCCTTTAATCAATAAATTAAAAATCCCATTACTCAATCAATTCCAAAAATCACATAAATTAACCAATTTTATATGTTCATCCATCAATCAGTTAAAAAATTCCAATAATCCATTAATTTCATAATTAAAACAATTAATCAAACAATTGATTAATCCAATTAATGATTCAATTTCCTAACGTGATAATTGGAGATAAAAAATTACAAAAAACAAATATAAATATAGACTATAGTAATTTAAATTTAGACCCCCCACCCCAAGATCGTTAACCAATAGATTCCCAATAGAAAATACACAAATTTATATAGAACAATAGAATTCACAATCATGTAGAAGATGATGAAATAAATCCTAGTTATAAGATCTTAAAAATAAATATCTAAAATATAGTAAATCAATACCAACACCCATGGGGAATAAAACATTACACTTACATCAGAAATAGAGATGGTGGAGAGAATATTACACATAGAAAGATCTTATATAAAAGAAGAGGTGCATAGCAGGTCAATCAGATGTTTGATTTGTCATGTATGGTTTTCGAGGGGTACTGCAACTCATCTGGTAGATTACAAATTCATGTGATGTTGTGTTAGGACAAATTAGATCATTTTGGTGTAATAAATGTGGGTCTTGGAAATTTGAAATAATATTTTCATAGAAATAATATTTTAATAGAAATAAAACCTGCACACAAAGTATCCTTGGATGGGGTGCAGGGTTTTTCAAAATGTGTGTCTCTCCTAGGGGTTTCATGGTTATTACTCTTAGGGATCATGCCATGAAAAACTATTCCCCAATCGTGATTTTACCCTCTTTTATGGAATGATCATTTTCATGAGGCATGTAATTGTGTTTGATAAATCCATGGGCCAATAATGAACAACCCAAAACCCCTCCAAAAATTCAATAATTCTCATGTTCGATTGAAAACATCGCCTATGTAAAACACAACAATGATATGCTCAAAACATTTAAAAATATACATAGAAATTATAATGATACATGTCCATAAATTTTTGAATATAATAATATTCCCACCATATTATATCTCATCCCTGAGCATTACTACAAAGAATCTCAAAGATTATAAGGTAAATTTTTTTTGCCCCTATGCTCGCATATCCACTTCTCTCCCCCATGTTTCCACCTGGGCACATCCATGTTTCCACAACAATCAAACTACCAACAAGATCCTTCCCTAGAAAAAATTATGACTACTATCCACAACATATCTAATACGATCCTTAAATTATTCCCTATTTTCATGTACAACATCATCTACATTAATAACATTTGAAGGTTCAGGGTGACACTGTTGAACTTGTGTCCCACAAAAAATAGCTTGCATAACACTAAATCTCTAAAGACCCAATTAGTATGTCATTGGCCCGATTAACTCCACTAAAAAAATGGTAAAACAATGCAATACACCAACTTTTCATTCTTACAGTACATATTTTCAACAAATCATGGTGACACGCAATGGATGATATGATCAAACAATGTCAGCTCAAGGGGTCGTCGATGTCTATTTACCTATGACATTTGTTTACTCTATGACATATTCATATATTTTCTAATAATCTAAACCACCATTCCTATATCCTTCACTATACTCATTTTCAAAAAATATTAATCACCTTCCACCATTTAGAATCGAGTTGTCCATTATGTCCTACTATAAGAGCCTCATACTATTCCATCTGAATATTTTTATGGTAATTATTTCTAAATTAAAACTCAATGAGTTCAAGGTGCTTCATCCAAGACCCACAAATGACTAGGAATCACTCTCATCGAATATCTCCAAAAAACGTGTAACACATTCTGAATAAAAATATGTAAATGGGTGGTCAACCGTAGATAGTAATATGTACATACTAAGAACATTCTACAATCCTTTACAGAAATGAGAAGTAAAATGCACATGAATGTCTAAAACTAGAGTCCGAGTCACCTCTAGAATGTGGACTATCTCTCCATCATATAATTATCCCAACTAATCCCTAGATAAAGTCCCTAGAATCTGAAAAAATATGTTCTTATTTCATTGGTCAGTCCATAATAAACCAAATAGCATCATTGTTCTCAGATGTCCTTTAGAGAAATACCCCAAAAACTATATAAACATCATCCCAATACCATTTTGGAATGGGAAATGACATTAGTAATCTACTAGGTTATTGATGCATAGACATCACCTATTCAAAGGAGTGGAATCGTGACATGAATTCTTGAATATCAATTTATATCTTTATCCACAAATATATTCAACATAGGTCATTGTTCTTTTTGGTAAAACCAAGATACACTTCCCACATAACGGTAGGAAATTAATACATCAGATCCTCTCCAAATGAGTAGAATCTTGTCATGAATCCTTGAATATCAATTTATATGTTTATCCACAAACAAATTCAACATAGGTCATTGCTCATTTTGTTAAAACCAAGATACACATCCCACTTAATGGTAGGAAATTAATACATCAGCTCCACTCTCATAAATGTCAGCCCAAAAACATATCCCCATAATTAGATTATTGTATCCTAAGTTATAGTCTAATCAGGAGGTGACTCCTCACCATAATGGTTTTACCTCAAGTAAAAACACTCCAGATCATGAAACCTCCTCTCCCTAATCTAGAAAAAATGTGTGGGTTCAACTGATTCTAATAATTTTTTTATCTTCTCATGGACCTCTTGATCCAAAACATGCATCTTATCTTGCAAGGTTGTCATATTCATCTCAAAACTCAACCCCTGATCTTCTTGAGTAAATGTCTTCCTTCAAATGGATTCAGAAAAAATCTTTCCCCTTCCTTGTATGTATTCTAGTACAAAATCAATATATTTTCATATTATAAACCATCATACACAATGGGAGATTTAAATCTCAATTTGAAAATATGTTCTTTAATATATTGTTGAAATTACACATAGTAATCATTCAGACCAAAAATAATTCCTGGTCACACATCGAAGCATAAACCAATACTAATAACTGGAGGTTGTTTGTATGGGAGTTATGTTCATGTTTTATGAACTAACATGACCCATAAACCACAATGATATATCCCTACATCAAAACCACTCCAAGAACTATCCTATATTTATCATAAAACAAAGTATACTCCTAAAATAGATCAGTTAGGATGAAAATTGGTTCATTAGTTAAAATATTATTCCCCTCCTTGAAGGGATTCTGACATGATCCATAACATTTAAACTCAACTCCCATAATTTTTCATGACCAAATATGGTGCATACCTCTTGGAAAAGTACTATATAAACCTTATATAGTTTGATGTAAACACAAAAAGAAATGGATATCAAAAACATTCTTGGATTGTTCCTATAAAACAACTACATGGATCTTTTTTGGGTCCACTAACTTACCTTCCTCAAATATTATGTTACCCAAAAATTGTACCTGGTCAATCCAGAATTAGAACAATGATATATTGAAATATTTATAATTCTCTCTTAATTTACTCATGAAAATATCATGATTTTGGGAATGATGTTTATTAGTCTTCGAATAAATCAAAATTCCATCCACAAAACAAACCACAAATTGATACAAGTACAGGTGGAATATTCTATTCATCAAGGCCTTAAACATAGTAAGATCATTCATTATCCCAAATGAGATAACTATGAACTCATATGGGAGACAAATAATTATGAAACCTACCCATGCTATATCAAAAGATTTAACTCTCAACTGATTATACCCAATTCTCATGTAGATCACTAAGAGCATAGAAGCCCAACTCAACAAGAAAAAGAGATAATCGATACACATTTGAGGATATAATTTATTCACTATCATTCAATTAAATTTTAAATAATCAACATATTAGAACAATTTCCCATCAATGTTTTTAGAAAACCAATATAGAGAACCACATTGTGACATAAATGGATGGATAAACCCCGAATCCATCTTGTCATCCAGTTGGGTATTTTTCTCATTAATATATATTGCTTCTATTTAATAAGGAATAACAGTTACTCGATCATATACAAGAATAAGACCAATCATATAATTCACATTACTCTTTGGTGGAATCCCAAGTAAGTCCTTAGGAAACACATTAGGGAACCAGTCTACTATGAGTAAAATGAAATTAGGTTTCATTCCCCCATTTTCAAATAAATGATATGTAAACTGGGCAGTGAACTCCCCTAGTTACTGATGTTCTAGAACTGCATGTCCTACAAAGATATACCACTCTCCAAGATGTAAATAACTATCAACATCATGAGAAATAATGGACAATATAATATGGTAATAGTCTATATAGGCTTGATATGATACTAACAATTCCATACCCATAATCATGTCAACGAATTACATGCCAGGGATATAATGATCCCAATTAATGTGATACTCCCAAACCATAAGATAACACCACTACCATAAAATGGGGTCCCTTGATCTTACATCCATTGAGGTGTTGATTTCAATGACCGTACTCACATACTTAATGGATTTTCTAAAACAAATCATATGTTGGGAAAATATAAAATAATGAGAGGATCGTGTATCAAATAAGGTAATGGAATGTATAGAAGCCACATGAATAATAATTTTAATTTTCAATTATCCACAATCGCTGTCAATAATTGAATGATGAGTTGAATGAATCTATCATACCCCTATTAAATATGCTACACTCTGAGACTCCTGATCTACTCTGCTCTGTAGATATGGGAGATTTTTCAATGAAATAACTCATCCACTACCTCATATGACGTGACCAGTACAACTCCCACTTCCAGACTGATATAGGGTAGAATATCCCCTCATATTACATTGAATATTTCTTGTTCCTACACTATTACCCATATGATATGGGTTCTTGAATAACAATTATATATTCTGTATCCTACTGCATGCTCAAAAGTCTACCAATGGTTCAGAGAACTGTTTACAAATGAGACTTGACATACCAAAATAGCGAAAGATCACTCATGTAAGGTCATAAATAACTCACCCTTCCCACTATTGACTCTTCTTGCTATCACCCTAGTTGAAATTATCATCTAAAAACTTCATACACTAAGAAAAAATACCTCCAAGTCATATAGAAAAAAGCACATATCCCCCACTTCATGACTTTTTCAGTTTCCCCTTAAAAATAACAACCTATTTCACAACATATAAAAACATTTTCATCTCAAAGATATTAACATATGATTAATTTTATATTAAATCCCATCCTGAAAACATTTTTCTATTTTGTTGTATCTCTTTCCAATGAATGAATAATGTACTGCAAATCTAGCATAGTCCGTTATTAACGTAATCCTATGGGTCATCCTTATAAATGTATCCACCCTCCCTTTCCTAGGAATATCTAGGTAAATGTGATCCAAAAGATAATATTAAATTTCATTCTACATCATATTATTTATCCGTCAACCCCATGTCTAGATGTCCTATCATTTTTTAACTAGTCCCAGTATCATATAAGTATCCAAATTGACTATCTCCCCAATATCAGTCTATTACTGGTAAAGAATCATCTGAATTGACTCCACCCTGAAATAAACTACCTCATGTCCACCCTTCCCAATAAACATTATAGGGTCCAATAACATGACCTCCCATGTCAATTTGGGAATGATCTTTACAACTTATCATGGGACACATTCCCTAAACACCATAAATTGAGAAAGGTTCTTACATAAATTACCTCAAACTTCCACTCCCAAAAATATAAAAACCATAACTTATACTATTGGATGGAAATTTTCAACCATGTATTCTTATCCTTCTATCAACCAGAATCATTGTGGATGAATATATCCATAGTTATTTTTTTACTGAATATAACATAAAATTAAAATATTTACATATGATGGATTTATATAAATCCATATCAAATAATCACTTATACCCTGCCACATTGTTAAAACTAAGGAACTATCACTATCCACAACCATCCCTCATCAAGGTCATTACTAACTAATGGAAAAATATTATCATAAATCAAGGATTCTCATTAGACATTAATTTATGATTTTTTTTTTATATTTTTCTTCATTCAAAATGGTCAATTACACATTGGTCATTATTTTCTCATAAAATTTAACAACATGTAAAATAATTTTAATTTTAATAAATAATTGAAATATTTCTTTTCCATGCATGCTAATAATTATACATATCAAAATAAATCAGGAGTACCTAATATGATTTATGATTACACATATATTATTTTATATGTGTCCATGAATGAAAATTTTAAAAAACATAATATCACACATCACGTAAGTCAACCAAGGTGTAATAACATCCAAATATAATAGAAACCAACAATGAAACAATACAGCACTAGGTACTTGTTGTTTTCCACAATACATGGGTTAGATACTCCTATGAAAAAGCTCATAACCAAGGCCAGCCTCATCTTAGAATCCAGTATACCATTACCAAATAGTAAGACAAAAGAAAATTATATAAATCCACCTTTTATATAACATTGTAATGTCTTGAATCCTATTCGAAACACCAGTTACCTAATCTGGTTCACTACATGCCCACAACCATGCCTCCCCATATGTTAGAGGTTTCCTACTAGCAGTGAGGGTCTAATATATATATATATATTAGGGATATTATACCCTATTTGTCAATGTAGAACAAAAGTGAAACTAAATAAACAACCAACTGAAACAACCAAATCCCAGAATAATATCATAACCCGTACAAACCAGTAACAAATTATAATACAAGGTAAGAAAACCATATCAAAATTAATGTTGTTGATATTTCATATCATATTTATGTAAAGTAAAAATATAAAAACCCAAAAGAAAGACACACTGAAAACTCACAAGTTGTTCCCAACAGTATTTCTGATTCCCTCATCCATTCTCCAACCCAAGTCATCCATTAAACATATGGATCATTCAATTATCTTGTTTTATAAACAAGATGTCTTATCATGTACTGATCAAGAAGACTGAGTAGGGCGTGATTACAACTCAGTAATCCAACCAGAATAGTGTATAGAGTAAAATATAATATTTTATAGTAAATGAATTTGTTTAAAGTCTAAAGTACACTAATAAAATAAATAGTTCAACTATTAAATATTCTTCAATTAAAAACATAATTACCAAGGTTTTCAATGACACTGGAATCATCAATACATGATTTAGATTGTGTCATTTTCTGATCAATTCACATAGGTAATCACAATACATTATAACATGTGACTCCATTAACCTCTTATCTTAAATTCATATCCAAAAAAATTTGACCATTAGTCCAATGCCCACATTTTTTACCTAGAATGACATGTCTCAAACCCCATTATATTTTGAATCAATCGCCCTTATTTTAAGCATCATTATTATGAAATATGGGATTTTGAAGAATTAGTTTATGTCCCACATTGATAGTTATTGGATATGGTCTTTCGAAGAATCATTCCATCTCCCAATCATGTTATCATATATTTCAGAATATCACATATTTTAAAAACATAACATGTATCACATTTTAAAATATTATTCATCATTAATATTATAATAAATTATACACAAAATGGTACACCACCTAAATATACCAAACAACCGAACATATTCCCTTTAATCCCAGTAAATAATATAAAAAAGTAACCATTAATCCATTTATCATCATTTAATCACATAAACAACTAACCATTTAAGGTTAATCCATCCATCCCATAAAATTCTATTAATCAATAAATACTACTTCCCATCATCAAATCAATCCCACAATCGAAACATTTAATCAATTTCATAATCCCTTTAATAAATCAATTCCAAAATATAAATAAGCCATAAATTTCATACTTCCACATATTTATAAAATCATAATGAATACAATTATTCATTTAATTGAAAAATGTTGAAATTTAAGTTCATAAATTACATACATGAAATATTATTCAAGAATTTGATAATTGAAATTTATAAAATATACATAAAGATTGTTGATGAATCTTTTATAAAAGGAAATTTCCCCATTGGAACAGGATGATTTAATTCTTAAAGGTGTGATGATATAAAACCAAATCATCGACAAATGAGAAAACAGATCAACATCAAATAAACCATGATCAAAACCAATTTTAATGGGTTATAAAACAAACATCTTCCTATAGAATAAATGAATTTAAAGATTGGAGACCACATTGGGAGATATTACATACTGAAATATGAGAAGATACTTCAAGCAGATTATTGATTCAACAAGAAATATGATCAAGGGGGCTTATAATTCATACATGAGATTCCATGTCCTTAATAATTTTTTTAGGAAGAAATAAGGTGTGTAAGGATAATAAAATTATGGTTGGGGGAATATAAAATAAAATTTTCAGATAAATAAGTCCCGCATGCATTGTTTCCAAGGATGGGGTGCACGGTTTTCAAAACAGTGTTCCACAACCTATTTCTTATTTTAGGGGTCACACGGTTACTACTAAGGGGATTCAATGTCTGAGAATCCATCCACTAACCATGAATTTACACTATGTCTAGGAATACAAAATTTGGGAAAACCATTCCCAACTATGAAATATCGAAAATTCCTAAAAAACCCCCCATATTTCTACTCTTTAAACCAAGACATCCATAAATTACAAACCAACCATGTTTTATCAACAAAATGGTATAAGTGTACATAAAAATGAAAATGATACATCTTTATAATTATCTATATCCCACAATAATAGTCATCTCAAAGCTGTTGGGATAAATGAAATGAATAGGATTCATTAAATTTGAAAAATATATTGTTTTCACATGTTTATGAGTTATCCATTGATAATAAATAATAATTTAATAATTTAAAAGAAAAATAAATAATTTCTGAAAAAAAAATATTTTGTAAAATGTAATTTGATAATATTTAGTACAATTAATTTGAAAATAAATTTTATAGATTTTAGAAAATTTATTTTATAGAATAATCCTTATTTTTTAATGTGTAATATAGAAATACGTTTAGGGTGATTTTTTTATTTTTCTAAAAATATTAATTTTTTCATAAATAGTGAAAATGCTAAATTCTAATTGAATACACCATTTTCATCTAAATATTTAATAATGTAAAAATATATTTTTAATTATTTATAAATTTAAAATTATTCTATTATTCTATTATTTTAACTTATTACATTTTAATCATTCTGATATTGAATTTTTATATAAAATTATCATAATCTTTTGAATGTTTTCACTTCAAAAACCTGTTTTTTATTCACGTCATTGAGATTATTTTTAAATTGAATTCCTCTACTTATGTAAATTGAATTTCTAAAAATGGAATCCAAATTTGGAATTAGAATAATTTATTCTTTTTAATAATTCTTTAATATGTTTTAACAATTTTATTAGTTAAAACAGTTAAAGTTATTTATTTTAATTATGTTAAAAATGAGATATCTTAGTGGTTAGATATGGAATATAGGGTGAAAAATGACATAACAACTACTCAAAAACTAATTTCAACCCCTTAATGGAAAATTAACACCAAATTCCCGAATTTTAGGATTTATTAGGGATACTATTAAATTAATGTGACCTATCTAACAATGTTTGGAAGGAAAAATAAAAAATAAACCTTAATTTACTTTAATATATATAATGCATTGGGATATGCCAACAATGAAAATTGTTAAATTATAAATATTATATTGAAATTTAAATAAATTATTATTAACAAGATAATTTATTCTAAATAATCATTTATTAAATAATTATGTTTTATTCTTAAGAAAAACCAATGTAAGAACTATTTAGTAAATAATTTACTAAAATAAATGATCATAAAAATATTAAATGTGAAGTAAATTGAATGAATTTTTTCTTCCATTAATTTTTGACGATTAAAATATAATGTTGCATATGTGTGATCCAATTATTTTCATATTCCATTATTTTATTGATATTTATAAATTCAAAATAAATAATGACTATCACAATTGACATTAATGTTATTTAATAATATATGATATTTTATTAAATGATTTACAAATTTAAAAAAAATTCTAATAAGTGATAATAAAATGTTACTAAATTTTAAATTTTTACAATTAATGGAATATTGTATGTTTTAAAATGAACATATTGACACCTAAATGGTAAAATATTTATTAACATGTTTGCGGTTAATGTAGTGTTTTTGGGAGTTACATGCCATTCTAATAAAAATAATTTGCAACACATGTAAGATTTTTATTTTGTAATCTATAAATAAAATTTTAAAATAATTTGGTCTAAATTTTACTATAATTTTTAGTTTAATTTAATCCTAATGGTTAAATTATATAAGATATGAAAAATTTCACCTCCATAAAAACCAAAATGGTAAAAATTGGGAATCATAGATGTGATGGAAGAGAATTATAAAAATTCATTTCATTTTTTGTGTAAGAGGTGTATTGGGAAAAAATATAGCAACCCAAAAATGTTTATTCTATATCGGATCCACATTATATATGGATGACTTCACAATTTTTTATAATTATGATTATTTACAAGGATCCCACACCTCCTAAACTATAAACGAGAACTCACTCTCCTATATTATTTACACCTCTCAAACCATTTGATTCAAAAATTACATCCCTAAATAACATCAAAATTTTTCTCCTAGCATACTATAAGGCTTAAATTTGGTAAAAATCAAACAATGTATGGCATCAGGTTAAAAATAAGTGATGATACCTGAAGAAGTGATAACATTCATGAACAAACGTTTTTGTTATATTTCATCCTCAAACACTAGCATTTATTTTTATATTTTCATTATATAATAGAAAAAATATCATATATATATATAGAAATATTATTTTATTCTAATCTTCCACACAATAACAACAAATAAATCATTCAAATGGGATATGAAATTATTTTTTCATGTGTATGGAAGACTATAGCCTCATGAAACTATGTCACATGTTTTTTTAGTACCACATTACCAGTTGTGGAATAATGATTAAAATAATATTTATATATGATATAAATGATATTTTTGAAGTTATTATGATTCTATAATTTTTATATCACACATACCTTCATGCTTTCCATTTTGTGAGAATATGATAATTTTGTTCCAATATAAGGCGGAATACAACCTCATGAAATAATGGGACTCATTTACGGTATACATGGAAAATATTATGGATGTGTTCATTAAAATTATAGGATATTTATCAAATAATAGTACCACTATATTATATATATATATCAATCACATGTATATTTTTTAATACAATAATAAAATGGAAGTAATTTTCATGCATATATATAACCTACTGCCCCTATGAATGGTGTATTCCATTTCCTACACCAAATTTTTTGGATTAAAATAAAAATATATATAACGAATATATTTTATTTTATAAAAAAATTTTAATTTCAGATATTATGAATCATTGTTTGATGTAAGGGTAAAAACATTGTTAATTAAAAAATGTATGAAAAAATGATTTTATTACCTGAAATGTAACTTTAACATAGAATTGTTTAAAACAATTAATAAATGGTCAAAATAAAATCATATATTATATGTTATAATTGAATAGGGTTTTTTATATATTTATAATAACCTATTATTTTTTATTTTATTTTTAATGGGTATGAACAGAGACAATAGTCATGTTAAGGAATTTTTGTATCTCTGTCTACTTTTTTGAGACACATGCTATATTAACCAACTCGTTAATATGTGTGGTGTATATATGTCCTATGAATTTATTTCATTATTCTTATACTAAACTTAATTGGTGTCTAAATATCCATTTTATTCTCTCTAATTCATGGGGTTTACATTCCATAATTTACCAAATCGTTATAGTTATCTTGTCTCAATTTTCCTTCTTTGAGATGTATGTTATGTTATGCACTATTTTTTTTTCAAAAGGTGTATATTTAAACCATTTAAATATAATTTCATGTATATTTTAATCATAGTTATATTTTACATTTATTTATATTTTATTCCTTCATTATTCTAATGAAAAAATTTTACAAAAGTGATAAACAGTTTATGACGTAGTCTCATTGTATTTGAAGATTATTTATGATTAATTCTAGAATGTTGTATTCTCATGATATAACTCTAAAAAAGCTTCATAAATTTTATTATCATATATTTATTCATGATATATTGTGTTATTGGTACCATTTTTGAACATGTTAGTACATAATATAATTAATAAAATATTTTTATGAAATTATAAATTTATTTATCTCTTCATTGGGAAATCAGTTTTCTTCAAAAACCATGTTTTCTGAAAACGTATTGAATTTGGTTTTTAAATTTTATTCATAGAAAATTTTAAAATGAAATTAAATTAAAAAATATATTTTTCAAAATTTTTTCATATAATTTCAACAAATATATTCTCATATAAAAATGTTTCAAAATATTTGATGTTTAAAAACTGATTTTTGAAGGATACTTTATATGTTTGAATTGATGTTTTAAGAGAAAAGGTTTTAGAAAATATTTTAGGAATAAAAATTATTTTTAAATGATTAATTTATATATATCAATGGTTATTTTAAGTGAAAATATTTATGAATATGGTTATCATTACAAATATTTAGATTATTTCTAGGATTCCATTATATATTTTCAAGGTTATTTTTAAAGAAAAAGGATCTAATATTTTTTAAAAAAATATTCATTAATTTTAGAAAGGATATTTAAGTAATGAAATTTGTTAAATGATTCTTATATAACAATTCAGGTCGTTTTAATTTTTTTTAATGAAATTTATTTGGAAAAATAAGTATATTCTGAAAATTGATTTTCATCGAATGGTTATTTTCCCTAATATACGTTCCATTGGATATTTGAAAACAATTACCCATATATGTTTAAAACTATTGATATAGGTAATTATTTATTGAGTATATGATGAATGAAAAAAAATTCTTATTCTTTATTTTAGAGTTTTATTTTTAATTTGACATGTTATTTAGGAAACTAGTTTCTCTTCCATGGGATATAGAATTTTAAAATTACTAAAAAATACTTTATATTTTCATGGGAAATGCTATAATGAAATGATTATAAGACCAAAATCTTTTCCACATTTTTAGATATTATAAAAGTTTTATGTCACCCATTTCATATCATGGTGTATGATATTGTAAATATTTATGTTTATGTGGCACACATATGTATGTTTTAAATATTTTTCTATTGGTGGAACCAATATATCCCTTAAATTAATTATATATATAAATATATTAATGGAATGAGTAGTGAACTCAATTCAGTAATATGAAGTTTTTCAATTTTTAATTTTATGTTCATGTTCACATATCCATTTTATTATGTCATTATTTTGTATCTTCATTGATTACCCTTACATATTATTCAAGATCACCCTTTCTTATGTTTCATTTCCCTAGGTTATGAAGATAATTTTAATTATTGTAATTTTATGAAGAGTAATACAAGAGAATATATTTAAAGGATTAGATTAATATCATTCCTCAACAAAAAAGATTATGCTTCTACGTTTTCAAAGGAACAAAACTATTATGTTCTGGAATTTTGTCTTTTTCTAATGTAATGAATAATATTCTAAAAATAAGTAATATCCATATTTGAGAAGCTTGGGATTCTATTATTGGTATCAAAGTTAATTTTTAGTCAATCATTGGAATCGTGCATGAGAACACATAATTGAGATCCCTAGGAATATTTCTAACGATATGTCTAAGGATGTCTCTAAGGAAAATTTCTAATAATTTTTGGAAAGTATTTGGAGAGTAGATTCCATGAGATTGAATCCATTTATATAAATTATAAGTTGAAGTGGATCTATTACAAATATATATTTGGGTAAAAAACATGATAAAACTGTATTAATCTATACTCAATTAATAAATGGTGCACGAACATGGGCTATGATATACACTAGGATTGATATTCTTAGTGGATATACTTGGAATATTTAGAAAATCTTTATGAACCCTTATGAACGATTTAAATATATTTTGACTTTGAATAACATTGGATTATCATAAGGTGTCACATATCATAAATGAGGAGTTAAGATTTAGACATTGTATAATTTATTTTTCATGATTATGTGTTTTTACACTATTATTAGGGTTTCCTAAACTATGTTTTTTAGTTATAGTATATGGGGTAACCAAAACTTATTGGGTTATAAATTGATGTTAATGAATTTTTTTTGTGGAGAAGCCCAAATGGATGATGACTTGAGTAAATTATATTTTGTTTAGGTATAACTTGTTTTCACTAAACATGATTAAAAAAATGTACCTTAACCATCTCTTATACTCAGTAAAGAATATAATTAAAGAGTTACATATTTTATCAGGTGATGGTAACCATTAAATAATGAAGATTTAGTTGACTTTATTTCCCGAATATGGGAATAATAACTTAAGGAAATGTCTCAATATAATGATAATATATATTATTCATGGTGAAGAAATACATATAGTGACAAATTTGTGAGAAACGATAAGGAGTATAGTTAATTAAATGGATGGGAATATTGGTTTTCTTAAGGTTTGATCAGCGTTTGAATGTTTTGTGTGTGGTTAGTAAGGTATTTATTCAAATAATAATTATAGGGGAAATCTCATAAAGAAGATCAAAAAGGTTTTATCCGTGTATGTTTTATAAGGATGATAAAGTTACAATGAATGATATATGAAAGGTATGTGTAATTTGAATAATATTATTTATAAGAATGATGAAATTGATTTGATGAATGTTAATACATCATTTATATTTTAGATTTCTAGAAATTAGTATTTAGGAATAAGGAGAAGAATCATAGTTAATGGTTTCATAAGGATGTTAGTTGATTAATGTGTTTATGTATTTGTATTCATGAATTATGAGTTATATATGTATTTTTAGTATAATATTGTTATAACTATTTGAATGAATATATTGAATAATACTGGTGGACTATAAATGTGATTTAATGGAATGATGATATTTTAAATATGGGAAGGTACCACTTAATTTGTTTCAGATGCAGATAAATTGGGGGTTTTAGGGTAAAGGGATAATAGATTTTGAGTAATGTAAATTGGATAGTATCGATGTCCTCAATAATAATAATTCATTTTTTTGAATTTTTTTTATTTCTTCACAAATGGAGTTTAATTTTTTGTATCTGTAGTATTTATTAAAAGATATATTATTTTATTCAAGTAATGAGGAATATTGCCTTCATTATCGTGATATAGAAATTTTGTTTGGTTACTTGATTTAAGAGAACAAATAATGTAGGTATTCACAAGTATTATATAATAAAATCAAGATATTAATTAAGATACAAGGTCTATTAATGTTATGTTTATTTTGAGATATTTAGTCAACTTATTTATCATGTTTCAAATTTTAATCTTTTAGTAGGGTTATATGGATAACCATTTTTCGAATTGTTTAAGATAATCATTGGGTGAGGATTCATAGATTAATGTATAATTTCAAAAAATCATTATTTATAATTGAATTATGGTAAACATTTCGATTTGAGGATAACTAACGAATAGCAGAATGACTTATCATTCTGTTTATGGATATTATGCTCTGTTTTTCATTCATGAATAAAACATTCACCTTCATTTTTTATAGAAACATATGATGTGAAAATTAATGTACTAATAAAACAATGGTGATATAGTTATTATGAAAATAAGTATACATTTTTCTTATAATTATGGCAATTTTGTTATAATATCATCATTTTGGATGATATGAGTGACCGTTTTTAAACCTATTTGGTTTATGGATTTATGATCATTAATGTTAAGATAACCATTGTGTAGATCACTCTCCCTAAGTATCTGGGTGTTCTTTTTCACTTTTATGTTAATTTACATATATACCGCTTTTTATCTCTGATATAGAAACCTAGTAATGAGTTACTGTGTTTAACCACTATTTTTCAATGTTTTCCTTTTTAAAGGAAGTGTTATTATTCATATTTTACTATGTGGAATTATATTAAAGGAACATTAAAGTATTAAACCATTAATGACATAGAATAATTTCAAGTAAAAAATTAAATTCAAGGTTGGTATAATATTACACCCCATGTTTTATGAATGTTTTTTTAGTAAATTGATTTTTTTATAGCTTGCATTACACGCAAGACCAATTTTTACTGAACTACAGTATACTATTAGTATTATTATTGAATAAAATTAATAGAAACTATCTAATATAATGGTGGGTATTAATATGATTTTATAGAATATGATATATTATAGTTTTCATATTTTTATTAGTTTATTGTTTATTAAAAATAAATTATTTATAATTTAAAATAAATTTTTTATAAAAAATATTATCTTTTCTAAAATACTCTATGATCATTATTGGCACCCATAATGTGAAAATAAATTTTAAATTTGCTTGAATTTTTTTTGAAGAAAAATTATTTTAAATAATTTTATGAATATTATATTATGATGAATATTAAGTACTTTTGGGGAAGTATATTTTTGTGATAAATTGTGAAAAATAATGAATTGTCATTAAAAACAACCTTTTAATCAAAATAATTTATAAACTTAAGTAATATTTTTAATTGGTTTAAAAGTATCAGTAGTTCAATTATAGATTTAGTAATCCAATTTAGGTCATGTAACTCATTATAATATTTAATTTTGACATAAAAACATTGTAATCTTTTGATCATTTTTATTTTAAAACCCAACATTATCATCATAATGGTGGGATTAATTTTAAATTAATTAATACTAATTATATAATTATAATTCATAAAATTGAATTCCATATTTTTAATCATCGTGATTTATAATGAATAATAAGGCCAAATTATTTTTTGACATAGGTGATTTTTGAAAATAGTTTAAAAAAAATTACACTGATTAATGTAAAAACATGTTTACTTGGTTGTTAATTATGGAATATAGTTTATAAAATGACCATACAACTTGAACAACACCAATTTTAGGATATATTTTGACCATTAATACCATTTTATATATTATTGTTAGTTATTTTAGATACTATTACATGAAAGTGGCCTATATAATAAGTTATGAAAGGAAAATTAAAAAAAGAACCTTCTTTTCTTAAAATAAATATATGGAATTCGGATAGAGAAAAAATAATATTTTTGATAATTAATATAATATTTAAATTTAAACGATTTTATTTCACTAATAATTTAATTCAAAATTTTACATAATAAAAAATTACATTAAATTCCTATGAAACTCCAATGCCCAGATTATTTAGTTAATAATTAATAAAAATATATGATACTAAAAATATTAAATGTGAATTAACAGGAATCAATTATTGTCTTAAATTAAATTTTTTATTCTTATATCATGATAAAAATAATTTAACTTAATATATAAAAATTACATAGTTTTCAGTATATTTTTAATTTTAAATTAATTAATATTGTTAAAATTACATTATTGTTATTTTATAATAATTGATATTTAATTAAAGTATTCGAAATTATATAAAATCTAATATTATAAAATGTTAATTTTAAATGATAATAAATTAAGTATATGGTCTATTAATGGACTAATTTATATTTTATAATGAACGTCTTGGCACCTATATAGTAAATATTTTCTTTCCATTACTAGGATTAAAGCAGTGTTTTTGCGAGTTACTTATGCTTCTATAAAAATTAATTTTCAACACATAAGATATTATAAGTTTATAAATTTCATACCACATTTTTTAATTATTGGGTATAAATTATCTCCTAATTGTCTATTTAATTTATCACTAATTGATAATGTACCTTGGTTATAAAATTAGTTACCTTAATAAAATGTTGTCAAAATAGGGAAATGAGGATGTTATTGAAAAATATTATAAAAAGAAATTATTTTTATTTTTTGGATGTGTTTATCGACCATATAAACCCTAAAATAAATTATAATTCAAATTTTGATCCATTTGAATTAAAGGATACCTACCAATAGTAAAAAAATGTCGTACAAACTAGAATGTTACTACTCCTCAATTATTAAAGGTCACTCAATCTCCCTCATTCTAGAGACCTCAAAAAATAATTTTATCTAGAAAATACCTAAATAAATCAGTTATGTAATTACCTATCACAATATATAAACCTAATTTTTGTAGAAAGAAAACATATTAAATCATTTGGTTCAAACCAAAATGAGCTACTTAGATAAGAGGTAGCGTTAATCAACGAACATTTATTCTTTATTTATTCCTCAAAAACTTTATTTCTTTCAAATTTAATTATATAATATCCTATGTATCTCATATATATATATATATATATATATATATATTCATAGTTTTTAATGATAATTTTATTTTCCATCAAATGGTTAATAAAATAATTATTCATGTGTACAGTGGACAATAGCCATGTGGACCGATGTCGTTCATTTATCCTTTATAAACATTAAATGTAGGTAACAAAATTGGAAATAATTATTAAATATGATATTTATGATATTATTATTATTATTTCTTTTTTAAATCCCACATACCTTCATTATTTCTTTTTTTTTGGATTATGTTCTCTTCATTCATGTGTACCACATACTGCAGCCTCACGAACTGATGTGACTAATTCATGCTATATATAGAATGTAATACAGATGGTTTTAATAAAAATGTGTGATATATATGACATAATAATCATACTATAATTTTAATATATATATATAAACATAATTAATTTTTTCCTACAAATACTATATGAAAATAGAATCAATGAACATGGGAATATAGAGCCTACTATGTCCTTTAATGATGTATTCCATTTCCTATCACAGAATTTAATGGAATACAATAAATGCATAAAAATTTAAAATATAAGTTATTTATAATTTTTCTAAAATATTATATATGATGAGAAGATTGTTGAATTAGGAGAAGAAAAAATGATAAGCCGAAACATATATGAAAAACAAAACAGTTATTACCCGAAAGATTATTTAAACATGAAATTACTAATGAATGGGTAATAAAAGTTCATAAGAAAATCCTATATGATATGTAATATATAAATATGGTTATATCATAAAATCATAATAAATATAAATTTATTATAAATGATAGTTTTAATTAGTATGATGAGGGACATGACATAAGGTTATGGATTTTCATCTCATATTAACTTTTGTGACACACAAGTTATATTTAGAAACTATTTATTTTATGTGGTGTATGTTCTTAAAATAAATTTATTTATTTATTATTACACTAAAATTTATAATTATTAACAAATAAATTTTAGGGTATCTATTTCATGTGGTTTAATGTTCAAAAGTTACCAAATCGATAAGGGAATTTTGTCTCAATTTTTCTTTAGTAAGGTATACATTATGTTAAGAAACACTATTCGTTGATAAGGTATATATACATAAAATTGAGATGTAATAACATTAATTTATTTATCCTCATAATAATAATAAAAATTATATTTCATTAATTCATGTGGAATATTAACCAATGTTACCGAATCAGTAATGATTATAAGTGAACGTATCATCATTTATTGGGATTTTTATGTTAATGTGTCCAATATTGAAATCTCATGATCTTCCTCTCAAACATTCTTGTAAATTTTATTTTATTTTTGTTAGTATTGATTTATTCATGTAATGGTTCCTTTTTTACATAATTTATTGTTGAAGATAATTAAGAAAATTCTTTTACAAAAATCCCACTTTATTTATCTCTTTGGTCGGTAATATATTTTCATCCAAAACCATGATTTCTAAAAAATATTTCAATGATTTATTAAAGGACCATAAAAAATATTTTTTAATGAAATATAATTCAAAAATTATTTATGAATAAAAAATTTTTAAAATTATTTTTTATAATATATTCTCAAAGTAAATGGTTTTCCAAATGTATTATGTTTAGAATGTATTTTTCAAAACATCCATTATTAGTTTCAATTTTAATTTTAAATGAAATTAATTTTAAAAATATTTATTATGTAATTTTTTAGAAAATATTTTTTACATGTTTCAAAGATTATTTTTGATGAAAAATATTTGAAAAAAATTAGTGTTAAAAACTATTTTAAACTATTTTTAAAGAGTCCATTATAAGTTTTCAAGGTTAATATATATAAAATTTACTGTCAGAACGTTTTTTTTAATTTTTTTCCAACTAGAAATAATAATTTTCTAAAAAAATGTTTATATGATTTTTTGAAACTACCTTATATGTTTTTAAACTAGTTTTCAAAGAAAATGATTTTAAAAATTATATATTTTTAGAATGTTATTTTCAATGAATGGTTGCATAACTTAGGATATGTTCCAAGTGAGATTTAAAAATACTTCCCACATAAAACAAGATAATTTGATATAGATTATTAAATAATAGATATATTATCTAGGGATGGTATTCCAACTTTTTCATGTATTTGTTTCTGATTAATATAAAATATTGTTTATGAAACTCGTTTCTCGTCTATGGGATATACGATGTTAAAATTCATATGAAACTCACTTTTTTCTTGGGTTTTTCTATGATGAAATTAACCCTTTCTATTTTACGTAGGTTGTGATGTATTGAAATTTTTGGGATTACCATTTCACTTCATGGGTTACGATATAATGAATTTTTATGATCTGATGTCACACATATGTCTGATTTCACTATGTGAAGGGTGAGACTAATGTCTTCCAGTAATTCCTTAGGTAATGCGTTATATATCATATGAGAAAGAAATTAATAGAATGAAGAGTGGTCTCAGTTTAGTAATATAGGTCTTGAATGAGATTGAACCTAATTCATTAATATAGGACAAGAACATGAGTTATCCCAGTACACCATGATTGGGATTCTACTGGGGACGGTTGTGTGTCCCTCCCAATAGTTATAGACTCCAATGTATGATCCTAATTAAAGGATAAATATTTTATCCATGAACATTATTATGTTTTCAAAATTTTATGAATATACCAGATTACACATTTATAATGTTTTGTGTAGACTTGGTTGCATATACATAAGTTTACGTGAGTGACAGATTTGATGGCCTTAACATAAGGAGTAAACCTGTTTGTATTAAGACATGTTCAAAAAGTTATAATATAAACAATACAACACAATTATATGTCTTATTCAATTGTTATACACTCAATATTCATGATCTTTAATTTCCCTTTGATTCATATCTTTTGAGCTGCCAATATTTATTCCATGAAAATTCTTTATGATCATTGATATCCAGGGTATGGTTTTCCATTGCTATTCTCAAGTTAACGTACTATTATTATGATTTCAGGCCTAAATTTCTTACTTTTATTACCCTTGATGATCATTTGATATCACCCTTTGATATTATTCATATCCCCTAGTTATCAATAATGGTTTTATGTTTTTTATTCTTATTAAGATTTCTAATCAGGAATATACTTATCTAGGATGTTTAAGATATTTCAAAAATTTTGAAGATCATTTGTCTTTATTTTTTGAAGGAAATAAAATATTAATGTACTTATGTTTGTGTTTGTATTATATAATTAATATTCATCTAATAATATCTAATATTAGGGTATGTGATTCTTGGGTAACTATTGAGCTTTTCAAACTCATCCTACCCATAAAGAGGCACATAGTCGGGGGAATATAATATTTTATTGTGGAAAATGAGAATGTTCATTTCATTTAGGATTCCATAACCCCATATTTGACAAGGATTCATCCAATTATAGACACATCTCAAGAAACACATCAAAAGAAGAAGAATTATTTTAAAGGGAAATATATATCCCCTTACATAAAAACTCTAATATGTGAATGATCTTCCCAATTTTTTTATATAAATGAAAATGATTTTATTCTCAGTCATCTAGTTTTGTGTTCCAATCCTAAATGTTATTATGAAATATTATTAAATTATACTCCTTTTTTTGAATGAAATTATTTTATGATGTTATAATGAACATATATGGAATGGAAGGGTTATCTAATTTTTTTTCCATAGGTATTCAAACCTAGAGAGAATAGTTCCACTTTTTCTTGAATATCATAATGGATCCTTTGATGTTTTGGGGTTTTGTACCATAATCATAACTTTAACCTTTTTTGTATATGTATATAAAATAGTGAGTGAGACTTATATTATTCATGTTATTCCATTTGTGGGGTTTCTACTTAACAGGTTTTGTACCATTTTAGTTTATACTACTCCATTTTTACTAAGTCATACAGAGTATATTTTTAGCAAGATGATACATTTAATCTTTTTAGGTTTTCTTCCTCATTATAATAACATATACATCCATTGTATGTTTAGTTTATTTTATGTTATACTAATGAACTATTTTTTTATACTGAATATCTATGACCATGGGTTATGTGTGAAATGACTCCTTCGTTTGTGGGTTAAGAATGTTCTAACAATATTTCTTGTATGAATAATGATGTTTTAATAGATGATATTTTTATTTCATAATATATATGTATTTTATGGGAAAAGTACACATGTAATGAGAACATAACATTCATGTAAAATAGTTTAAAGCCTGATGTTTTTATGGATTATAGAGATTAGAGGGAAAATTAAGGATGATGATTGTCTATCTAGATGATAGAACCGTCTAGGATGTGAGTTATGAAAAACTAGACTATTTTTTATTATGAATTGTCAAAATAATGGATTAAATAAAAAATTTTGGTCTATATTATTAATGTCTAGGGAGGGTTTAATAGGATATCGGTTTCTAAAGATCATAAAGGGTTGTTTTTGGAAGGATTATGTCTGAGAATGACGGTAGAATATACATCAGTATTGTTCAGGTATGTGACCCCCGATAAAAATTTTATTTATATATAAATAAGGATAATTATATCTTCAATGTGAATTTAAAAAATAAGGATCATGGAAGTTATTTGTAACTTCCTATCGGAGTCATGGATGTGTCTATGTATGGAGGAACACACTTGTTTTTTCTTCTTTTGTATCTTTCCCTAGAATAGGGGATCAATGTGAAACTACATATCCTATTGAGATATGAATCATCCATATGTGGTCATTGAATTCCACGTCATAGTATTGATCTATCCCGAATACAAATATTTTTATTTTTAATGTTAAAGATATCAGGTCATAGGATGAAGAATCTAGGGAGCCTGACATATCTTGATGAGAATCAAGTCATACATAGTTCTTTGAGATGATGTATTGGATTGTCGAAAATAGAAGGAAAATATACTCAATATTAAGAATTTTAGCATAATTCATTTTAATTTAATTTGACCAATATTTGGACTATGAGGATTAAAAATGTACAAAAAAGATGTTGGGGGATATAATTTATGTTTTTTAGTATTGAAAAAATACTAGAGGGTTTCTATTTCATGGTTATCTAACCATGAATTTTCGATCATTTTTTAGAATTGAGGTGAAATTTTATAAGATACAATATGAGGGATTCTATGTATAAAAATTGTTATGAGATAAAAACATAGGGAATGACTGTATAACACGATGTCAAAAAATGTTTCCAACACGATGTTGTCATAGATTAAGGGGATGTAAGTGGTTTCCCAAAAGAATAAGGTTCCTCTAATTGTCATGCCCTGCTAGGGGAGATTTATGTAAATTCTATCTAGTGTGCATTATGAATAATTAGAAACATGTTTCATATGTATTTAGTCATTCTATTACTAATGTAAAAGGAATTCATATAGAGAATAAGATACCCCTAAAAAATTTTATTATTTTCAAAAGAAGTTTCTAGAGTATGGATGTAGAATTTTATTCCAAAATAATCCAAAACTACGGAAAATGGTCCATGTGTATGTGTGACCGATATGCATGGAGGGGATTTTTAAAAAAATTCTTCCTAGGCCAGGATATAGACTTTAAGAATCACTATATATGTTTTCAATGTGAGAATCACAAAATATTTAGTTTTGTGATAGATTCCATGCATTATTTGAATTAATATATGGATAGGGATAATTTTAATTTTTTTATAGTAAATGACGTAGAAACTGTGTGTCACTATATATTTTAATAGGATGAGAATAATGACCTATATATTTCTCATAATGGACACACACTACACGGGTCTTACCCACATGCATTGAGGGGAAATATTTTTTCTATTATGGATTAACAAAAGGAAAATGATCCCACCATAAATATATAACTATTAATTATGTTAATAAATCCCCACACAATTTTTATATATATTTTTGGTGGATATCCCCATTGATAATGTTCCCCTCATGCATAGTCAATATAAACTCCCAGTTTTACATCATACTATATACATCAGTGTTAATTAAAATAAAGGGCATGATATTTTTTATCATGTGGTGGATGGAAATGGAATTAAGATCCCAATATCTCTATATATCTTATAATAGTAGTAATTAAATTATTGTAGTCCTATGAGTATATTAATGTCGAATGTGAAGGTATTTGACCATTTAGTTGAACATCATTCTGTAACGATGAAGGTTACCCAATGTGGAAATGAAGTTATAAAGTCTTATAAATGATATACCATTATTATGAAAAACATTTCATGATAAGAATCTCATGATTGTGAATGAATTATTATTAAACTGGTTTCCCAAGGTATCATATTCATAGTATATAGGATATGAATACATTTTAATGTTATTGATTGAATGTATTATTATGTAGTTTAGTGTATTTTTTCAATGATGATATAGAACATTCCTTTTAGGGTCATGAGACAATGATTGATCCAAGTAGTTTAGAATCATGGATTAAGTAATAATGTTAAATTTATATTATATCTCACAATACATAAACCATAAATATTGAAATTATGAGACACAAAGTGATTATCATTCCAAGGATGTTCGGACACCCTACATACATGAAGAAGAAAATTTTATAAAATTATCAAGAAGTTTCTCAGACCACAAAATGTGATATAGGGAATTCTCATAATGAGGGAATGCGGAAAATATTTTCAAGAATTTTTACTATATGATGTTATCATGGATTACAAAGATATAATAGGTTTATCATGAGTATAATAGTGCATTTTCTTGAAAGACCCTATTGGGGGTGACTTATTCAAATACAATCAGAAGAATATTATGCATCCTAAAATAAAGGTGTCCTTTAAAAAAATATGTTATACTACCATTGGCCATGAAAATAATATAAATATACAAATTTCCCTAATAAATTAAATAAAATTTATTGAAGGTATTTATCCTTGAATAATGAACAATTTGGACAAGAATTTGATATAGAGTGTGGAGTATCCTTAAGAGACCACATGCTCTTTCTTTCTAAAATGGATGATCCTTGGATATGGAACTTGAGAATCAATGTATGTCATATATGAGAAGTATGAAATTCATAGTTTGTTATGATTCTTAAAGACAGTCCCACAAGTGATGGGATTCTTGTTGGGGTCTTCATTATATATCACTATTTGTATCTAGTAGTGATAGCATTTTCACTGCATCTTGGTTGGGCATGAGACCGAAGTTTTGGTTGTAAATACTTTTTCCATTGATATGGAAATGAATCCACATGTATCTTTAAAATGGAGGTCTGTTGAGAGACAAATACCAATGATTGGTATCCACTTAGGCATAGACCAAAATGTTATCTAGTTTTACATCACACAATAAGGATGTTAGTTATGTAGTTTTACATAATATGAAATGGATGACTTGATAATGTTTAATTTCTTATGACTAGTATGGTATTGGAAATTTATTTTAGGGTAATGTGACAACTAAATCTGCATTTATTTTATCATTATGCGGTATGGAAAATTTTGACTAGTGGTTTCGTGTTATATGACTAAGACCATGAATACGGAAATAATGAGAAACATGGAGTTTATCTGGCCATGGATGTTCTGACAAAATTATATTGTGAATAATTAAAATAGTAAAATATGATGTAGGGGTTCTCATATAGGGGGAATAATATGGGAAAGGTACTCAAGGAGTGTCCATGGCTGAATTTTTAAACTTGATTTCTAGTATGATGTGTTAGGGTGTATGTTGATAGAATGGGTTTCTCATAAGGATGCTTGTACCTATGGTTGATAGGCCTTAATATGGGTGACTTATATAATGGTATAATATGGTGTATTATATATTTTCCAACAAATGTATGTTTGTAAATTAGACATTCTATTAATTATTTTTTGGGATGGCTTATGATGATCCTAAATTTTCAGGGACAAATATTGTGTCGTGTGGATGGTATGGTTTTGTGAACAAAGAAAGAATTTGAACTAAAATGTACCTTAGTTTGTGAGGTTCAATATATAGAACTAGATCACATATAGGGAAGTGTACATTTTTTATTACATAGTGGAATCTTGAATAAGGGACCTTGAATTGATATTTGCTACATGGACCAAGGTCATATATAGGATGAAAGGGATATATGCCCAATTTTGTACTATATCGTGGAATAGGACAAGGGAAATGGTCTTCAGTACATATCCTACATGTATAGGTTACCAAACATATATATTTATTAATCCCTACAATGGTCCAAAATGTAAAAGGACCCATGATAGAGACCTGGTATGGATATATGATTGTATAGAGGAGTAGGATCATTTTCCACAATCCGTCGATCAACACAGAATAGATGTTCTAGGAGTCACTAAATAACCCATTGAGATAAGAATAATGACACAAGGAGTTTTCGGATAGAGGTGTTAGGGGAGAGCAACACCAACTATTGTGATTTGGTCACTCAAGAACTAAAATAAAATAATGTTTTACATCATGAATCTTGGAAATTAGTCGTGACCTAGTACATAATGGAGAAATTGTTTGTGTATATTTTAATGTATTCTTCTTAGGATGTTTGTCATTATACATTAATTTCAAACATATAAATAAATAGTGTAATGTTGTAATCGTTCATATGACTATAACCATATGTCGCACATTCAATGGTCATGTAATGAAGAGCATTAGACATGATTATATGAAGTATTTGATGATAAATATAGCAATATTAATGGATGAATCAAGATCTATATCCATCAATATCATGCAATAAGCTCTATTAGATTGGAAATGGTGTATGTAATAAGGTCCCTCCACATTGGCTCATGGATTGGGAGATTATTCCCTAATATCATTTTATCTATGAATACATGTAATAGTTATCCTTGGAATAATGAGTGGAAATAAATATTATGGTTAAAATCCTATGATATCAATTTTTGGGTATTTATAAGGGATAAAAGATATGTAGTTTTATCTCACCATGCCACTCCAAACCATCAATCTATTTTTTGCATTTTACATATGTGGATTGTTGATCGAATATGGAAACATGGTTTTAGGGAAGTTAGACCTCAATGGAAATTAAATCTTTATGGTCATATACTTCTGCATATGGGGTTTCATATGTGGCGGTAAGGGTAGAATTCCTTTATACTTAAAAGGCATAAAAATAATTTTTGGGCGAAGAATTTTTTATCTTTATCCACCATTATTTGGGGAATGTTTTTCAATTTATTATTAATAGACTTAGTTTTTATAGTATCCTTTTTCATAATATTCAGATGAATAGTTGGATTCTATATTATACACCTAAAATAGAGTTTCTAAAAAAGAAGAACATAAATTGGTGACGTTGTGAGTTAGTATCATATGTAGTGAACAAAATCCAGTTACGTTATTGACTTTCATAAAGCTGAAAATAACATTTTTCCTGACTACATAATGGGTTATAACCTTTTCCCCCATTGATCAAAAAATTTGTTTCAATGATATTTTACAAGAACGTGTAAGATTTATCTAAAGTATGTGGCCATGTAATGTCCATTCCCCATATGAAAAAGGCCTAGTGTCTTCCCATGTGTGAAAAACTATTGCTGGTAATGGAAGTTATTTTAATATACTTGGATGGAATGAACCTTTTTGGTAATTTTTTTGAAATCATGTGTATCTTAAGGGAAAAAGTATCCACAAAATTGGATTTGATAGCAAATCGTGAACCTTGAAAATTTTCCACTATATTCCCAGATATAGTCATCTTTCCTGATAGCAATAATCTTATATTCATCAATTCACATGATAAAGACTCCATAAAAGATCCATATACATAATAATTTTTGGGGAATTGTGATTTCATAATGATTAATGGTAATTGATCATCATTAATTCTTCTCTTACCCATCTATATCTGAAGGGAGTATACCATTATAATGGTAGTGCATAATGGGGATCATCCAACTAGATTTAGGTGTAAGGACTTAGTTTTAAGCATTATATTTTCTGTTATCTTTGAACTAGAATCGACATTCATAAAATCACGGGAATATTTTTGTTTAAAAGTTTAAATTATTAAAATATAACACATAATAACAACTCATATTAAAAACTATAAATGTATACTCAATGTCATTTTTTCAAAAAATAAAATCCTTCTAAATAAAAAAATAATTATTTTTATGAAAAAAATTAAAAGCATACATCTTGACCTTACCCTTGTCCAAAATATTCTAAACCCCCATTTCAATACATTTTAATGAAAGTTATGTGAAATAAATCTATGAAAAAAAACATAAGAATAATAAATAATTTAGTCATGTGAAAACATGAAAACTGCTGTAATGTTTTCCTTTATCATTAATGTTCCTTTAGAATATTAAATAATAAATTTCCACATGATAAAAACATAAAATTTTCTAAAATTATACCTTCAAAAATATACCAAAATAAAATAAAAGGCCTTTTTGGAACAAAGAACCTCACGTCAATAAAACCCTTTCATAACCCTTAAAATTGGAATAAATATATGATCGACTTATAAGAAAATTCTAGTGAGAACTTAATCATTACACAATTCATTAGGTAGCTATAATAGTTATCACCCATCATATATACTGTAGGATCAAAATAATGATATAGATTCTCAAAATACAAGAGGGGGGTGAGTTGTACACTTTAAAAAAATTTCATTAAACAAGGAAAGAACTAAGTTTAACAATGTTAAACTATGAAAATTCACAACACCTCTAACACCAATTGGATAATTAGAACAAAAGTTAAAAATATGTGATTCTACCTTAATGTTTATAGAGTCTAATTAAGTCATATTACAAGTGTAAAGAAATATAATAAGACTATACTTTCCTTACAATACACAAACCAGCAGAAAAACAAGTAGTAAAACTATAAGTAACAAGATATAAATCTTTTAACCCAAAGAGAAGGGTATCCAACAACCTTGGGTAAATGTCCCTTGATTTATAATTTCAATCAAGTATGTCTTACCCACACCAGGGTAAGCCCTCGATACAAATATTAGAGTCTCTATCTCGCTATCCCCACAAGCCCTGAACTTCAAGGTAGTTGGAACCTCTATCTTCCTTAGCAAGGAAGCCCTCGAACTTCAAGGTAGTCGGCACCTCTGTCTTCCTATCCCCGAAAGCCCTCGAATATAATCACCAAAATTCGGAGTCGCACAAAGAAGTTTGAATGAGCGGTTATGTACGCACAATACATGAAAAGATTATCTCTCTACAAATCACCTAAACAACATGTGGTCTCTAGAGTGATCAAATTCATATTGAGTTATTTAAAATGAGATCCTATTTATAGGCTCGGTTGAAATGGTTGGCCCCCTCCTCCAACGGTTATATTTTCCTTGAATTTCCGAGGGACCTGTACACATGTCACTAAACCAACGGTTTGTTAGACACAGAATGGAAGACATTATTTTATAATAAAACATGTGTAACTGAAAGCACGACATTGTTTTATAACAAACATAAAAAATTGGAGTGTAAGTAAAAAAGTTCTTAATGTAATCAAATAAATGTTCGGTGTCTAACCAAAATGGAATTCAGAGTATATAATAAAAAGATGTTTGGATTCCGTTTTATAGGAATTCAGAATCTGAATTATGTAGAAGTCCGGAGTCTGAATTTATAAGGAAATTTAGAGTCTGAATTCACCATAGTTCAGAATCTGAACTTAAAAATTTCGGAGTCAAAGTTGTAAAATTTCAGAGTCGAACTAGTAAAAAGTTCAGAGTCAAACTCATAAAAGTTCAGAGTCGAACTAATAAAATATCGGAGTCGAACTAATAAAAGTTTATAGTCAAACTCATAAAAGTTCAGAGTCGAACTCATAAAAGTTTGGAGTCAAAATCATGAAAGTTTGTAGTTGAACTCATAAAAGTTTGGATTTGAACTAATAAAAGTTCAGAGTCGAACTAATAATGGTCTGGAGTCAAAAATAGTAAATGTTCGGAGTCCAGAATTCAGAGTTGAACTTTATCAGAGTACATATCTAGAATTCGGAGTGGAACTTTATTAGAGTTTGTATCTAGAATTTGGATCCTAAAACGGAATGCTTCATACCAATGCATTATATGATTCCCAGGTTTTGGGTATGAATCCGAATTTTATAGTTAAGAAAAATATTTCTATGTATAAGAAAATCTAGGTTAGGGTAAATTTCTTTAAGGAAGCTAATTTTCCTTATGGAAGTAAAATATAGATTTCCTTAGGTATAAGGTGTTTGTGATTTTCAAAACTAGAAGGAATTGAAAATTCATAAGAAAAACCTTATTGACTCAACAATATCCCCCCTTTTGGAAAGCGCAATCATCCTTAAGAAAAAGAATATAGGAGTTTGAGAAATTTCATTTGACATTGTAATTATACTTATCTCCCTTTGTTCATGGATGATGATGAATAAAACTAACTCCCTCTTAGGCATTGAAACTCAAAGGATTGTATTCTGAATTTCCGGACTAGAATATTCATTTTGATGGGAAAGAAAAACTTCTTCGTGAGAAACTCCCCCCTTAATTTATGGATATCTACACTTATAAATTTTTCTTCTTCATTTTAAATTTTTATTTCACTTTTTTTATTAGCTATTTCTCCTCAGGGGTCCCGTTAATATAGGCATTGAGACGACAGTTCAGAATCCATGGTTGATTGAACGGTTGAGATACATTGATATTTGACTTGACGGTTGAGATACAAACCGCAAGGAAAAAAATGACTCTGATCTTTTGAGGGTTTTTAAGAAAAACATTCGGATATAAGAAAAATAGAATCCAAATTTTTTTAAAACTCATAGGAAAATACCAGCAAAAAAATATGACTATGAAAACATAAGTAGGGAAATCATACCTTTTGGATTGGCTAGAATTATTGTTCGTAATTGGTTATATTCTTCTTGAATAAAAAATTTGACTACGAAGAAAAATTACAAAAAACTCATTACGAAAAAAATCATTACAAAAATTATCATTATGGAAAATTCATTATGAAAAATTCAGTTCCGGAAATTTTCATTACGAAAATTTCATTTCCAGAAATTTTCATTACGAAAATTTCAGTTTCGGAAATTTCCATTACACAAATTTCAGTTCTGAAAATATCCGTTCCAGAAATTTCCTTTCCAAAAATTTTGGTTCCGAAAGATTAAAGACTCATTACAAAAAAAATGGTTACACAAGATTGAAAACTGACTATGAAATTTTTTTATAACACTAAGAAACACAGGTACTCCCTCTATGAAAAGGAGTTTATTAATATAAGGAGAGTTATTCAACAAGATGTTAATGAAGAAGGATTTCCTTACAGTTATCATTCCTAACTTCTGTTTAATGTATTCAAATATTTCTGAAGGTAAGGATTT
Organism: Viscum album; assembly: GCA_963277665.1. Taxonomy (NCBI): domain Eukaryota; kingdom Viridiplantae; phylum Streptophyta; class Magnoliopsida; order Santalales; family Viscaceae; genus Viscum; species Viscum album. The sequence continues at coordinate 278,373,633 of OY728161.1, read as the reverse complement.
TGTAAAAATTTCATCAAGTTGATATTGCCTTTCGATAAACTGAATAATGATATCTCCTTTTTGTGTATGGTCCCTAAGAAAGAGATGCATAATATCTATGTGCTTTGCACGAGAGTGATGTGCATGGTTTTTACTAAGGGAAATGGAACTTGTGTTATCACAAAAAAATTGAGTCTTTGTAAAACTCAAGCAATAATATGTGAGTGTGTGTTGCATCCACAACACATGATCACAACAACTTCCAGCTGCTAGATATTCAACTTCGGCAGTGGAGAGTGCTACTGAGTGTTAATTCTTGCATGAACCATAAACTAAAGAATCTCCTAAGAAATGAAATGTTCCAGATGTAATTTTCATATCCATTCTAAACCCACCAATGTCAGCATCTGAAAATCTTTTTAAACCAAAATCATTTCCAGATTTATAAAAAAGTCATAGATCCATGGTTCCCTTTAAGTAACGAAAAATTATTTTCACGGCCTTTAAGTGAGATTCCTTAGGATTTGATTGATATCTTGCACATAAGCATACAAAAAACATTAAGTTTGGATGACTAGCTGTCAAGTATAGTATACTTCCTATCATAGCTCTAAATGATGTTGGATCTAATGGTTTCCCAGCTTCATCAAGATCTAAAAAGATTGAGGTACCGATGGGAGTACTTATACTCTTAGTGTTGTCGTATCCATACTTTTTAAGAAGATATTTAATATATTTATGTTGAGATATATATGTACCATCTAGTTTTTTATAAATTTGAAAACCACGGAAAAATGTTAATTCACCCATCATACTTATTTCAAACCCAGATTTCATTAGACTTTCAATGGAGTCAGTTAAAGATTTCTGATTTGAAACAAATATGATGTCATCAACATAAATATAAACAATCAAAAAAAATTTCTTATCTTTTTTATAAAAAGGGTTGGATCTTCATTTCCCTTAATATATTTATTTTGAAGAAAAAATCTTGTAAGTTAATCATACCCGGCCCGTGGGGCTTGTTTGAGGCCATATAGAGCTTTGGTAAGTCTAAAAACACGATCAGGATATTTTGTATCTTCAAAGTCAGGAGTTTGTTCAACAAAAACTTCCTCTTGAACATAACCGTTATGAAAAGAACATTTCACATCCATTTGAAAATGTTTAAAATTGAAGAATGCTACAAAGGCAAGTAAGATACTAATAGATTCAAGTCTAGCTATTGGAGAATAGGTTTCTTCATAGTCTATTCCCTCTTGTGAATTATAGCTTTTAGCAACTATTCTAGCTTTATTTTTCACAATGACTCTATTTACATTACACTTATTTATGAAGACCCACTTTACTCAAATAACAAAATATTTCTTAGGTCTTTTAACCAAGGTCCAGACTTTATTCCTTTCGAATTCATTTAGTTTATCTTCCATAGCTTTGATCCAATCATCACCACCAAAAGCTTCATCAGTTATTTTTTGTTCTAATTGGGAAAGGAATTCTAGATGTTCTAATTCCTTTCTCAAGGAACTTCTAGTCCTTACAGGTTGATTCACATCACCAATGATATTATCACTGGGATGATTCTTAAGAAACACCTGGTTTGGGTTTTGTAAAACCTATTCATCAACATAGGGTAGAAAATATTCTGGGTTAAATGTTTCAGAAGTATATTTTTGAACATTTTCCTTTTCAGAAGGATTTTCTGTCAAATGTTGATAATCAGTTTTTGAAAACACTTCCAAGGATATAGGTTGGGATGGTTTAAAAACAAAAGGATCAGATTCATCAAATTTTACATGCACTGTTTCTTCAACAGTATGAGTGTTTTTGTTGAAAACTCTATAAGCCTTAGAAGTTGTGGAGTAGCCTATGAAAATTCCATCATCATATTTTGGTGCGAATTTGTGTAGATTATCATTAGTAATAAGGATGAATACCTTGCAACCAAAAACCTTGGAGTAGGAAGGTCTTGGTTTTCTACCATTCCATAACTCATAAAAAGATTTATTTAGAAAATGTCTAATCAAAACTCTATTTATACTATAACAATAATTACTTATAGGTTCTTCCCAGAAATGTATAGATATAAAATATTCACTCAACATGGTTATATTTATCTCTTGAAGAATTCTATTTCTTCTTTCAACTACACCATTTTGATGAGGAGTTCTAGGTGCTGAAATGTTGTGAGTAACACCTTTTCTAATACAAAAAGTTTCAAAATCAGAATTTTGATATTATCCTCCATGATCACTATGAATATTTTTCAATAGAAGGTTTTTATCATTTTTAACTCGGGCTATAAAACTTTTGAAAAAAGAAAAGGCTTCAGACTTCTTTGCTAGGAAATAGACCCATGTAAATCTAGTGTAGTCATCAACTATAAAAAACACATAGTACTTGCCTCCAATGCTTCCAGTTTATGTTGGACCAAAAAGATCCATGTGTTCCAACTGCAATGCTTTAGTTTTTGAGACTTCACCGATCCAATTAAAACTAGATTTATGTTTCCTTCCATATGGACTAGGATAAATAACCTTCGAAGAATCGAATCTACACGCCGGTAGATCCTTAACTAGTTTCTTCTTACAGAGTTTACATAAGTTCCTAAGGTTACAGTGACATAGTCTTCTATGCCATAACCAAGAATGATTTTCCATTTCACATAGGCAAGGTATGTCATGGCTCCTGAGGTCTTCTATGTTTAATGCGTAAACATTCTCATGCCTATGGACAGAAAGAATACATTCTTACTTGTAATTTTGTACTAAGCTCTTACTATTCCTAAAATTCACAAGGTATCCTTCATCACATATCTGACTTATGCTAATAAGGTTGTTCTTAATACCCTTAACAAATAAAACATTTGAAATCAATGTTTTACCAAGAAGAAAAATATTACATATACCAAAAATTTCTCCCTGAGCATTATCTCCAAGAGTTACTTTTCCCCCCTTCGTCTTGATAAACTTTTCAAAATTTATTTTGTTACCAGTCATATGACGAGAACATCCACTATCCATGTACCATGTATAGTTTTTTTTCATTCTCCCTATTTTCCTGAAAATGAAAAAAGAATTAGAATTTCATAATCCAATCTTGTTTGGATCCGAGCTTTTCAGATAACAATATTTTGGGTACCCGCATCTTTTTAGAAAAATAATCCTTATGAAAACCTAAATATTGGGTTTTGTTTAAAGAAAAATTATGTGCCTAGTGACCACCACATTGACACTTGGAACAAAATGGGTCACTCTGAGGAACAAAATAATTGTTACTAAAAGTTTATTTTTCATGGGTATAACCAAATTCAGACTTGTTTCTTAAAGGTCATATTTGCGAATACATCTTATCAAAATATTCTTTACCATGAGTAAAGTTCAATAAACGCTTCATTAAGGAAAAAATTTCAGACTTGAGTTTCATAACCATGTTTTTATCTTCAAAATAATTAGATTTGGAACTATAGGTAGGCTCGAAAACACTTTTCTTAGAAATTACGTTTTCTAGATATTTGGAAGGTTTATTCTTCTTGGAAGTTACTTCCTCAGGATTTTTTGAAATACGTATAAAATCAGCATTTTTCATATCAAGATATTTAGATAGATTTGATATTTCTTTAGTAAGAATTGTATATCTAGAGTTTGCCTTATCAAATTTTTTATTGAGTTTAGAATTCTCAATCTCAAGTAGTTTAACAAACCTAGAAACTTCATCATAAGTTTTTAAAGTATTTTCTTCATCAGAAGAAGATTCTTCTTCTGAAGAGTTATAATATTTACTATCATTAGAATTTAAAAGAAACATTTGTCAATGATTCACCATTGTGTACCTTAGCCACAATGTAATATTTGTAAATAGGTTATCTAGCTATAAGTCCAAGATTCTTCTATCCTGACGATTCATAATCAGAAGATTCATCTGAAGAGTCACCACCACTGGCACTCCAGGTGTCATTACCATTCAGAACGTTCTTAGCTTTGGCTTTATAAATAGTGTAATGTTGTAATCGTTCATATGACTATAACCATATGTCGCACATTCAATGGTCATGTAATGAAGAGCATTAGACATGATTATATGAAGTATTTGATGATAAATATAGCAATATTAATGGATGAATCAAGATCTATATCCATCAATATCATGCAATAAGCTCTATTAGATTGGAAATGGTGTATGTAATAAGGTCCCTCCACATTGGCTCATGGATTGGGAGATTATTCCCTAATATCATTTTATCTATGAATACATGTAATAGTTATCCTTGGAATAATGAGTGGAAATAAATATTATGGTTAAAATCCTATGATATCAATTTTTGGGTATTTATAAGGGATAAAAGATATGTAGTTTTATCTCACCATGCCACTCCAAACCATCAATCTATTTTTTGCATTTTACATATGTGGATTGTTGATCGAATATGGAAACATGGTTTTAGGGAAGTTAGACCTCAATGGAAATTAAATCTTTATGGTCATATACTTCTGCATATGGGGTTTCATATGTGGCGGTAAGGGTAGAATTCCTTTATACTTAAAAGGCATAAAAATAATTTTTGGGCGAAGAATTTTTTATCTTTATCCACCATTATTTGGGGAATGTTTTTCAATTTATTATTAATAGACTTAGTTTTTATAGTATCCTTTTTCATAATATTCAGATGAATAGTTGGATTCTATATTATACACCTAAAATAGAGTTTCTAAAAAAGAAGAACATAAATTGGTGACGTTGTGAGTTAGTATCATATGTAGTGAACAAAATCCAGTTACGTTATTGACTTTCATAAAGCTGAAAATAACATTTTTCCTGACTACATAATGGGTTATAACCTTTTCCCCCATTGATCAAAAAATTTGTTTCAATGATATTTTACAAGAACGTGTAAGATTTATCTAAAGTATGTGGCCATGTAATGTCCATTCCCCATATGAAAAAGGCCTAGTGTCTTCCCATGTGTGAAAAACTATTGCTGGTAATGGAAGTTATTTTAATATACTTGGATGGAATGAACCTTTTTGGTAATTTTTTTGAAATCATGTGTATCTTAAGGGAAAAAGTATCCACAAAATTGGATTTGATAGCAAATCGTGAACCTTGAAAATTTTCCACTATATTCCCAGATATAGTCATCTTTCCTGATAGCAATAATCTTATATTCATCAATTCACATGATAAAGACTCCATAAAAGATCCATATACATAATAATTTTTGGGGAATTGTGATTTCATAATGATTAATGGTAATTGATCATCATTAATTCTTCTCTTACCCATCTATATCTGAAGGGAGTATACCATTATAATGGTAGTGCATAATGGGGATCATCCAACTAGATTTAGGTGTAAGGACTTAGTTTTAAGCATTATATTTTCTGTTATCTTTGAACTAGAATCGACATTCATAAAATCACGGGAATATTTTTGTTTAAAAGTTTAAATTATTAAAATATAACACATAATAACAACTCATATTAAAAACTATAAATGTATACTCAATGTCATTTTTTCAAAAAATAAAATCCTTCTAAATAAAAAAATAATTATTTTTATGAAAAAAATTAAAAGCATACATCTTGACCTTACCCTTGTCCAAAATATTCTAAACCCCCATTTCAATACATTTTAATGAAAGTTATGTGAAATAAATCTATGAAAAAAAACATAAGAATAATAAATAATTTAGTCATGTGAAAACATGAAAACTGCTGTAATGTTTTCCTTTATCATTAATGTTCCTTTAGAATATTAAATAATAAATTTCCACATGATAAAAACATAAAATTTTCTAAAATTATACCTTCAAAAATATACCAAAATAAAATAAAAGGCCTTTTTGGAACAAAGAACCTCACGTCAATAAAACCCTTTCATAACCCTTAAAATTGGAATAAATATATGATCGACTTATAAGAAAATTCTAGTGAGAACTTAATCATTACACAATTCATTAGGTAGCTATAATAGTTATCACCCATCATATATACTGTAGGATCAAAATAATGATATAGATTCTCAAAATACAAGAGGGGGGTGAGTTGTACACTTTAAAAAAATTTCATTAAACAAGGAAAGAACTAAGTTTAACAATGTTAAACTATGAAAATTCACAACACCTCTAACACCAATTGGATAATTAGAACAAAAGTTAAAAATATGTGATTCTACCTTAATGTTTATAGAGTCTAATTAAGTCATATTACAAGTGTAAAGAAATATAATAAGACTATACTTTCCTTACAATACACAAACCAGCAGAAAAACAAGTAGTAAAACTATAAGTAACAAGATATAAATCTTTTAACCCAAAGAGAAGGGTATCCAACAACCTTGGGTAAATGTCCCTTGATTTATAATTTCAATCAAGTATGTCTTACCCACACCAGGGTAAGCCCTCGATACAAATATTAGAGTCTCTATCTCGCTATCCCCACAAGCCCTGAACTTCAAGGTAGTTGGAACCTCTATCTTCCTTAGCAAGGAAGCCCTCGAACTTCAAGGTAGTCGGCACCTCTGTCTTCCTATCCCCGAAAGCCCTCGAATATAATCACCAAAATTCGGAGTCGCACAAAGAAGTTTGAATGAGCGGTTATGTACGCACAATACATGAAAAGATTATCTCTCTACAAATCACCTAAACAACATGTGGTCTCTAGAGTGATCAAATTCATATTGAGTTATTTAAAATGAGATCCTATTTATAGGCTCGGTTGAAATGGTTGGCCCCCTCCTCCAACGGTTATATTTTCCTTGAATTTCCGAGGGACCTGTACACATGTCACTAAACCAACGGTTTGTTAGACACAGAATGGAAGACATTATTTTATAATAAAACATGTGTAACTGAAAGCACGACATTGTTTTATAACAAACATAAAAAATTGGAGTGTAAGTAAAAAAGTTCTTAATGTAATCAAATAAATGTTCGGTGTCTAACCAAAATGGAATTCAGAGTATATAATAAAAAGATGTTTGGATTCCGTTTTATAGGAATTCAGAATCTGAATTATGTAGAAGTCCGGAGTCTGAATTTATAAGGAAATTTAGAGTCTGAATTCACCATAGTTCAGAATCTGAACTTAAAAATTTCGGAGTCAAAGTTGTAAAATTTCAGAGTCGAACTAGTAAAAAGTTCAGAGTCAAACTCATAAAAGTTCAGAGTCGAACTAATAAAATATCGGAGTCGAACTAATAAAAGTTTATAGTCAAACTCATAAAAGTTCAGAGTCGAACTCATAAAAGTTTGGAGTCAAAATCATGAAAGTTTGTAGTTGAACTCATAAAAGTTTGGATTTGAACTAATAAAAGTTCAGAGTCGAACTAATAATGGTCTGGAGTCAAAAATAGTAAATGTTCGGAGTCCAGAATTCAGAGTTGAACTTTATCAGAGTACATATCTAGAATTCGGAGTGGAACTTTATTAGAGTTTGTATCTAGAATTTGGATCCTAAAACGGAATGCTTCATACCAATGCATTATATGATTCCCAGGTTTTGGGTATGAATCCGAATTTTATAGTTAAGAAAAATATTTCTATGTATAAGAAAATCTAGGTTAGGGTAAATTTATTTAAGGAAGCTAATTTTCCTTATGGAAGTAAAATATAGATTTCCTTAGGTATAAGGTGTTTGTGATTTTCAAAACTAGAAGGAATTGAAAATTCATAAGAAAAACCTTATTGACTCAACAATATCCCCCCTTTTGGAAAGCGCAATCATCCTTAAGAAAAAGAATATAGGAGTTTGAGAAATTTCATTTGACATTGTAATTATACTTATCTCCCTTTGTTCATGGATGATGATGAATAAAACTAACTCCCTCTTAGGCATTGAAACTCAAAGGATTGTATTCTGAATTTCCGGACTAGAATATTCATTTTGATGGGAAAGAAAAACTTCTTCGTGAGAAACTCCCCCCTTAATTTATGGATATCTACACTTATAAATTTTTCTTCTTCATTTTAAATTTTTATTTCACTTTTTTTATTAGCTATTTCTCCTCAGGGGTCCCGTTAATATAGGCATTGAGACGACAGTTCAGAATCCATGGTTGATTGAACGGTTGAGATACATTGATATTTGGCTTGACGGTTGAGATACAAACCGCAAGGAAAAAAATGACTCTGATCTTTTGAGGGTTTTTAAGAAAAACATTCGGATATAAGAAAAATAGAATCCAAATTTTTTTAAAACTCATAGGAAAATACCAGCAAAAAAATATGACTATGAAAACATAAGTAGGGAAATCATACCTTTTGGATTGGCTAGAATTATTGTTCGTAATTGGTTATATTCTTCTTGAATAAAAAATTTGACTACGAAGAAAAATTACAAAAAACTCATTACGAAAAAAATCATTACAAAAATTATCATTATGGAAAATTCATTATGAAAAATTCAGTTCCGGAAATTTTCATTACGAAAATTTCATTTCCAGAAATTTTCATTACGAAAATTTCAGTTTCGGAAATTTCCATTACACAAATTTCAGTTCTGAAAATATCCGTTCCAGAAATTTCCTTTCCAAAAATTTTGGTTCCGAAAGATTAAAGACTCATTACAAAAAAAATGGTTACACAAGATTGAAAACTGACTATGAAATTTTTTTATAACACTAAGAAACACAGGTACTCCCTCTATGAAAAGGAGTTTATTAATATAAGGAGAGTTATTCAACAAGATGTTAATGAAGAAGGATTTCCTTACAGTTATCATTCCTAACTTCTGTTTAATGTATTCAAATATTTCTGAAGGTAAGGATTTTGTAAAAATTTCATCAAGTTGATATTGCCTTTCGATAAACTGAATAATGATATCTCCTTTTTGTGTATGGTCCCTAAGAAAGAGATGCATAATATCTATGTGCTTTGCACGAGAGTGATGTGCATGGTTTTTACTAAGGGAAATGGAACTTGTGTTATCACAAAAAAATTGAGTCTTTGTAAAACTCAAGCAATAATATGTGAGTGTGTGTTGCATCCACAACACATGATCACAACAACTTCCAGCTGCTAGATATTCAACTTCGGCAGTGGAGAGTGCTACTGAGTGTTAATTCTTGCATGAACCATAAACTAAAGAATCTCCTAAGAAATGAAATGTTCCAGATGTAATTTTCATATCCATTCTAAACCCACCAATGTCAGCATCTGAAAATCTTTTTAAACCAAAATCATTTCCAGATTTATAAAAAAGTCATAGATCCATGGTTCCCTTTAAGTAACGAAAAATTATTTTCACGGCCTTTAAGTGAGATTCCTTAGGATTTGATTGATATCTTGCACATAAGCATACAAAAAACATTAAGTTTGGATGACTAGCTGTCAAGTATAGTATACTTCCTATCATAGCTCTAAATGATGTTGGATCTAATGGTTTCCCAGCTTCATCAAGATCTAAAAAGATTGAGGTACCGATGGGAGTACTTATACTCTTAGTGTTGTCGTATCCATACTTTTTAAGAAGATATTTAATATATTTATGTTGAGATATATATGTACCATCTAGTTTTTTATAAATTTGAAAACCACGGAAAAATGTTAATTCACCCATCATACTTATTTCAAACCCAGATTTCATTAGACTTTCAATGGAGTCAGTTAAAGATTTCTGATTTGAAACAAATATGATGTCATCAACATAAATATAAACAATCAAAAAAAATTTCTTATCTTTTTTATAAAAAGGGTTGGATCTTCATTTCCCTTAATATATTTATTTTGAAGAAAAAATCTTGTAAGTTAATCATACCCGGCCCGTGGGGCTTGTTTGAGGCCATATAGAGCTTTGGTAAGTCTAAAAACACGATCAGGATATTTTGTATCTTCAAAGTCAGGAGTTTGTTCAACAAAAACTTCCTCTTGAACATAACCGTTATGAAAAGAACATTTCACATCCATTTGAAAATGTTTAAAATTGAAGAATGCTACAAAGGCAAGTAAGATACTAATAGATTCAAGTCTAGCTATTGGAGAATAGGTTTCTTCATAGTCTATTCCCTCTTGTGAATTATAGCTTTTAGCAACTATTCTAGCTTTATTTTTCACAATGACTCTATTTACATTACACTTATTTATGAAGACCCACTTTACTCAAATAACAAAATATTTCTTAGGTCTTTTAACCAAGGTCCAGACTTTATTCCTTTCGAATTCATTTAGTTTATCTTCCATAGCTTTGATCCAATCATCACCACCAAAAGCTTCATCAGTTATTTTTTGTTCTAATTGGGAAAGGAATTCTAGATGTTCTAATTCCTTTCTCAAGGAACTTCTAGTCCTTACAGGTTGATTCACATCACCAATGATATTATCACTGGGATGATTCTTAAGAAACACCTGGTTTGGGTTTTGTAAAACCTATTCATCAACATAGGGTAGAAAATATTCTGGGTTAAATGTTTCAGAAGTATATTTTTGAACATTTTCCTTTTCAGAAGGATTTTCTGTCAAATGTTGATAATCAGTTTTTGAAAACACTTCCAAGGATATAGGTTGGGATGGTTTAAAAACAAAAGGATCAGATTCATCAAATTTTACATGCACTGTTTCTTCAACAGTATGAGTGTTTTTGTTGAAAACTCTATAAGCCTTAGAAGTTGTGGAGTAGCCTATGAAAATTCCATCATCATATTTTGGTGCGAATTTGTGTAGATTATCATTAGTAATAAGGATGAATACCTTGCAACCAAAAACCTTGGAGTAGGAAGGTCTTGGTTTTCTACCATTCCATAACTCATAAAAAGATTTATTTAGAAAATGTCTAATCAAAACTCTATTTATACTATAACAATAATTACTTATAGGTTCTTCCCAGAAATGTATAGATATAAAATATTCACTCAACATGGTTATATTTATCTCTTGAAGAATTCTATTTCTTCTTTCAACTACACCATTTTGATGAGGAGTTCTAGGTGCTGAAATGTTGTGAGTAACACCTTTTCTAATACAAAAAGTTTCAAAATCAGAATTTTGATATTATCCTCCATGATCACTATGAATATTTTTCAATAGAAGGTTTTTATCATTTTTAACTCGGGCTATAAAACTTTTGAAAAAAGAAAAGGCTTCAGACTTCTTTGCTAGGAAATAGACCCATGTAAATCTAGTGTAGTCATCAACTATAAAAAACACATAGTACTTGCCTCCAATGCTTCCAGTTTATGTTGGACCAAAAAGATCCATGTGTTCCAACTGCAATGCTTTAGTTTTTGAGACTTCACCGATCCAATTAAAACTAGATTTATGTTTCCTTCCATATGGACTAGGATAAATAACCTTCGAAGAATCGAATCTACACGCCGGTAGATCCTTAACTAGTTTCTTCTTACAGAGTTTACATAAGTTCCTAAGGTTACAGTGACATAGTCTTCTATGCCATAACCAAGAATGATTTTCCATTTCACATAGGCAAGGTATGTCATGGCTCCTGAGGTCTTCTATGTTTAATGCGTAAACATTCTCATGCCTATGGACAGAAAGAATACATTCTTACTTGTAATTTTGTACTAAGCTCTTACTATTCCTAAAATTCACAAGGTATCCTTCATCACATATCTGACTTATGCTAATAAGGTTGTTCTTAATACCCTTAACAAATAAAACATTTGAAATCAATGTTTTACCAAGAAGAAAAATATTACATATACCAAAAATTTCTCCCTGAGCATTATCTCCAAGAGTTACTTTTCCCCCCTTCGTCTTGATAAACTTTTCAAAATTTATTTTGTTACCAGTCATATGACGAGAACATCCACTATCCATGTACCATGTATAGTTTTTTTTCATTCTCCCTATTTTCCTGAAAATGAAAAAAGAATTAGAATTTCATAATCCAATCTTGTTTGGATCCGAGCTTTTCAGATAACAATATTTTGGGTACCCGCATCTTTTTAGAAAAATAATCCTTATGAAAACCTAAATATTGGGTTTTGTTTAAAGAAAAATTATGTGCCTAGTGACCACCACATTGACACTTGGAACAAAATGGGTCACTCTGAGGAACAAAATAATTGTTACTAAAAGTTTATTTTTCATGGGTATAACCAAATTCAGACTTGTTTCTTAAAGGTCATATTTGCGAATACATCTTATCAAAATATTCTTTACCATGAGTAAAGTTCAATAAACGCTTCATTAAGGAAAAAATTTCAGACTTGAGTTTCATAACCATGTTTTTATCTTCAAAATAATTAGATTTGGAACTATAGGTAGGCTCGAAAACACTTTTCTTAGAAATTACGTTTTCTAGATATTTGGAAGGTTTATTCTTCTTGGAAGTTACTTCCTCAGGATTTTTTGAAATACGTATAAAATCAGCATTTTTCATATCAAGATATTTAGATAGATTTGATATTTCTTTAGTAAGAATTGTATATCTAGAGTTTGCCTTATCAAATTTTTTATTGAGTTTAGAATTCTCAATCTCAAGTAGTTTAACAAACCTAGAAACTTCATCATAAGTTTTTAAAGTATTTTCTTCATCAGAAGAAGATTCTTCTTCTGAAGAGTTATAATATTTACTATCATTAGAATTTAAAAGAAACATTTGTCAATGATTCACCATTGTGTACCTTAGCCACAATGTAATATTTGTAAATAGGTTATCTAGCTATAAGTCCAAGATTCTTCTATCCTGACGATTCATAATCAGAAGATTCATCTGAAGAGTCACCACCACTGGCACTCCAGGTGTCATTACCATTCAGAACGTTCTTAGCTTTGGCTTTATAATACTTCTTTCTGTTCCTTTCAGAATGCCTTTCATTCCTTTCTTTCATCATTAACAAAGGACAATCTATTCTAATATGTCCAGCTCTCATGCATTCATAACAAGTAACTTCTACATCTTTCTTGTCTCTATAGTCTTTCTTCTTATACATATTCTGATAATTCTATTCAGAAAAAATCTTGTTCATTATCTGAGCAAGATTATCTAACTCCTTCTCTGACAATTCTGTGTCATTAGAATCTGTCTGAATAACAACTTTATTAGACTTTGATCTAGTTATTATTTCTGGGGTCTTGGATTTCATGTGTTTAGAAGTGGTTGTAAAAGAAACTCCTCTATTACCATTCTTCTTCTTAGTATTGTCAGCATCTCCCTTCATTCTCGTTTCATGCTGAAGAAGAGTTCCAAACAGCTCATCTAAGGCGATGTGAGTGGCTTTCCTATTTTCATCAATGGCTGTCCTCTTGGACTCCCACTCATTTGGCATAATGTCCATGATCTTGTATACAAGAGTCTCATCATCCAAAACATTTTCTCCCATGTATTGTAAGCTATTCACAATAGTCATAAATCTTTGTTCTACTTTACAAATGGGTTCACCATAAGGAAAATTGAAACCATGATACTCAACACTCAACATATCTCTTATTGTTTCGATTACTTTGGAGGTTCCAAAGTGAGTAACTTCAAGTTTCTTCTATATAGAATTAGCTGCTTCACAAGATGAAATTTGGATATATTTGTTTCTTGTCATTGAACAGAGAAGAGTATTCCGTGCCTTGTAATTCAATTGATAATCATGTTTCTCTTGATTTGTAAAGGTACTCACTTCCTTGTCAAGAATTTGATATACTCCAGTAAGCATAACAAAATTTTCAACACCTGTGTTGATAATGAAAGTCTTCATCCTATCTCTACAATATTCATAGTCATTCGTATAAATAAAATAGGAGGTCTGGTAGGATTTAGATTGTCTATTGATCCAATGTTTGAACATGTCATCCTTAAAATATCCTTTGTCACACAAAACTTGTTAGCAACAACAGTTCATAATGAAAGAAAATATATGAATCTGAAAAATAAAATGTCTCTAGAAAATTGAATCTGGATATATATGTAACAAAAAATAGAATTTTATTAGATGTAAGAAAAAGATGAATCTGATCATTATGAGTCCGAAAAATCGAATCTGAAAAATCTATTCCGAGAAAGAATGAGAAAAAATTTATTCTAAATTTAATCGTGAGATTAAATCAGATTGAGCTAACCCTTGGGGTTTGATTTAACCTCCTATGATACCAAATTTAGGACCCAAATAATGATTTAGATGCTCAAAATACAATAGGGGGGGTGAATTATACACTTTAAAAAATTTCCTTAAGCAAAGAAATATCTATGTTTAACAAAGTTAACTAAGGAAATACACAAAACCTCTAACATCAATTGGAGAATTGGATCCAAAGTTCACAATATGAGATTCTACCTTAAAGAATATAGAATATAATTAAGTTAGAGTACAAGTGTAATGAAATATAAGAAGATTATACTTTCCTTACCATACACACAGTAGCGGAAAAACAAGTACTAAAACTACAACTAACAAGATATAAATATTTTATCCCAAAGAGAAGGGTATCCAACAACCTTGGATAAATGTCCCTTGATTTATACATTCAAGAAATCTGTCTTACCCACACCAGGGTAAGCCCTCGATACGAAGATCGGAGTCTCTGTCTTGTTATCCCAGAAAGCCCTCAACTTCAAGGTAGTTGGAACCTCTATCTTCTTTAGCACGGAATCCCTCGAACTTCAAGTTAGTCGGCAACTTTGTCTTCCTATCCCTGAAAACCCTCTAATATAATCACCATCATTCAGAGTCACACGAAGCGGTCTGAACGAGCAGTTCAGTACGAAGAAAGCATGAAAAGATTCTCTCTCTAGAAATCACCTTAACAGTGTGTGGTCTCTAAAGTGATCAACTTCTTATTGAGCTCATTCAAATTAGAACCTATTTATAGGCTCAGTTGGAACGGTTGGATCCCTCCTCCAACGATCATATTTTCCTTGAATTTCGGAGGGACCTGTACACGTGTCACTAAACCAATGGTTTGTTCGAAACAGAATGGACGACATCATTTTATAATAAAACATGTGTCACTGAAATCAAAACATTGTTTTATAACAAACATAAAAAATCATAGTGTAAGTAAAAAAGTTCATAATGTAACAAATTAAATGTTCGGAGTCTAACCAAAATGTAATTCGGAGCCTATAATAAAAAGATGTTCGGATTCTGTTTTATAGGAATTCGGAATCTGAATTATATAGAAGTACGGAGTCTGAATTTCTAAGGAAATTCGGAGTCTGGTTTCACTAGAGTTTAGAATCTGAACATATAATGTTCGATGTCGAACTTGTAAAATTTCGTAGTCGAACTAGTTAAATGTTCGGAGTCGAACTCATAAAAGTTCAGAGTCGAACTAATAAAAGTTCAGAGTCGAACTCATAATAGTTCGGAGTCGAACTCATAAAAGCTCAGAGTCAAACTCATAAAAGCTCAGAGTCAAACTTATAAAAGTTCAGAGTCGAACTCATAAATGTTCGGAGTCGAACTAATAAAAGTTCGAATTCAATGTAATAAATGTTCATAGTCGAACTAATAATGGTTCAGAGTCGAACATAGTAAAAGTTTAGAGTCTAGAATTCGGTGTTAAACTTTATCAGAGTTCGTATCCAGAATTCGGAGTGGAACTTTATTATAATTCATATCCAGAATTCAGATCCTAAATCATAATGCTTCATACCTTAGCATTATATCGTTCCCAGGTTTTGGGTATGAATCCGATTTTTATAGTTAAGAAAAATATTTCTATGAATATGAAAATCTAGGTTAGGGTAAATTTCTTTAAGTAAGGGAATTTTTATTTACAGAAGAAAAATATATATTTGATTAGGTATAAGGTGTTTGAGATTTTCAAAAAAAGAAAGAATGGAAAATTCATATGGAAAACCTTATTGACTCAACAGAAACAATATCAGGATCACTAATTTTTTGTGAGAAATAATTGGAATCAACCCTTTATATAACCTATATCGGGCTCACCCAAGATAAATAATGGGGATCAACCCTTTGTATAATCTATTTTATGATCACCTATTTGCTGTAATTATAATAAAATCTCTTTATATGTTTTATCAGTCTCACCCATGATCAATAATTTTATGAAGAATAACATGAATAAAATAATTTTAGGCTTTCACCTTTTCATCATAAAATCCATTTAAAAAATTTTAAAACACATTTTATTATCAACTCATGTTTTATAATTTTCAAAATGTATTCCTTCTATATTTTTTTGAAAATGTCATAATTTGCCTCATTTGGAAATAGGAAAAAATATTCCATTATTAACATATTATAAAAAGTCATAGATAATAAAAATGAATTTAAAAATTTGATATATAAATTATTTTTTAAATATATTTTAGAAAACATGGACATGAAAGAAAAATAGATTATTAATGGAATATTTAATACGATAATTTATAAAGGAATGTACCCCATAGTGAGTCTATAACATAACATATATTATATATATTAACTAATAACATAAATTTGATAATTATTTACATTATGTTTAATGTTTTTCATATTTATTATTAATTTTTTATTATGAATTACCTTTATATAACAAATACATCATTATTTGAATTCACATCGAATGTTTTGATGATATTTTGGTCATAAGTCCAAATATAGTTTTGAAAGATAATTAAGGTAAAAAATGTCATCATTATATCATCTATAAAATGAACTATGATACAATTATACTTTTAAATCCAACCATGAATGATGGTTAAGAATAATTAATTATAGTACTATCATGGAGATGGTTGATCATACATACGCAAAAGTGACATTTCCATTTTCAATGATCTTTTTGGAAAGTTGTTAAATTTAATTATTTACATAAATAATGATCATAATATCATAACGGAAATTTAAATTTTTTATATACTTATTTATATATTTCATGTGATCTCCTGATGAAAAGAAAATAACATCTCTTCATGGTGGTGGTAGTCAACACGTACACACAAATGATGTTATAATTTTTCAATTCCTATGAATGAAGTAATGTGAATGTTATATTATTTTTTAGGAATGATGAATATTTAATGAAAAATATAAAAAAAATTCTATAATTATGTTCCTTCCATGTGGTATGGTGATAGAAAAAAATTCCATCAGTTTTTGAGGTGGTGGTTTACCGTACTCACGAACGATTAAATTTTTCCCATCTAATAGAGGTGGAAAATGGTATCGTTTATAAAAAAAACATTTCATTGTATTTTGAATACTATAGCTATTAGTGTATTATGGTTTAATCAGGTTTGAATGGTGTGGAAGATGAAAAATATCACCTCATCATGATAAAATATAAAAATATTTTTTTGGAAAACAAACTTTCTTAATTCTTTAAGATCACTACGGATGGTGTTCTACATAAACCAAGACATATATAATTACAGTAGAGACTCTAGGAACGAATTTCGATAGAATGTTTCATAAATAAATGGTTTAATAATTTATATGAGATGAGAATACATGGTTTCCTTTTATAAGGTAGCGAATGCATACTCTTGGAAATTCAGTGAATATTAAATTAATATAAATTAATGTTAAATTAATAATGTCCCTATGTTATTTATATCAAAGATAATATTTACATTACATGAAAAAAACCATAAAATAGAATATAGAATATTTTTGAACATTTTTCAAAATATAAATTTTGGTTTTAACACCTATTTATCCAGATTAACTCTAACTATGACAATATTGTTTTTTAGTCATTGAGGTTGAATATACTTTCAATAAAATTAAAAAAGACTCATTAATGGACCACTATTGATATATAAAACCTTATCAAAATCACTTGGATGAATTTATGTTTATTATAAATTTTATATCAATTAATAAAATACTATATACTATAATTATTTCCATAATGTCAATTTTATGTATGGTTCGTTACATTGACCTTAATAATATGATTGAAACAAAATATTAACATATATTATTTTAAAATATACCTAAAATTTAAATTTTTTCTATAAATTTTGTATCACATTATTTATCTAGTATTAAATTTATTATAATATTTTCAATATTAGTATATGAATATTCTATTAATTAAATAATTATTTCATATGCATTGTGTTAGTATTTAAGATAATTATTTATTTAATTAAAACTGAAAAAATTACCTTGTTGAATATAAATATTTTAAATTTCTAAGAACTAATTATAGATTAATATATCCTCTATATAAAACTATATAAAAATATTATACTTATTAAAATTAATAATATGTCATTTTACCTTTTCATTAAATAAAATATTATAAAGGTCATAATGTCATCCATGTTTTCCAAAAAGGTAATAAATTATACCCTTCTTGATTATGATCTATATATACTCATAAATTAAGATATACATTATTTTTTGTGTCTTTTAATGGTTCTTAACATTTTATTTATTAACCCAAATTACATTATTTAACATTTACTGTATTTATTTAAAAATACTATAGTTACTATTAAATTTTTTCAAAAATAAATGGTACATAGATAAAAAATAAAATTTAGGGTTTCTATATATTTATGAAATTTCCCATAATTATAAATAACTATGAAACATAAATTAATTTAAAACCAATCTGGAAAAATGAAACGAAAAACTTTTTTTTTTCAAAAAAAATACTCTTTTTAAATATTAAATGTTTTTTTAATAAATTCAAGTATATAACCCATATTAATAAATAATAATTGTATTATTTTTAATCAAAATGAAAAAACAAAATTTAAAATAATCATTAAAATAATTATACACCAAAAAAACATTAAGATAAAATATAGTTTTCAATAAAGTTTAGTATTTTCATTATACCTTGAAAAATTAAAAAATTTAATGAAATTTAAAAAACATCTTACAATTATAGTTAAAATATGAATTAAAAAATTTAAATTATTTTATCATTAAAAATATATAAATCATATACTTATTAGTTATAATATTCAGTCATAAAAATCACGAAACCCCAATTTTTTAAAAAAATGAATGTTTGATGAATAAAATGAACTAACTAAAAAATAGAGTGATTATTTAAAAATAATTACCTGATATGTTATCAATAAGTTTGACCATATTTTATTTAGTAAGTCCTTTAAAAAATTTCATTCCTGCCTATTTAACAGTTATGTTATAATGCTAAAATTTAAAAAATAATATTTTATTGTTTATTTATAATCAATATTACATATCTTGTATGTCATTGATCATAGTATTTTATTTTAAAAATTATATATATTACATTGCACCTTATTAAATGTAATAATCAAATTTTCATGACCCAAACCCATAGGTTATGATCCTTAATTCACCAAACTTTCTTCTAATAGACCAGGTGCCAACATATAGGACTGCGAAGGCATATAACACGCATTGGAGAAATTTTACTGAGGTTCGCGTATACAAGAAACAATATCCAAGATCATAATGTTCTAAAATGTATATAAATTGATAATAATATAACAATACTTTTATGATTCCAAAATGAGATTATGGATTAATGTCTCTGATAATTGGGGCTAAATACAATCATACTAAAAAAACTAAAAACTAGTCCAACTTGAAATATGGATGAAGAATATTGTCAATGTGACCACTAAAAAACACCTCAGTTTATCCGGATCACTATCCTTACCCTGGTCCTTCTCCCTATATGAATCCATCAAAATCATGGTCATCTACTTAATATGTGACATGCATGATCAGATCTCATGCAAGTTTGAGTTTATAAAACCCAGTAGGACACCATTAAAATCACAAAACATATGACATAAAAAATAATTGTCAACTCATTACTTATATATATCGATGATATATATAATAATAACATTTTGATATAATCCTATAAGAATCCAATTCACCAATGTTCTTGACCACTTCCATCCATATTTCCACTAAAATAATTCATGATTACGCTCGTTTCGGTGATCTCAATCCCCAACCCCAGAATTCCCAATGGAACTCATCTAGAAGATGTTAGGATATGAAGAATCACTAAGCTGGTGGAGCATCCCAATATTCCAAGATTTAATAATTATGTTACAAAACCATCTTTGTGTATATCCAATAATAGGCACACATTAAAATGAGATGATTCATCCATGATACAAATATCATCTGACACACACCTTTTCAGAATGATCTAATCTCAATACATTTACAGGTGTTCAACACCTAGGGATTACTAGGGTGACACCATACACTACTAGAAATATTTTCCATTAAATGGGTTCAATGAACATGTAAATATTGGTCAAATAAATTCCAATAAACCCCTATATAAGTAAACACCAATGAAATTGGATTCATTTTCATCATAGATAATGAGATGCATTCTCTGTAACGATGAGGTTATAGTCGAAGCTGACTGAGGAATCTCACTCCAGAATAAGGAAAATCTTCCTCCCAACACTTATAATAATAATATTCAATGGGGGTAAACCCCTATAATGTGAATAAGATTTCACACTAATCCCACATAAAAATCCCCAAGAAAACATCATCATTTGATACTAGTCCTAGAAAGTTGACAGATTCCCCAAAAAATGCTGACATATACCGAAATAGGTATCTATCTTGTCGTCAAAGAGTAAAACCAAATTACCCTAGGTGTATATAGAATATATCACTATTCATGTAACTACGCATATCTAACACTCACATGGTGTCCACTTTTCCCCAGTATACAACACACTCACTGATTACAAGATGTGTAGTAGTATGGGCTAGCTCTCAATATTTTTCCTTACCACATCTATATATTTTCTTGAATATAAGGAATGTATCCCACAACACATATATTTTTCATGCACATGTACTCCTATCACTGTACGACCTGTACACATCGAGCATTCCTCCACGTATTGCATGATGTTGGAACTGGAACACATTACGTAAGACTTTTAATGAAATCATAGGTATATACACCCTAGACATGTTGATCTATTCACCATGTGTTACATGACATGTGTCTATATACACATGACATGTAACAAAACATGGCCCACCTAGATGTGTAGTCTTTATACATGATGAGTTGTTCATATAAAGGTCACATAGTGTGTGACACGGGTCACCCATTGTGTGGCATTTTTCTCCTCGCAGAAAATATAATGCCACATAGAAGGTAGCACAAGGAATGTGTTCAATGGAAAAAATTTCTGTGTGGTTATTCTACTAATAAAAACCATGACTGTCTTCATGTGTCTTACTCTGTACCTCTAATAACATCGATTTCACTATGAAATTCACCAATACTTTCATATGTGTGGATGACTAATCCTCTCCAATCATTATTGTCCATATTTCAACCATATTTAGTCATTTGGAACCACTGTCATCATGTCTCTTCGGTCCCATAAAAAACTAACTATTTTTGTCTCATGATCCTTCTTTTTGGATCAATCTAATCACACTAATGAATATGGATCTAAGACATCAACCAAATTCACCATGAAATGAGTTGAAAATGATTGATTTCTAGGTATTCTGTGAACCACGAGGTAATATAATTGTCCGTGATTAATGATGAATGAGGGGAGATATGAAGAAAACACAAAAAAGTGGAATTTCCATAATATATTGTTCATTTTGAACTTGATTCATTATTTTGAATGATGAACAAATAGAAATAAAATAATCACTAATATAAATTCCCAAATCTATTATAATCTAACACATACCAAAAATAAAAATTATCCTCGAATGAATTAATTAGTTTATTGATTCATGTTCTTATTTGGATTAATAAAATTGGGAGAAATTAATATAAGAGAAACATACAACCACCATTTGAAAAAAATTGGTAAGAAACAAAGAATACATGTCACTGATGTTAAGAAGATATTTTAATTCCATTGTGAAACAATCATCGATCCTTGATCTGGTTATTTTTCATCAGAGAATGATCCTCCAACACTCACACCAACTACTCCAGGGTTATGCAACAAAGCCTTATATTTCCTTATAACCGTATATTTCAATGAAAATTAAGGTAATAAAAACTTATTTAAATAAATTACTTCAATGAATTAATTTAAATTAGAAAATACCTAGACCCTGGACCACCAAAAAATATGAATCTATCTATGTTATCATTCTGCATAATGTAAAACCCTTGAATTTAACTCTATAATTACCTCATATTTTTTGGTAGAGCAACTTTTTTTCGAGTTTTTCCACTTTTTCTGGAAAAACAATTACAAATGATATTTAATATATTTAATATAATATAAAAATTAATTTTTTTATCAAATAGACTCAGGATCTCAAACCATCTTTGTCCATGGTTCCAAAAATATTCTTAGTATTTTTACAAACATATACATGGAAAAAAATAAGACAATACCTTATTGCCTACTTTAGGGATGTTTATCAATAAAAAGAAAAATAATACTAAAATGGTGGGGATACTATGCTCTTAATTGGGGCTCTCCATCATCAAGTACTATCAATGATTTGTTTTCCTATAAAAAAAATACCCATGAAAAATAATTTCCCATGAAGGGTCATTATTTACAAGTTCCCAAAACCAATGAATTATATAAAAGTAAACATCAATATTCATAGTAATTTTACCTATGTTGATAACAAATAATGATTTATGAACATATCTACCCATTTGAAACAAGTATAAAAACCATGTAAACATAACTAATATGGTCCTATGGTTAGGAAGTACCCCTAACTTTCTCAAAATAGTATAATGAAAAGAAAGGGCATAAGAACCCTAGTTATAACCTATCAATGTGGATGACACTGTATAACACAAAAACCCTAACAGAGTCAATAATCATTCATCCTAGGACTCCTATAAGTTACTGGTCATCCCTCATCCTCCCCTGGATGTATTACACCCTAAACAATGATCACTATCAACAGAATTAGTTCTTATAAACTATCATCATCTAAAATGTACTAGTATAATAGTGTCCTGTATGATATCACATACATGGCCTAAATAAGAGATACTTTTTTGGAGGATTGGTAATCATCATATTACCTACATCCATCTGATGGTAGATGATCCATATTTTTGTGGTTCTAAATAGATATAAAACCCGATACATGTTCTCTAAAACCTGAGTCGTCTAATTTTCTTTGATATAAGACTTGGTTAAAATAAATTTCCCAAATACAAATATTTCCCCAAATGCTTCAATCATCCTCTCCCTAATCGATCCATGAAATAATCATCATACAATACAATGATCAATAAGGGGATTACAAAAAGTTATACAACGTACTACAATCAAATTAATCCAAAAATCATGAAAAAGAAAATTTGGTCATCACACAAAGACAACTGAAAAAAATAGTTTAACTGGAAAATTCACTAAAAACCCTTTAAATGTATAATAAATTCCATGAAATCATAGTAAATCATCACTAGCATTAGATATAATGTTTAGAATAAACACCTCTTAAGAATATTTTTTCACATTGTGATTGGATCCATCATCCTTCCCCTGATAATGATGACATGATTCCCTTCTTTAAATAGTCCACTTGGGATGCATCTAGTGAATAAGAAGTCACATGACATCTCACAATCGATATACTTGAATTATACCCACTTGTATATTTGATTATTTGTAGGACTAATTAATATCATATGGAGGTAAGCAACAATATCCTAAAGTTTCTCTCATAATTCATCTCCTGGTTTAGTACAAATTTATTTCATCAAATAAGAATACCATGAACTGATCTAATATGGTCAAAGGATCAATTCCATAAGATTCAAAATTATATTACGGTGTAAATATATCAGAAGTGTATCATCAAAAACTCAAAACAATTATTGTGGATTTGGAATGTAGATTACTCTATATCCTGACCTAAAACTATAGCTGATGATAACATTTCATGAGGCCCAACTTTGAGAATCACTTCTCCTCAAAACAATTGTATAAGAATCCATCAATTCTCAAGAGTGGATTGTTTCCATTTCTTTACCTAGTCCATGTGAACAGAATCTATATAATATCAAAATCACTCAGCCACAAATACGATAATAACACATAGTTTCCTAAGAAAACACATTGGCTATTATGAATACCCTTCTCTACAGACTCTTCCAACTGCATCTTTTTCTATGGAAACTCCCCAGGGACTCTGATATACTATGTATATTTCACTCCATCCCTATTGAAATTATATATATAAAAAATTATTAATGGACGGTCACCCTAGTATATCCTCAAAAATAAAATCTTCTTACACTGCCATCATAGGAACTCAAATTTCATAGTATCTTCTTCAAGACGAGTTATTCAATCCAACTAATAATGAAGTGGTTGTAACCTCCTAAAAATAATATCATCCTCACATGAGTGAGATCACTCCTTATCAATGGAGGTAAAATCTATACCATATAATTGGAAGTACTAGTATACTCACTAGTAAAAATCAAATGAATATGGATTGTAAATAAAAATCCCATATGAGGAATGCATAATAGGATCCCACTACCTCTGTAGAACGATTTCATGTGAAGAAGCTTTTCACTTATATTCATGTCACATTGTTTATAGAAACACTAGATCATCAATCCAATATATAATTTTCTCTAGGACGATGGTAATGAAAAATTATCCACTAGTATCCCTAGGTAACTAAAAGGGTATACACCCAAGGATATTTGGCTCATAAATCTATGTGAAAACTACAACTGGGACAATGAAGATACACTTTGTTCCAAAAAATGTACTCAATGTTTCTTGTGAGATACTACTAATTGGAACTAATTGATTACCTTTCTACTATTCTCATCATCACCAGGGGTTTTTAACACTGTACATAACAGAAACCTCAAGCACACATGCCAATGGAACTCATACACCACAACTTGAAACTATCATATTTGGTCAGAACTAACTAACCTGCATAGATTTAGATCATGTCTCGAGAATAAATCTTAGTGGGGGAATTTTCCATATTCTATTAATGTTCAATGAAACATAATACATAACCAATATAAGTCCATACTAACACCTTTTTTTACCCTATAAATGCCACACCAAAATGACCCCCATCAGGAAGGGGTCTCATCTAAGTGATACCTTCAAACAACAGTATCATGCCAATACACTGCTACATGAGATTGGGGTATAACCCACCATGTAACCCGGGAAATCTTTACTTAAAGAACAACTATAAAATGATAGGAATGAAAATACCTCCAACATTTCTTTCTAGATCTATCAACTAATCAATATAAATATGATCATATATCCAATCCATAGATATATATAATCATTGTTTTAATGGTGGTAACACTAATACATACATGCCTAGTGGGAGCACCACATGAGTGGGTCTCTACGCTGAGGCCTAATCACTCAATTATTCATCATCACAATGTATCAAAATCATATATGTATTTCATCTTTGAGAAGTATTGAATATTATCAAGATGTTCCATAGTTATTGAGTATATATTGGGAGTTGTCTAAATAAGGTCATGAAAACCACAACCCGGTCCACTGTGTAGCATGTTCCAATATTACCACAACAACGAGTTCCTAAACGTACCGAGAAAATAATAGTTTATCACGGTCTTGTTGAATGGATATATAACTAACCACAACAACAAAAAACTACCTTTACGGAGATCCAAACAAGAAACAACTTAAAAATATTTAGCTAGATCCTAAAAAACATAAAAGATATAAAAAATAAACTCCAAACTCTAATCCAAAACCCATGATGTTTCATAACACTAAAATATTTGTATATCATTTTGTAAAAACTATGTCATGAACCGACCTAATGATTTTTTAGTGACATCATCCCATGGCCTGCATCCAATATGCTATGGTTTGGTGACATGCATTTATAAGGCATATAATACACATGGGGGTATTTTCATAATGTGCATTCATATAATTGTGCATCTCTTATATCAAAATATTAAGAATTATAAAACAACTAATAATAATACATGAATACAAATATTATCCCATCATCACTATATGATAGAAAGTACTAGAAAATATTATCTGAATACGGTTAGAAAAATTTGAATAAAATCCAATATGTAAAGTTGGTGACGATTATTTAATGTAATATCATTAAAAAGATTGATATTTTCAAGTCAATAATATCTACCTAGTCTTTTTTGTCATGTATATCATCAAATGATTGGTCATCAACATAATACATTACATTTACATGAATAATCCATGTAAGGTTGAGTATAACAACACCCAGTAGGACACACCAATATAAGTAAGCATATTTCTTGAAGAATAATAGTCATCTCACTACTAGTATATTCAAACTTCATCTATGATGAGAACATCTATATATAATCATAATAGAAAATGAGTGTCAAAGGGTCCAATCCCCTCACATACATAGTTACAATGTGAAGTTTCAAGATAATGGTCATCCATGAGATATCACTCCTCATGCACAAAAATCCCTAAATAAAACTAATCAAAGTGAAATCATTAAATTATGAATAACTAAGCTGATACCACATCCCAACCATCCCAGATGCATATATCTTAGAGTAAATGCTCACATTGTTTAGATATGAAGAATAATAGAGTAATATGATAGGGTTCATCTGAGATATACAGTCCATCATTCTAATAAACCATGTGGATTTCATATATTGATACATAAATATAGGTTCCATGCCCATGGATAATAATGGCGACCCTAGAACCTACAAGAAAACACTGTCATATAGGGTATCGACACCAATTTATATATTGGTCACACCAATTCAAAAAAACCCAATATATTGATACATGAATCAAATCAGCATTACTCTAGGACTATCTCATAGATACATGATTCAATTTTCTAAGGGTGTATTCGATGAGGTTTAAAGATTATCACTCCAAAATAAGTGAACTCACATACAATAAATTGATCATATAATGAAATAGAGCCCCCCCCCCTATATTATTGGAAAGTGATGTTACATTGATACCTTGTATGAATTGACCAAGGAAGCACAGACCAGTTATAATGGTCCTAGAAATCTCTCACAAGACCCCAACGATGTGGAGCTGATTATAATGAGAAATATATCTTTTCCTCAAGGAGTACACAGTCTATACATTGGGGTACATATATTGTCTCACTATGCAAGGAAATAAACATGTATCATGGTCCCACGATATTTATGTTTCCCCAATAAATGTTGGGTTCACAAAGTATATAGTGTGTAGGTGCATGGGCTATCACTGGGAGTGTAACCTACTCATGTCCATAAAAATTACAATGTCAAAAACATGTATCATTCGACACATTGTGTTTAGGGCCACCTGTTTTTAAGGGAAAATACTTTATATACATTATGAGTAGTCTACCATGCATTGAATGGAACGTAACTTGTCACAAATAGCGTAAAACTCTACCTGGCATTAGCGTATCCCCCACGTACACACAAGACAATTATGTATGTTTTACATGGAATGTGACAATGAATTCTTGGAATGTAACATGACACGGCCCGCTGGGAGTGTACTTCCTATACATGCCAATATGGTCAGCTAAAGGTCACATTGGATGCGACATGAGTAACACAGCATGTGATACTTTTCTTCATACTGAAACCCATGTTCAATACATAAGGGACTAGAGAGAGTGTGTTTATAGGACTACACG
Organism: Viscum album; assembly: GCA_963277665.1. Classification (NCBI taxonomy): domain Eukaryota; kingdom Viridiplantae; phylum Streptophyta; class Magnoliopsida; order Santalales; family Viscaceae; genus Viscum; species Viscum album. Next base: position 278,346,156 of record OY728161.1, on the reverse strand, counting down.
TAATGTATTCATCTTGTTCAATGTACCCACAATATTCTTCGTGAATATTATACCACACCTCTAGTAAATTAAATTGCATTATGAAATTCAACTCTCTTTATAGATCTGAGGATGGACAAAACTTCTTTTTCATCAATGGAAAAATATAACCGTATCTATTCATCATTATCCACCGCCGTCAGGCCTCTTCTTTGATTAACAACCAAAATTTGGTTGTATTATTCTGATATTACATCGAATATTGATCTCATCACTAATATAAACCCAAATATATGGTATCAATACATTGCACCAAGAAACAAGTGAACTATAATAGATAAATGGGTATTTATCAAATTAGGAGATAAATAAATTTCATGAGATCAATGAAGAATGTGGAACCAATTGAAAAAAATGTGAGGAATGGACCTTCACAAATGGTTGGGTTTTACTTGATTTTTTTCCATTATAATGATGAATAAAGTGATATAATATAATAAACAATAAAAATATGAAAATCCCTAGTATGGTCTCCCGTACCAGCAATATGCATGATCCTTGAATCAATTCATCTGTTAATTTATTTTCATTCAACATATGAATAAACAAAAAAGGATAATCCCAGAAACCAAATTTCATAACTCTATTTAGATAAATAATTGATTATGAATGAATCTATATCTTCTTGTTGGTAAGATACAATAATTTTGAAGCTCTCTCATAGTTGATCCAAACTCTAGTTGTCGTTCTCTAGAGAGATATCCTCTTATTCCCTCTTCAATGGATCTAGGTTTATTCATCTATCCATAATATTTATTCATAGATGTATATTTTTGGTAAAATTTACCTCATTGAATTTTTTTAATAAATTAATTCAATTAGTTGATATATTCAATTTAATACATGGAAAAAACATTTACATCAAATATAATTATAACTCAAGATTTAAAACCTAATTTTGACTTTTCATAATAACATTTTCTAAATCCTATATCATAAAAAGTGTGAAAAAACATCCCCCTTGATAATATTTATAAGAGAATATTGATGTTCTTATAGAGTAACACATATTGTGTTTTCATTTAGGAGAATAATAGTTGGAAGTGAAAACATGGATAATAGTGAAAAATTACATATACGGACTAATGGATATTGATAGAGAACATTTTTATGAGAATTTTAACAACAAAAAAAATCATAAATTTATTATGGGTTCAAATTCCATTTATTTCTCTATAATAAAATTTACTTGAGAATGATTTTTTTTTCATTATCATTTTCCTAGAGTCATAGAATTTAATTTATATATAAAATATGAAAAAAGGGAAATAAAAATCCTTAAAAAGTTTAATTTCCTATTTTAATAAAATTTATTTAAAAACTCATATGTTCTCTAAATGATTAGTATTCAAGAAAAAAATTTCATGCATGACGCATTAGAATCAACATCTATAGAATTCAAAATCATCAAAATAATAACTATATATTCATCTTTCCAGTAGGAATTAACCCAAACCAAATCAGTAGCAGAAGATAAGATAAATCAAAAATTGAAAAACCCTTCAAATGAAGAAAAAACTACTTTTAAAATCCTAAATTCAACATTAATACCCATAATTCTTCCATGATCATTAAATAAATAACTATCCATAAAACATTCCATAAATATTCATATCTAATATCAATAATAAAAAATCAAAAGGATTTGATCACATAGATTTCCAAGATTATTTTCCACTTTTATCATAAAATAATATTAATCACTCTTAGATTCATAGACCAAAATTTAATTTACTAAATCACATAATATCCTTATTAACATAATCATTTCCATAAATCCATTAAATGACCCTAAATAAACTTTATGACCATATAATATTCAAAAAGATAATTCATCCTTTATTTCTCAATGAAAATACCATAGTATTATTTTTTTCGATAATCTTATAATGTTCCCAAATACTTATAGTGATTCTCTGCAAAAATAACCTCAAATAAAATAATAATCAATTAGTTCTCTAATAAAATATATGTTCGGAAAATTTAATAACCAATTATTTTCTAAAAAATCATAAATTATATAAACCATAATGTTTATCCTTTAAACTTATGTCAGAAAAAAGGTTAATGAAATGTTCCTAAAAAACCCATGTCATATAATAAACTTATGCATTACATGTAACATGAATTTTTTTTCAAAACACAATAAATGACCCCAAATGTATATTCCATTACATAATACATCTAAACATGGGATTCTAATACGTTGAACATATTATCAAACATAAAAAATACCAGGATTCCTAGAGATGTCATGTGTTTACTAAATGTCCCAACATAAACTATAGTATTAAAAAGATATTTTACAAACCACATTTCTTTCTATCATTATGATTTTTCATATTTAGAAAGAAATATTGTAATAAAATTAGAATAATGTTCCTCTCTATTGTAGAAAAAAATTCACTATTGACTGGATATCTCAAATATTTTTTTTATTATTTAGAAAACTTTTTTTGTAGTTATTATACAATTAAATAATCATACCACAATAATAAAAATTACATATCTTGAAAAGATATACCAAAATGTATTTTTTTAAACCTAGAATATATTTGGGGCTTACCCTTGAAATTCTTAGCTATATCCCATTCCATATTCCACCCACTAGACCATTTCATAATATTTTCATCTCAGGGAACAAATTGTTGAGAAAAATTCATCTCAACATTCTCGTCACAATGAAAAGAATTATCATTTAATTTAAATTCTCACATAGGCATGTCTTCATTAATGATTGGTTTGAATCCATACTGAAATCTATTAATTTTACTATAAATGTAAAAAATAAAATCGGGTACATACCTAAAAAAACATGCAGTTTTTTTATAAGGAACCACTGAATATTCATCATTTTATTTTAATTACAGTAATTTATTATCAATCTAAATATGAACAACCATAGTAAAATATTTCTAAATGAAATGATTTATAAATATTTCTAATTACATAAAATCAAGATAATATTTCTTTTTTGTATTTTTAACCAAATTCCACAATAGATCCATTATACCTTAAAAATGATAAATAGATAGAGTTACCTATGAAATTCCAAACATCCCAAATCATCAAATATCGTTTTTAGAGAATTTATCAATCCTTCATCTACCATAAGTTCGAAGATCCAATAAATGATTATGATGGTTTCTCAAAAAATGATCCATTAATGACATATATCTTTATTATAGATCCAACATCTCTATATAATTTATATTTCAAAAATTTATTTATTTCTTTAAATATGAAATTAATAAAAAAAACTACCCATTTATGTTTAAAATCATTTAGGATTTCTTATTTGGATGGATACTATCCTCTTGTTTTATTTCTACTACAATCTCATTAATTCGTCAAAGGAAAACATATATTATAAAATATTGTTTAGTCAAAGTAGTATAGTAATCATAACATTCTATTTTTGTCAGGCTTAAAAATCTAGTAAAATATTTTAATGGAATGGTATTAATTTTAGTCTTACCTCTGAAGTTATCTAAACCGACCATGGATATAATCATTATGGAACTTTTCAAAAGGATTTTATTTTTTGGTATCATTGAACAAGAATTCACATTCATACAATCCTGAGGGTGATTTTGTATTTAATTTATAATAATTATCTCAGAACACATAAATTAAAACATATATATTACAATGTAGAATGATATACTAAATATCATTTTTATTTTTAAAAAACAAAACCATTTTTAATAAAAACAATTTATCCTTTCATGAAAATACATAATTTCATTCTTGAACTCATCATTATCACTAATCTATGGTAAAAACCTATAAAAACATTTTAAAACGTGGGATGGGAAACAAAATATCAGTAAGGAGAGTAAAAATAAAAAATATTTTGTCTAATGAAAAACATGAAATACCCTTTATTGGTTATCGTTATCTTCAATGTCTTTTGAGCGTATGAAATAAAACAAATCAAAATGAAATAAAATACAAAACAAAATATCAAATAAATCATTTAGATCCCACTGAAAGGAAACAAAATAACTTTTTCAAAACATAGAGTATCACACCAATAAAACCCTTTCAGAATCCTTCCAATTGGAATAACTATATGGATGGATTCTAATAAAACACGTTGAGAAATTAATCATTACCTAATACATTTGAATGTTGTAATGGGGCTAAGAGTTAAAATAATATATCTAAGCCTCATTTGGTTTTCATGAGCTATTGTTGTGAACAACCCTTAATATATGTTATATCAGGATCATCTATGAGCTATAAAAGGGGTCAACCCCCTGTATAAGTTATTTCAGGATGACCTATGAGATATAAAGATCATGAAACATATCAAGGATAAAACAAATGTCTCAACCTTTTAATTATTTAACCCTTTTAAAAACACTTTCTAACCCAAAAAAATTGTACGTAAAAATACCATTTATTTTAGAAAATAACCTATAACAAGTAAAAAAAATACATAAATAATAAATATAATGTTTTATTTTAAAAAGTATAAAAATATTTATAAAGGAAATATCAAATAACCGATGTTTTATGATAGTGATAAAATATGATCATCCATATAAGTTAAAATGCATTCCTTTAATTTTTTTATAAAATTCACCAAGTACATATTTTGAAAATTGAAAACAATATTCCTTCTTAATTTTTTTCTAAACATACAAACTTAGTAAAAATAATATTAAAACCCCATTTAAAAAACATTTTTTAAAACATTTTTACAAAATAAGTACATTGATGAAAAATAGAGTATTAAGGGAACCATTAAAAATATAATTTTCAAAATAAAATCCCTTACTTATAATCTGTCACATAATTTATATAAGTTATATTCTTTCATGAAAATCATATTCATTATATTCATATTATTTAGAACCATTTTATAGTTTATTATTCCTTTAATATCACATATTACTATGTTATAAAAATGACATAATTATTTAAGTTTATGATATATATTTCTATGAGATACGGATCATATGTCCAAAATTACTTGGGAAAATTGAAAATTTCCAAAAAGTTCTTCGTTTCATAATCTCTAGAATAATATTCATGAAACAAAATTTATATTTATTCATAAATAATTTTTATAAATATAACCTTGAATGAGGGTTTTCAAAAATGAACTATGTTTCAATCATTGATACGGTATAAAATATATACACATAAATAACATTTAAATTTTTCAATGATCAAAATATAATGATGGTAGGTATTATATAAAATTTTCATAATTTTCAAAATGTCATAAAAACAAAATTAATTCTTTTAATATAATTGTATATGTCATTAGATGTTATTGTTTATGTTAAATTAATCACATCACATTATATATTTGGTAGTCCACACGTACGCACAAATGAAAATATGTATTTCATATGCATGGAAAGGTAATAATGTAAATTATATGATACCTTTTGATAATAATAGAAATTTAATTAATTTCATATATAAATTTTAATTCCAATATTTAAATCCCTCCATAATATATGGTTATTTAAAATAAATTACATTAGTTTGTGTGGTGGTAGTCCTTCATACACATTAAGAAAAAATTATTTTCCCATCCTTGGAAGTGTATATTGATATATTCTTTGCAATAACATAATTATATATTAGTGTTTGGAGGATAGTCTATTTATTATTTTATGATGGTTGAAGATGGTCTGAGGGATATAAAAGAGGAAAGGGAACTAAAACATGTGCATAAAATCACTACTACTTCTTTGACAAGGAACTGTTATATAATACCTTAAGACCACTATGGATGGTGTTTTTCAAAATAAAAGACCTCTATAATTCAAATATATTCATTTACGAAGAATTTTCATGTATTGATGGGATGAAATGTGGTCTTTATGTGTGAATATATGATAATAGTTGTTTCCTATATATTAGAGAGGGATGGGGCACTCAAATAATTTCTCAAAAATATTTAATTATTATAAATTATTTTTCAAATAAAAATTTCTCTAAAGTGATATATTTTGATAAATTTATTATTATGGGTCTAAATCACATTATTTAATAAAAATTGGATAATTTTTTATATATTTCTATCATTATATATTGGGTTTAACCCTTATTTAAACTCTTTAACTCTTATCATGAAAAAATGAATTTTTACTCATTGAAGGTAAAAATTTAAACTAAAAAATAAAAGAAATACCAATAAATGAAAAATAAATAATATTTTCAACATTAAAATATTAATTTTTTTTGGAATATACCCAACATAACAAAGTAATCTATAAATATTTTTGATCAAATTATTTAACCAAAACAATATTTATTAAAATATTTTTAATAACATTTATTTGATTTGTTCATTAAGAAAATAAATATTGAAGCAGTACTGCTTAAGGATTTATGATAATTATTTATTTAATAAAACATTAAAATAAGTTAAAATAATTAATATAAATATCTATCATTTAAAATATCAATTGAAGTTAATCATATCCGGTCGATGAAACTATATTAAAAATATCACAATTATTAGAAATAAGAGTCTGACATTTTTTCATTTATGTAAATAAAATTACTATAAATGAATCAATCTCTTCCAGATATACTAAAAAAGTCATAAATTGTACTCTTGGATGATTATGGTCAGTATTTAATGATTCCATAACATTTAATTAAATGTTTTTTTCATTTAATTGTTCATATTATTCAATTTCTGGCCTAAATTACATGATTCACCCATTACTATGGTAAAAAAGGACTAAGGTTAATATTTATATTTCAAAAATATAAAAAGGAAATATTAACTAAATTTTCTCTCAATTATTAAAAATAAGACATAAACTTTCCAAAATTAAATTTAAATAAGTTTCATAACATAATTTAATATTAAACTGGAAAACACAACAAGAAACACATTTTTTTAGAAAATTACTTTTTCAAATATAAAATATTTTCATTGTCAATTAAAAGATAAAATATATTTTCAGAAATTATAATTATAAAAATTTATATAAAAAATTAACTAATTAAAATTTAAAACTAAATCAAAATATAATTTTACATTACAAAAACATTAAAATAAAATACTATTATCAATAAAAATCAATGTTTTTCACTATTCCATTAAAATATATATTTTATGAATATTATGAAAATTTAATCCTATGATAATTGTGATATTATGAATTTAAAAATGGAATTAATTTATTCATATAAATTGTTTAAAACCGATATTAATTAATTATAATACCAACTCATAAAAATAAAAGAAACCCATTTTTGGAGGAAATTTATTTTTGACCAAAATACAATTTACTAAAAAATAAACTGATTATTTAAAAAAAATTATATACAATTTTATTAATATGTATGAACATTACTTGGTTCCACTTTTTTTTAATAAAATTCAGTCCATCTTATTTAATATCAAGCATGTAATGGTCACATTTAACTAAAAATATTACATTGTTCATTTAAGATGCATATTGAAAATATTGTATCCTATTAAAAATGTTTTTCCCTTTAAAAAGTAATGATATTACACCAATCCCATCAGGTTAATGGATGTAATGAACCTCACAAATTTATTCTATATTGTAATAAAAAAGGAGACAACATTAGGTGGTAATCAATTCTCAGGATTGTTTCTTCGAGGTCTACATCTTCCAAAGCCATAGAAAAATATTCCTATGAATCGTCCTTGGAAATAAATGATCATGAAATGTGAATTAAAGTTTGTATCAAGGAGAATTATTTGATTAGTCGATGGAAATATTTAATTATGGGTTTATCTCATCCTTTCTAATGGTATAATCACTATTGATCTTCAAAATTTACAAATATGAATCATCTTTTAGTATTAAGAGGTCCACTAGAATTTGAATTACTATTAATAACGTTGTGATGAGGGGATGATAATTTACCTAATTATTTTTGAAACTTTTTGAAAACAAGAATGTGTATGGTATTACATCCATGGATGGGGATATGAGAATGACTCCAACCAAGGATTTATTAAGCTTAGGGACTTCAATTCAATTATCTGTTGGGATTCTGGATGCAACATCAAAATAAACCTCCTATATATCAAGGATAGATTGAATTCAGAAAATAAATTCATCAAGATAGTTAGTATTCTATGATTTTATTTTTATAAATGAATTTTCATTATTTAAGTATACTTATTCATGGCCTTTGACCAATTTCTAAGGCTCGAACCGAATCTCAAACTATTGCAAGATGAACTCCCATGGTGCTAGTCTTATGGTTAACAAAATATGACATCAAATGCATTTGAGCAGGATATTTCAAGACACAAAGTGGACTTCATGGGGTTTTAGTAATTGAATCATATTCTAAATCACAATTACTAGCACCAAAGAGCTCTTTTATATATATTAATATTGATCCTTGGTATCGATCATGGATTTTCATGTAAATAGAGTTGATTTGTATATCTTGCGTCATTATTTTGTGCAAGGAAAGAACATAGTGATTTTACTAAGGTTGTTAAATAAAAATTGAGGAGTATTCCTCAACATGGGTTATCATTGACGGTGTAATGAAAAGATATTTCTTGATACATTCAAATGAGTCTTGATAGTCTCCAGTCTGCAAATATGTGACCCTTGTATACATCAACCTAGTGATGTTATAAATCATTCCCTTTAAGTTTTTCTATAAATTGATGATTTCTTTTGAAAAAATCATTATAACAACATTAGATCTTTGAGTTTTCATGGAGGACATATAATGGATATATTATTTCTTATAATTATCTACTTTGATGTCACAATGTCGTATTAAGAATCCATGGAACCTGAACATGGAAAAATTCAAATCACATTTAAAGGGTTTCATTTTCAGGCTATGTTGTCTGGGTTTATTGGTTGTAGTCCCAGGATTAGTTTTCTTGTCATAATTTTTACCATATTTAACCACTAGATCATTGAATTTTCAATATAACAACCTCCCCAAAAATGTTTATTATTATGCCATTTATAGGACATTGGTAAGTATCACTAGAATTTTTTAGATGAAAGGGTATTACATGATAAGAATTAACTAATGGTTTAATATGAACGTATCAGATTTATCATCGTTAGGTTCCCTCAATAGTAGAATGTACCCTGAATTTGTATCATAGATATGTGGTCCCTAATATTAACTGGTTTCATGAATAAGTAGTTCAATTATCAAAACATTAAAGTGATCATTCAAATACTATTGTATAGATCTATGATGTCGATGAATAATTTGATCTATATAGTATTTTTAATGAAACCAAATATATTATACCATCATTGAGGGTACATTAATTAATGAATATATCTTTCCATGATAATCTTTACAAATTTAACCTCAATTTTGGTTTCCTGATTTGGTTTCATCCTTTTATATTCATGTTTGGGACCCCTCTACTTTTTTGGAATGCCCGGATTGGATGTTGACACATAGAGATGATGTGTTAACATTTATATATAATTCTAGAAAGATAAATCATGATTTAACCAAATAATAGAATAGTTTTACATTTTGACTTCAAAATTCATAGTTCAGAAAAGGAATGTGTTTCGAGGGCCCACTTATATACCCAGTATTATTTTTATGAGTTATTTAATATTGATAAATATCACATCCTCGAATGCTATAAGGGATTCCAAAAGGTCCTTCTCATCATAGTATACAAATAAATATTATTATTCCTCTTATTCTTCCTCTTACCTGTCACTCTTTTGAGATATTAGTGATGAAGTAATTTTTTCTGAGTTAAAAGTGGAGTAAATCTGTTGATATTTATAAGATAATTTCACTTCCTCAGACCAGATTTTTGACATAGAGTTTCATTGAAGCTATGTAGGGGAGATGAGGGATGTAATATAAGTATCTTAACTCTAACATAGATTCATGACACATATTATGATTCATCTAATGAAGATGGGATTTACTAAATCATAGGGGATATTATGAGGGCATTTTCACCTAATCTTTTATCACTTTTTGGTATATGGATGACCATTTATCATCTGATCGGATTCATCTTCATGAATCATACCATGAATTTTTCTAAATATATACTAGAATTTGGACTCATATATATGAATTTATTGATAGTAAACCAATATTCCTTGGTTATATATTTTAAAATATTATCTACAGAAATTTGAAGAACTTTTAGGGTACTTACCTATGTGACACATTCATTCATGTGTTGTTTCCCTTCTTTTGGTAGAATATTGCATCAATACATTGTGATTCCCATGTGTGAAAGGGTATTTTTCACTATGGAACGTCCCAATTTTTTTTAATGTAGTATTTGATGCATTGGTGGTACGATGAGGGGGCTTCCTTCTTCCAATTCAACTATGGAACTCTTAGTAAAATATTTAAGGCCCTTTATAAACTAAAAAAATATAAATTCCATGATGTATTAATGGTCTAAAAACTATACTATGATATTGAATATTCTGACGAAATTTTCTCACTCATTCATTACCCTATAGAGTTAGAGAACAAGGGGACATATTGGCATTGATGTATCCCATATGAAAAAGTGTTCAAACAAGAATGGGGTTAAATCAGGATCCACTATCAAGGAAATTACATCATTTATCAACATCATTTATCCTATGAGAAACATACAATGGTCTAATGTGTCCCTGTATAACCACATCTTTTTTCCTTATCAGTGATTTAGATAAGTATATGGTATTGTTAGGATTGATATCTTCATGATATAATTTAACAATGGAATCATCTTCCACAAACTCTAGAGGGATCAACCAAATACTCAATTAATTCTCGTCAAAGATCTTTTGATAAACATAGGGAATCTAGGGTCGACATCCTAACTAAAACTTGTTCGAATTTCATTAAAATTTTAAACATCTATGAAAATGGTCTGCACATCCAACCATAAGGATTCTCTTTTATAGGATCCTTAGTAACTGATGTAGTTGATATATGTAGATAGTCCCATTATAATATGAGTTGATTGTGCTCCTATAATCCGTTGGTTAAGAAAGAAAATCACATCTTCTCATAGAAGATGATTATAAATTCGAACAAAATATAATCAATCATTCATGATAATCATTTTACGGTGGACACTAAAAATTGTGGTGGGAAATTCATTTGATTTCATAGCTGTTATAATGTCTCTTACAAGATTTTTGATAGCATAGAAATTCTTAGTAGCTATGTGGCCATAATATTTAATTCTACTATGACATCATCTACCCATGATTCTATCATCTTATTTGGAATTTTCCACTGGTTCCCCATTTTCTTGCACTGATATCTTGTTTTTGTCCATACTCATCATTATATCAGGGAACTATTAAGTGAATGAAATAAATGAAACCAAATAATAATAAATTTTTTAATGAGAATCCTATTTTCCTATTCAAGGCCTCCTGTAACATTTTGTGGGGTTTTGTCCATGTCTTATGGTTTGGAGTAATAACATATGATAGATTTAGGGATGGATCTCACATCTATATGGTCTTATATTCCTATACATTAATTTTACATCACTGATTACTCTTTTATTTGATGATCAAAATCATGGAGGACTACACTGCTAATGGGTTTAGTAATTCCTCAGAAATAGAAAATGGTGGTGCAGTTGGATTATACAAATTATCCATTAGGATTAAATTAGTTTTGTTGATTGTATTATAGGTCATTAAGTCAATGAACTTATATATAACTTATCAAGAAACTTTATTCCACTCACCTTCTTCCCATGGAAGATTAGTACAGACACAATCCACCTCAGATGTTTCTTGTATAAACTTCATATTCCCATAGTCCACCATTTTTTTATGGTGTCATTGAAAAAAAAATCACTCATGGATTTCAGGACCAAATTTTTTTATAAGGGGAAGTAGTTGTTGATTTCTTTGAGATCTACCTAAACCAACCACCTCATATTTTTCATGTCCAATATTTTCTTCTTTGATGTCTCTATGATGTAGCCAAATTCCTTTTATTTTTATAATGATTAAAATTTATTTTTCATTCTTTGAAATAACAATACCTTTATCCCTTCCACTCATCGTGAGGACGAGGTCACTATTTAGGATGCTCATGTGGGGGTACAAAATTATATGGTGTGATATTTAGAGTTGGTGCAATAATAGAGGTTGTTATAAGAATGAACATGGAGTCACCCACATTCCATGTTCTCTTTCATTCAGATGATAAAGTATGTCAGGACCTGGAATTAATTTTCATTATAGAATCTTCTAATCTCTAAAAAACTATAGAATTATCATAAATCCTATCTATATATTTCATATTGATTAATAGTGAACACAACTCATAATGAATATTCATTATAAAGAATTAAAACTATTCTTCTTGGTAAAAGATTTAGGTCTAATGAGTAAGTAAACCCTTTATACCTATAAATAAATGTGAGAGCATCCCATTATCTCATTGTTTATAGTTTTAGGGAATGAAAATTATTTTCTACAATAGAGTTGATATGAATTGAAATAAATACTATCTATATATATCTTCCCTTCTATTGATTGATCATGATGGAAAATGGTATAACATACAATGGATAAACTTTCAAATGTTTGAATGAAGCACCAGGGAATCACTACTTAATATTATTTTGGGTTCTTATCATGTGATCACAATGGTTCACAAAACATGAAACACATCAGATACAACAATGGGTCTCTTGATCCATTAAATATTGGAAATATAGGGCTCCCAATGTTTTATGTGGGAATTACTTCATCCACCAATTCATGGTAAGGCCTCCCTACCTATATTATTGGTGAAAACCGTTCCTCTATAGCTACCATTAATGATGACAATTACATAATAACAATGACAATCCTTTAGGGGGTGTTTGTATAAATAGGAGAATGATCAAGGGTAGAAAAAGTTTGGTCTCACTTGGACATATTTGTAAAAACCTTTAGTTAACACCCAACTTTGGTTAACCATTAATTTATTATTCATACTTCAGTTCTAGTTGATTCTGTAAATGAGGGAATCCCTGATACCTTGTTGTAATTGGAACTATATTACAAGGCTTTATGGTCCCAAGGATGAGTGGGTGATCTAAATTCACTCTCAAGGATATGACAAGTCATTCTTGTTGAGGGGTTTTAGTGTGGAGGGTTAGATGGGGCTCCAAATGAAGAAAATTCCTAGTGGGAACATTATCCCTTATAATTTGTACATTTAAATTCCATATTTCCTGTATTTCAATCTCATATTTTTTGAACTTCTATTGTATCATGATCAATACAAATGATTCTGTTAGATTATGGAAAATATTTTTTTCAATACGTTTTTCATTAGAGAAAGGTCATCGTTGGGGTAGTGTTGGAACCTATATAGAATCCACCATTTTTTAGATAGCTTATGATTTCTAGTACACAAAAATTCATCATTTATGTTATTGTGGAACATATTCCATATGGAAACATCAACTTATCAATCCTTATAAATTAATTCGTCATCAATAGACTACACAAGTATAGTAATGATGATTTTCACTGACATATATTACATTTATGGTGATATATAAGAAAAAAAATGATAGGATGGATGATTTTCATCATGACATATACTGAAGGATCCAATGATCTCTATGGGATGACATACATATAACAAATCTCTTCAGTTTGATATTATTAGCAATCATCTTCCCACCCTTATAATATTCCATTGTATATTCTGGGAATTATTTAATAGACGGTAAATATTATAGATCCTTATCATACACAATCGTATTGATGGAAGAGTGTTGTGATATGGGACGAATATGGAGGATTTATTTTTTCATGATCATTCGAAATGGGAAAATTGAAATTTCGATTATAGTGGAGGTCTAGGAAAAATCCCAAAAAAACTATAGGTTGGGGTTTCTACCTTTTCATTTTCTAATTCCATATGATGAATTTGTCATACATGAAGGGATAGGTTTTGTTGAAGAATTCCCTAGATCAGTGGGTTATGGTTGTTCCTCTATTTAGGTGACAGTTGTAGATGTAACAAGTCCCATGATCTTCTAAATTGTAATTCAAGCATGAGTAATGTGAAATATAAGGTTTGTACACAAGCTAGTTTCATCCTATTGAATCAATGGAATCTAACTGCTAGGTTAAATTATGTAGGATGCTAACTCAATGTTACCAGATTCTCACTATAGAAGTATTTTTATTTCTTTCTCTTATCAAGCCCAAACAATCTGAGAATTTATTTTTTCCGATTATTATGGATTAGACTATAATTCATGAGTTTGACTCACATCAAAGAACCAAAAAAATAAATTATAATACAAGATGTTTTTTATCGTGGATTTTTTTGATAAGAGAGTGAGGTGAAATACAAATATCCAGGTTCACCCCATCCCATTATATGGAAATAAGGTGGGGAATTAGCGATAAGAAATCATAATAAATAAAATGAATTGAGGAATTCAAATTAAACATTCTTATAATATTTCCCCTATTTCGGGTTTCAGGTATCAATAAGTTCCCCAAATTCAATTTAGAAGAGAAGATATTATATTTCCTTAGATTGGTCTTCATGCACTTTATAAGGCATTGACATCATTATACGGTTACCTAGACTTTTTTGAGGTTCAAATGTATGACTTGTATAAATTCTTCTGACATTACCAATATAATCTCAAATAGATAAGTGGTTGGGGTCAAAACCATAATATATTTATTATCATTTGTTATTTTCCTTATCAAATGTAGTGTAATCTCTACTGAATTTATTATAGATTACTCCATTTATTCTACCCAAAATGGAAATTTTCCACCAATATTATTTAAAAAAAATTACTAATAAGGATGTTGTTTACCATAATAAAATTAAAAAAATCGATAGATGGTTTATAGTATGATTTGTTTCTCAGAATTTAATATGACAATGAAAGGATTTCACATGAAAATCATAAGGAATTAGATATGACTATACTTATCGTCACAGCCTTGCAAAATAAATGGGCATTATTATAATTGATTCGGATACAGTGTGGAATCCTTGTCTAAATGAATTATTACCGTAGTGAGAGACAATAGGGTAAATTATCTCAATGGGATTACATTATTTTATTTTTATATCTTGTCCTTAATGATTTTTTTCACAACATTTAACAAGAGATGTGATGTCAAGATCAATCAAATTTTTAACACAAAGAGATCATTCAGGGTCAATATTGTGGGGATGAATTATAGAGTTTATGGTAGTAATATTATGAGGAGGAACTTCGAAACAACAACTTATACATAATTAATTTAGTAATATATTTTTAGTATCTTGAACCACCGTTGAAAAAATTTAGATACCCCCAAGAACACAAACTTTTATCATAGAAGTGATGTGATCCATCTCTGGAATTTAAACTCCCATCGATGGTATTTCTTATTTTATTTCCTCCCAGTGAAATAGGTAACAATATTTTTTGGATAATGATTTAAATTTATGGAATCTGGAATGACAAATTCCCATTTTTCGGTTAGAGAATGTTGAAAAGCCTCTGCAGTTTCAATTGGGATATATTGATTCCCAGGAATGTCCACTAAAATAGACAGATGACCTGTAATTAGAAAGGGGATATGTGCTCGATCCAGTTGCCTATATATCCTGGTAATTTTCTAATGACTTTCTTGGATTAGTGTATGAACACACATCTTATCACAAGGAACATTTTCATTATCCAAATAGTTCACTCCACTTGTTGAGGTACGGTCAAAAACCTAATTATTATTTATGAGTATGAAAATAATTGTCTTCTAGAAATTTTGTACCATTTGAGCAGGGTAAGACTCCTTCTCTTTTGTCATTTCTAGGATATGTTGAGTGAATACATCATCCTAAATGGGAATATACACAGATAACATCTTTAGACCTGGTATGTACCCCTGATCATGTTTTATATTTCAAATCTTGATACACTAGAAATCATCTAGTGTTGGGGGAAGAGACATGGGAGTATCCCATGTTAAATTTTGTATATTCCAGCATGTTTCAATGGTTTACACTAAATTTTATTAGCAGACATTACATGTGAGAGTACGTATATGGGATTTCTCATAGGTTGCTGCCAAATCATAGGGGATGAATTCAATGGTAAGAATAAGAATTTGAGCATGATCTAAATTTTTTGATTTCCATCCCATGTGGATTTCATGAATGATCAGTTCTCAGTGGCCATATATAGATCCAATTTGGCATCATCCTTACCTTTATAAGGAGTTTACACCGCACATAATTGGCAGTGGAAGTTGTGGGAATTAGTCTATTACAGAGACTTATGGGTCATTAAGATGATGAACCTGATGGCCTCTTAGTATACTTCCCTAAGGTATGGAAGGAACATGTCTCCACAATATATGGAATGTCCCATGATACCATTAATGATTGAAATGGGTTATATGTACTTTTTGGCCACCATTCATCGCTGATGGGATAATTTGTGGGTCTTTATGTTTTAGAGGGCTTATTGAGTGACCTCCATGGTGTAAAAAGTAATATTATGATGTTACATCTAAACTGATGCATTCAAAACCCAATATTGAAGATGTTGTCCTAATGATTGATTCCTTAAGTGTGATGATGTCCCATTATTACAAATAGCTAATTCATATATCAAATTTTTTAGAAATTTTTTATTGGATCAAAGGATGTTATTGATTAATGTTCCAGATATACATGAAAAATTGAAACAAGAAATCCCCATACAATAATATTCTTAATGACAGAACATATGAATAACTGATTATATTATATTTATGATTTTCCTTCTTTAAATTTTTGAATGATACATGATATTATAGTGACAATAATTTTAGTAAATTATTCAAGTTGGGTTAACCCTTTTTATTCAATTCATAAAATGTCTATTTTAAATGGAATATTATGTTGGATTTGAATGGATTTTTATAGTGGTGGTGGCATGACCCTTCATAAAAAATCCATTTTTATTTATAATTACTTTCAAAGTGGTTTACAATAAGGTTTTTTGATGGATCTGGAAACTAACAATGGTTCCCTAATTTGTGATATTGAATGAATATTCAATATAAAGGAAGTTTATCATAGATAAATTGTTCTAATGATATATAGAGTCTCTTATTGGATAAGATTATGGGATATCAGGCTCACTATAGCTCATTGTGGGCTTTATTTCCTACTCCACGACTCTCATAGACTTAAAAAATATTCATGAATCCTTTATTAAATCCCTAATATGAAATTGGTCTCCATTATATTAACAATCAATTGAAAGAATATATTATAATTAGAACCACATATATGTATTTTCATTTCACTATCCATGTTTCCATTTATATAAATTATATATTATTATATCATTCATTTTCTTTATACTAGTTTTAATCCTTATAAGGAGGTGATATTGAATTTATTTTCATCCAAGAAGGCTAGATTTATTTTGATGTCAGTACTAGAACAATGATATGGGATTCTTAAATATGATTGAGAATTTATTCAAAAACCTCAATTTTTGTGCCACATAATGGGACACATCATACCTTTTAAATTCATGTGATAAGGACCAGACCGTTCAGGTTTACATCGTATGATATGGATGTCTAGATGAAAGGTTTCTATGCTACGTATTATGTGGGAATTATATTAAAGAATCATGGGGGACCAGAAATAGACATTGCTTCCTAGGATGTATCTGACCCTTCTAGTAATATAACCCAATAAAGATAGTGATATAGGGACTGAGAGTGAATATTTCCCTTAGGTCAGATATGAACCATTTGGGTATATGGACTATTGAATAAAATGGTGAGTTTGATGTGTTTATTTAACAACATAGAGTCTTCCAACATGTATCATTTGCACAGAAATCAATTCCCATGAGGTTTTTAATGATTTAGGGATTACACTTCTATAGGATTCCCATTGTGTTACCTCATTTGGAAGATGGACCTTTGAGGTGTTGATTACATGCTATGGGATTATACCAAATAAAAGACCAGTGTGGATATTTGATTGTTTGGATGAAATTATTTACAGTGACTTCTAATCCCACATGGTTCATGATCGGTGTGGGAAATAACAGGAAATGGAATATATGAAAATCCAAAGAATATCCACCATTCACTAATGGACAAGTGAGAGGATATAGAATGAATAAGGAACATAATATATCAGAATAATGTATTGGGTATTACTCTTGGAGGTATTCACTATTGATTTATTCTCTCCTCATCCATCAGTATATGTGAATAAATTCTAGGTTTGGGATTCTGAAAGATAGGCAAGGAATAAAAGTGCATGTATCCTCTCCTATTTTCAAAACTTTATGTCCCATTATTATTCATATGTTTGGTATCCTCATTACCATTGGAATTAATAATTGATAAAACTCCAAGGATCCCACCTATTAGGTAGTATAAAATCATGGCCTTCATTACCAAGTAAATTTATAATTGATATGACACACTTGTGTGACATATGATCTAATAATACATATCTAATGTATTTAGGGGAGATATTGGCATGCCCCCCCCCTCAAACAAGGGATCAAATGAAACATTTTACATAGAAATGGAGGTATGAATGGTTTCTCAAAGGGTTTCTCACCCAACTGTGGATCAAGAAATATGAATATCCTATCATGTATGGACCTAGGTGATCTATATGTTCTCACACATGGTGGACCTATATGATATAAATATTCCTCATATAGGGTGGACCTGGGATAACTAAGAGTGTTTTATAAAGGGGGATTAGGGAGAGAAAAAGATCAATTTTGGATGATGACCAACCAAGGAAACCACACATTGGAGAGGACCTATTCGAGATAACTACAATCTATTCAAGTGTGTCTGGGATCTAATGTTTCAAGATATGGAACATTCCCTTTTCCTGGTAGTTTTGACTATGGGTGTAATTCCACTCATAGTTAGAGGTATTATACATCTTGAGGTACCTAAATACATAGAAATTTCCCCAAATATTATAATTTTAAGAAAATACATAAGGGTTAATTGAACATGAGAATGATACATTGGTGATTAGAGAATAAAGTGGTCGTTTTACCTTTCATTCATGAAAAATGATGTGTCCAATTTATATCCAACACCTATGACCATGTTTGTTGGAGACAATTTTTAAAGCTCTATCAGATATTTTTTTCATTCTTGTATTTTATTCTGATACTAGGATGTGTAGGTGGGGTATGGAGAAGCCACATGATGTGTAGCAGGGTTCTACCCAAATTTACATGGAAATGTTATTTTAATCACCATTATCCACTACCACTTGAAGTATTATGCTCCAAATTTTTTCATCCCCTTGTAAAAAGGGAGTTTCAAAAATGGTCCAATCAACCATTATGGATATTGAATCACTAAAATTCTATTCTCATGGAATAAAATTTACTTGTATTCACTCTAAAACCACTATGATATGATTCACTATTTACGGGAGGAAGGTGGAAATGAAGATTAAGAATAGAGAAGAGTGAGAGGAGGAAGAAGAGAGGAGGGGGTGATATTTTCTTATCCATTTTTCATTAGTCCCCAATAAATATCACTGAAATAAAATATTATTTGGGTTTATAAAATATATAATTTATTAATATTTCATGGATAAAATTTGGGGTTCAATAATAAATAATATTTAAAATTTATACATAATTCATTCTTATAGAATTTCCATGAAGAACAAATTTCATATTAACGATTCACACAAATTAATGAAATATATCAAATTCCAATAAGAAATAATATTCAATTTTAATATTTCAATGTTAAGAATGATAAATGGAGAAAAAATGTAAATAATGAGTTTCACCTAAAATATTGAACACTCTTTGACGAAGGTCATCCTTGTGTTTATATCTCTGTCAATGTTAATATGAGATCTATGATTCTTCACGAAAATGGTAAAAATTTGAGCTCTCCAAAGTGTAGGACTAATTAACTAACCCTTGGTCTATGAGAAAAGAGTTTCATTTATGGATTTAATTTCTAGAAAATTTTTATAATTATTTACATAATAAGTTAATTAATTATAATATTTATTAACTACTTAGTTCATGAATGACATCCAAAAACCCGGAATCCTATTGAGTGTAAATATTATAACACTAAAATTGTAAAATATCAATTACAAATCTAATCATGATGTTAGAATATTTATTTACTTCTTTAATGGGGAATGAAATTTTTCTCAAAAAATATCACACACAAAATAAAAATAAAAATAATATTTAATATTTTAATTTGAAGTCAGTTGAATGAAAAGTGATTCCCACAAACACTAGAACATGCCCAAAAATATAATTTAAATATTATATTGTTTTCCAATGAAAAATAAAGTCATTAAATCCTCTTAATAATTGTGTTTATTCATCCCAGAAAGATCCAAATACTAAAAATGGTGGTGAAAATTTTCCTCAGTCATGGATTTTCCCTCCCACGAGTTCACATTAAATCTCCCATTTTTGAAAAAAATAGTCACCATTATTATTTCACTTCATCCTAAAGATATATGCTTCATGTTTTAGGTTTCCACCATGAACTTATATAATGTATACCAATTCCATAGGCAACCTTAAGTCCAAATTCCCTTAACCTTAGCCTTTGTAGAACATATGATGTATTTTCATGATATTATTCTTCTTTTGGAAAATCTATAACTAAAAAACTATCAAAAGAACAATCTAAAACTGCATCAATGATTCTTATATAACCTATTAATAATATAGGGGTTATCAACATGGTCTCCATCAGAAGGACTTGATAGGTTCCGGGCCAATTATGAGTGTCATATATTATAATAATTGAACACCACTAAAGGATTTTGATCCTCTAAAATAAATCCAATATCTAACAAATATTCACTTAAGATATATATGATAACATAAATTTTATTTTTTTCCTTGACATCCACTAATGGAAGGAACTATATATTCAACTGAAATAGGGTCTTAATGGAGTTTTTCAATCTTCTCCACAACCAGGATGTATATCATGAATCAAATTTAGAGATTAATGTCATATGAATCCCATAAATATAGTTTATCTCCACCACATTAATTCTCTAAAATCTACCCATTAAACACTTATCTAAGATAAAATAGTGTATAAAATAACAAACGTAACCATGATCCCTATTATAAAATTGTTTTTTCATGATTATTACGGGAGGAATATCCATAAATTCATGAATATTTCATCCCACCACTACTATATAAAGTTATGGGATTACGCCAATCATACAGGGATGTTGTTCTCTACATTCCCTTGTTGATAGGTGACCTTTCAAATAATTTACTCAAAAACATGATTCATTATCACTAAAAACCAAAACTATCAATAAGAAAATAATACATATTCTTAATTCTTGAATTTATAACTATGGGAGAAGTATGAAATTTACATAGAACCGTGTATCATATAGATACTAGAATAACCATATATCTTCAAAAGAAAATGAAATGGTCCCCAACATTAGAAATCACACTGAGTGTAACCTCTATGAGAATATAATTTCAAAACATCTCACAATATATGTCTCGTAGAGCGATATACCTCATGTTCTTAAGATGTATATGTGATAACAACATCAATCAGAGATAATCCACCCCTTCCTCATGAACCAAGGTAATCCCAAATATGGATATGTACTCTAATTCATTCCCCACTAACTATAACATGTAATTCCGTAAAAGGGAATATATTAACGCATTACACTACCCAAAATTATAAATTATCCCAAAACATATTCCAATAAGATCTATAATTAAAGCCTCTATTTGAGGTTAATGTCTCTCTTTGTGAAGATATACATGAGACATTGATTAACTAATTACCACCTAAACAGATCACCATGAAGCTAGTTACTCTAAATAATTATACAAAATACCATCAATTTTAGTTCCATTTCACGAATTTTTTAATTCTATATGATTGGAATTAACTGCTTGAATCCATATTTAATCAACACCTACTATCTATATCAATGAAAAAAAATTCCTTTGAAGGGTAATCAAGTAACACTACATAGTCAATCCACATCTCTGAAACTATAGGATATGAGTTTTAACAACCCGTAATTTTACAAAACACATGCTTCTTATCCCTAATCAAACCAAATGAATGTATATCACTTGTATGTAATTTTATATATTGATCCTATAATCATGGAGAAATTTTAAATAAATTAACTTTAATAAACTTTTTTTCCATTTTAAGAATGATTTAGCTTTCCCTTTGGGGTATCCCAAGACAACAATACCTCAATATTCATGAAGTTCAAATCATATCCACACATTGAGAGATAATTTTCTTAGAATAAGACATATCTAATCAAGAACATAGACTTAACATGTTTTTACAACTATGTATCATAAAATAATTTTATTAAAGTTTATATTTTCATATCATGTTCATAATTAGATAATAATTAAATTAGAATGTCATCAATGAAAATGACCAGTTACTATTCCAATATGTGAATAAATATTTTGTTCATGATAATTATATGGAAGTATTTAAATCATAAATATATCTTTAAAAAATTATCTACAAAAACCTAAGCCTTGTTATATCCATTAAAAAATTCAATATTTCAAAACATTCTCTCTCACATCATGTTGTTGAAGAGGCCTTCAATCCAAATAATGGGCTGTTTTTTATAAACCACCATCATTTTAAATTGATTATAGGAAACAAAAATCATCAATATTACATCTTTCTTATTACAGAAAAACACTTGGGATTCCTATGGGGAGTCGTAGTGTTTGATAAAACACTTCTCTAAAAGAAAATCCAACTGAACTATCAACACCATGATCTCATTCTGGGGAATATGGTTGATTTAAGAAGATATAATTTTTATCTTGGGGTGAATTTTGATAGATAAATTAACATCATGCATAGAGTTAAACCCTAGTACCACAATTCAAAAATCACCATATACTCATTAAAAAATGTGGTTATGTAATATACTATGAAATATTTTTTCCCAAATTGTGAAACATTAATGTTAATGCATTATCATCCAACATATCCATTATAAGGGCCCCAATCATCTCAAATTAATATCCCTCCAATATGAAAATATATTATAGACCCACAATTTCATAAAAAATATAACACTATCATGGTACATAACTATGTTGGAATGTTTTTTAAATTTCTGTTCCATACCAAGAAAGTTGTCATACATATTCATTATTAACACCAAAAGGTCCCACAAAACCCCAATCCATAGGGTAAATATCCCACAATAGAAAAATATGATTGAAGACTAGATCACCCCTAGTAATATTCTACATTTTTTTGGATGAGCTAATGAATCTATTAATATATCCATCTATTAAACTAGTGATGAAAAAAATGATAGAATGGATCATGAAAATATAAATATGTATTATTTTAATAAAATAAAATACATATACAATATATTTGATATTTTATTTCACAACTTGTTTTAAAAATTCCATAAACAATAACTAGTTGTATCAATAACATCTCTCACTCGGTTTGTGACACGAACCACCGAGAGATAGTAGTGTTGTCAGAATATCCTACACTAAAAAAATATAAATTAGCCATGTTTAAAAACATTTCTAATTTTAAATTTCTATAAAAAAGAATATTTAGTGACATCAATAAAACATTCTAAATAAATGATGTTTATAAAAGTCGATAATTAGTGGAACCTAGTTTAATGGGGTTTTTTGAAACATAGATAAATCACACCTCAATTAAAAACATTTCAAAAAAATGTTTTGTATTTTTTTGGGGGATGTTTATAAACGTTTCTAATTAGAAACACATCATTTAACAAAGTTTTTTTTGGAATAATCATTAAATCATACCTCTTCTATCGATGTTTCTAATTTTGTTTATTAATTATTATAAATTTGTAATGTTTTGGGTTTTTAAAGGCGATGTTTATAAACCTATCCATTAAAAAATGATCACCAATCCCCTCCTGAACCCCACCAGTACCTCCACGGTCAACCCTCCTATACCGCTTTCACTATCCCCCACACCTCTGATACTTCAACATATATCCCTCCAATACCCATTTACAACCACCCCCCCCCCCCCCCGCCTATACCACGCATGGTCAACCCATACTACCCACCACCTCTCTCTAACCCCTCTACAGTATCACACTTCACTCCCTTCCTCTCATCGCCCAAAGCTCTCTGTACACTCCTCAGTACCCTACGCACCTCCCCGATACAGTAACCCCCTCCAGTACCTGTACTCCCAATACCCAGCAAACACACTCTCTAGTACCCTACAAACCTCTCAAACACACTAACCCCCTCCAATACATGATTCCCCACTTCCATTGATATAAATGAATAATACCAAATCTCATTGGATTGGATATGCATACTTCTAACATATCAACAAAGTAGAAAAACAATCATAATATTTAAAATTTTGTTAAAATAATTATATTATCTAATATTAATACTTATATCTATCTCATTATTTTATAAATTAATATATATTATGTGTATATATTAATATTTTTATATTAATAAATTTATGCTTAAATTTTATATTTTATATTTTTTGTGTTCATATATACATAAATATGATTATATTTTATGTTTATGTATATATCTAACTGTTTATATGATATATATATAATTATGATTATGTTTTAAATTATATATATATATATATATATATGTGTTTATATATATATATATGTTTATATATATATGTGTGTGTGTTTATATATATATATATGGGTTTGTGTGTGTTTAAATTTATGTGTCTATTTATATACATACACTTATATATATATCAACTTTTTAAAAAACAGGTATAAATGACACTAAAATTGACATGGTTTCCTAAAAACATGAATGAATTTAAATTATATATATATATATATATTTATATATATTTATCGATTTATAGATTTATATATTTATATATGTGTTTTTGTGTGTGTTTGTGTTTATATATATTTAAATATATAATTATTTTATATGTGTACATTTTCATAAAGATAAATATATATATATATATGAGATGAAATGGGATAGATAAATATATATATTTATATATTAATATATTTATATACGTTTCTCTGACATATCTTATAAATGTCCTTAATTTAGCTATGTTTTTTTTGAAACAATGCTAATATTTCATGATTTTAAAGAAATGTCTATAATTTAGGAACTTTTTTGTGGATAAATCTCTAATATTTAATTTTTTTCATTGAAAAAGAACCTAAAT
The DNA here is from genome assembly GCA_963277665.1 of Viscum album. Classification (NCBI taxonomy): domain Eukaryota; kingdom Viridiplantae; phylum Streptophyta; class Magnoliopsida; order Santalales; family Viscaceae; genus Viscum; species Viscum album. The sequence goes on along the minus strand of OY728161.1, from coordinate 278,320,912 downwards.
TACAAATGTTGTGTTGATTTTTAACTTAATTAGCTATGTGTTTGTAGAAACGTCTCTAAATTATTGATGTTTTATCGGATGTTTCTAAAATACTGATGTTTCTGTGAAACCACTCTATTTTAACGACATTTTTAGAGGAAAATAACTAATGTAGTGATGTTCATGACAAAATTCCATTAAAGTGTTGATTCCATCAAGAAAAAGAATGAAATTAGTAATATATACTCAAAACTCCATAAAAATAAATGATTTCGATGTCTTTTAAAATCATTCCTATTTTTTACTTATAAAATCTCTTTTTTATAATGCTATTGTATTCATATAAATACTAACATTCAGTCACATTTTCCATGACATCCTCCTAGAATGGCAACAGGATAACCCCTGGTAGATCCCCAATCTTGATTTATCCTCTGATTCATAGGCCCATCAACCATCTATCCTCACTCTGTTAGATGATGGGTTAGATAGTCATAGCATAGAAGACATTACAACCTCAAACTAATGACATAACATGGCTATTAATTTCATAGACCTCATGTGTAACCCATGACCTTCTAGTTATCATGTATAAGATTTATCGTTATAATGAAACCAACATCATAAATTTACTATCTAACAATGACTAGATGTACATAATTATGTTATTCCAAGAGTATTTCCACTAACATATTCTATTTATTTCTAATGCATTAGGAAACTCTGAATCACTAGGGGAAACTGTACAACCCTAACATATGTGGGGATACATTGGGGTATAATTCATAATCAAATTTTTATATTGCATCCTAACTCAAAAAATATTAACTACAGATTCCATTTCATATTATATTAAAGGAGTACCTCATTAGGTCACTAATACTAAACACATACTTAACAACCATCATAATTCCTTTTTAGAACGATAGAAGATATGATAAATTCATTGATCTCAATGTGTGTAGGTACTAATATATGTGAAAAATATTATCAAACTACATCCTTGGATGCATCACCTCATTATGAGTTTGGTTTATCACATACTGCTAATGACACGAGAAACCGCACAAATGACTACCCATAAGAACAATGATTTCATCAACATGTTTTCAAAAATCGAAAATATATAAACAAATATATATATATATATATATATATATCTTCTATCTGAGGGTTATGTACACCTGATAACTTATATGGAATCTTAAACTAAAACTCACAGAATCACTCACCCCAAAAACATGGCTAAATTAATCAGTGAGAGTGGGAGGCGATGAATCAATGATAATTTTTCCTTTTATATTTCCCTTAATAAAAATTCACCTCATGTTAAAGATTTAATTATATATTAATAACTATTCAAAACCCCATCTATAGGAAATCAGGAATTAAAAGGTTAATTATTTAATAAGAATAGCTACATCCTTGGTTTGGATTAGAAATGATCCAATACCACCCAATCCACTAGAAAACAATCCTTGGATTATAATGGGTAGGATATTACCTTTCACACATGTAGCACATTTAATACCATCAAAAAGTGTTTGTACACCCTCTTAGAACCAATAGGGTAAAACAATGTTTGTGTAATACACATGTTACCTATGATTATTTTCAACATTCCAAAATGTATTCTTTAGAGCACAATTATTAAATTTTTACATAGATGATGGTAATAACATCATGACTTAGATATAGAATATAACTTCAATTTTCTTTTCTGATATTCTGACTCCGATTCACTATATTTTATTTCCCAATATGATCATCCCACTCCATTATTAAAATCCGATTACCCAATATGACATAAATAGTTCATCTAGAATTTGATTGATACAATTCATAATTCCATCTTCCTCAGTACAAAAATCCCAATATGTAAATCCCTAATTTTATTAATTCAACCCAATATAATGATATGTCGAATATGATGGAAGGTAGAATCTAATAGATAGATTAATATTATGTTTAGTAGAATCAAACATTGTGATCTTTTCTCTTTGACTTTATCTTCAATATGTCGAAACATCTCCCACTAAAAAAAATATGGAAATACATCTTTATAGCCCTATAAATTCATATTATTTATATCTTCCTCTGAATAGTACATGTTTTAGTTGATGTAAAATGAAAATTACACCAGTTATTGGTGACATTGTAGTGTTTTTGGAAAGATTCTCCAAAAACTTCCTGCAGACCCAAATTTTATGAATTTTCATGTTTCTTAGCATTTAAGGTGAATCATGACCACATACACTATTATCAAATGTTCTTGATCCTTATCATGTCTTCTATCATCTATAGCTCTTCAATTGAAATTATTTTCAATCCCAAATCAAGATTTAGTACCTAAATCATATTGACTCAATCTAATTTTGTTTCCCCATTTTGATTGATGAATATGATGCAATATACAATTTGAAACAAAAAATATTTAAATTTAAATCTCCTCATTGACAACACATCCATGTTTTTTCTTTATCTATTCTCATGACCCATTTGATCGATAAACCAAGTAAACCAACATCTTTTTTAATGGATGACTACATTGATGATTAATCACTAAAATTACTCAATGAAAGGTTGACTCCAATCTATTCTTTTACAAACAATTCTTTCTATAAATATGATTGAATTTTGATCATGATAAATAGATTATTTTTTCTTCTGAATATGAAACCACTTGGCATCTTTTTTCTCTTCTATCATCAACTTGATTTGTAAAAAAACATCATCTTTTACCATGACCTCTTTCATGAATTTGATTACATTAAGGGTCAAATTTATCATCGTCCGATTTTTCTAAGAAAATACTGAAACTTCCCTTTCATTCATTAGAACTCTTATTTCCTTATCAACCTGAATTTGATTGTCTTGATTTCAATTTCCCAGAATATGATCAGGCTGAATACGATATCCAATAAGATTTTTTCATGAAATTGATATCTAATCAGTCTGAACACGGTCGAAAATATAGCTTTTACTCCGACATTATTTCATCGATATTTTTTTATATGTTTCAAAATTTAATTAGGAATTTGGTGGACTCCAATATCATCAAATAATCAAAATATTTGATTTATTTTAGACACATAGACTTCAATTTTCCAACAACAAAACTCAGAATAAATTTGTTGACCATTTACGTCCCACAAGATACTTCATAAACAAAACCAATTTCTCATTTTGGATTCAGAATGAATCAAAATAGCCTATTATTTTGTCATCTATTGAATAGAATGGACCTTTTCCAGAATAGTGAGTACAATGCTTTTAAAATGATTTCCAGTATGAAATTTCAAAAAAATTAAAGAGTGACGTGAGTCATCCTTTCTTATTAACCATAATTAACAACAATAAAAAACACTCAATTACAATATTATTCCTCATCAACATTGTCATAATAGATATATTTTTTGGTATTAATAATAAACTGGATTACAGAAATAATGATATGTGCAAAGACTCACTTGAAAAAAAGAGGATCTCCTACACCATATAAGAATATACTATAGTTGAGGGCATACAATCTACATGGATAATGTACCTACATCTCACTAGAATACATAATATCATAGGGGGTGATAAACCATTTCCATAATATAGTTTGGATCCACATAATTATGTTTATTAGTGAGTAAAAAAACAACACAATTCTGGAGGATACTCTACCCATTTATGATGTGGAGTATATAACTCTCTGATAAAGTAATATACTGGACACAATCCATATCCCAATAATCTTATAGGGGACTATTTTCCCCATGTGCAATTTAATAGACACAACAGATCCCCCTTAATATCTATATGGAAATAAATTCAATAAATAACTATCCCATGTCATAAATTTACTCATATGGCTAAATAGAACACACCATCAGAACCTTACTAGACAAATACTCTGGATATGAAATCAGTTTTCTTAAAATTGACACCTAATAATGTAGATTAAGAAAAAAATCCTAGTGTAAGGTAATATTTTGGTTTCCCCTAGAAAAAGAATATAGTATTTAGTGTGAAGAACCCAAATGTGTAGGGATGCAGTGTTCATCACAAGATGTGTTTTGGTTGTAATTTTTTCATTAGATAATTATTTTTATTAAGATTAAGGAAGAAATAATTTTCAAAACTATAATGGGATTCCATATTGAAGAAAGGTTTGAGTGATGTTTCTTATCAGACCTAGAATCATAAGGTTTAGAATAATATTTAGTATCATATCAAAGATATCGCATGAGTCAATGGATATAGGAAATAATAATGGGACCTTGATATAAAGCTGGTGGAAATTTGGATGAAAAATGAATAGTAATAAAAAGTACTGACCATCATATTGATGAAATTGGACTCATATTGTTTAAAAAATTCTATCGTATAGAGATGATGTTTCCTTAGAGAAAAGGCTCATTAGGCTCACCATGGGTCTGGAATGGAGTTTTGACCATAATGAAGAAGATAATAAGATTCCCCATGGATCCAATATAAACATGATGAAACTTTACTAATTTTTGTTTCATAGATATCATAAGTTGTAATACATGTGATTCCTGGTTGATGAAAGAAATGTGAGAAGTGGTGTTGCATATTTTATTTAGATTAATCATATTGAATATGTTAGGATAGAAATAATGCAGCTGGGAGAATAGGAAGTTGTAGTTCTTCCTAATGAAAGTAAGCTGAAGTTATAATGGGTGGGATGTTGAAATACATAATATTAAATTTAATTCCAGGGTATGCTAATATTAATCATAATCAAACTCATGAAGGGAGTCATTCTTAACAAATGAATTTAGTATAAGAGGGAAGTTTATGAAGTTGAATCATTTTAGCTACAAGTCTATCAATATAATAAGACCTTATTCCGAATTCCAAAGAAGATTCAAGTTTTATATTTCTAAATATATGAAAGTGATACTAAAGAATCATAATGGGTAAATATTTCCATAAAATTGTACAGAAGAAACCATACTGATAAAATCATATACAAGGATCATACTGTTAAAATCATACTAGGGAATTATACTAAAGAATCATACAGAATAAACTCACTCTATGAAAATTGTAATGGGGATGAATATTGAGAAAATATTACTAGATTATTATTATGATAAAATCATACTGGGTAATCTTAATAAAGAATCATACTACAGAAAATTGTGCTGATAAAATGAAACAGGGGAATCATACTAAAGAATTGTAATGAATAAAATCATAAGGAGAAAATTATATTATGATATCATACTGGATATATATTACTGAAATAATCATAATGTAAAATTGTAATGAAGAAATTGTATTGAGAAATCATAATAGAGAATTAGAATCAGAATACTATTTGGTATGAAATTTAAAAAAGAGATGATGTTGTTAAAAGATTCGAAAAGGTTTGATAAGACATAAAAAGTTTTGAGGAATTCATAAATCCATCCAAAATTGTGACACCCCCAAAATCTAAAGTGTGAAACATTTTTTTCAATTGTGCTTATAGCACGCGACACCAAGGGAGTAAGATAATATAATATCATCATACACTATATTATCTTTAGTTTTTAAATTTTATTCTATATATTTCAATGAATGATACACGGAGTTAGATTCTGTTACATAAAAGAGGTAACGCCCACACTAGATTGTGTTACATACAAGAGGGAACTTCCATGATAGCTTGTGTTATCTGCAAAAGGGTCCTTCGTCAGTAGCTTGAGGTATACACAAGACAATGTTTCACCAAACAATGATATATTTTTAAAATATTATTATTTAATGTAATATTATATAACCTAACTGTTATGTTATCTTTTAAGAATATTATTAACTAACTTATGAAATATTTTGTTTTATATAAATATAAAATGAATTCATTGGTTTCCAATTAATGATAAATGAAAATAAGAATCGATTGTATATAAAAAGAATATTATTTTTTATTTTTTATCAAAGGGGTTTTATCATAATTAGCAGAATTAATAAAAATTATTTAATGATTTTAATGAAATATTTAGTTTATATATTATATAAAATAATTTTTTATATTCATACATTATGTTTGATAGAAATAAAATAACAACAAACTCTTTTTTTCACATAAAAACCTATATTTTAATTAAGATAATTTTAATGCCATTTAATGGAGAAACCGTTGTAAATATAAATTTTAAAACATTAATTTATTTAATAAGACAGAGAAAAATTAATAGTTAAAACAAAAACATAAGAATTAAGTTTGGGTGAATTTTTCATATTTTTCTAAAATATTTCATTTTTTTAATGAATAATCAAAAATTATGAATGTTATTTGAAAAAGAAAATTTCAACTAATTTATTTATAATCATAAATTATAAATTTACATGGTTGTAAAATTTAATTAGAAACTATTTTTATCACTTAATCCAATTTATGTCATTATAATAAATTTCAATTTCAAATTGATCATAAAAACGTAGAAAACCTCAAGACCTTTTTACTTTAAAAAATGCATTAGCATCCCACTTGCGTGATGAATTTTAAATTAATTTCTAACACTTATAAGACTATAATTTTGAAAAATGGATTCCATATTTTTAATTATAATAATATATAATTTCTAATAATAACTACATTGTTTTTTACTAAATAAATTAATGAATGCAATTTAAGTTATTTTCAATTATTAATGTAAAATTAAGCTTAATAAAGGACCAGCCTTTTAATTTAGGGGTCCCAATGACCTAGAAACTTGTAAAACACCCATTTAATGTCCATAAAGAGTATATTAACAATATATTATTGATTATTTGTTTTTATGAAATTTTTAGTTGAAAACATTTGTACACATAACTGATTTCCAAAAAAATATATGTGAGTCATTTTCCTGCCATATAAATGGCCACCACATCACCCCATTTCTCAAACCTCTCAAAAACATAGGTTTATCCAATATCTACCTATATAGTTTTTAAAAAAACATTCCTAGACATTTAAGCTCCACTTTGGATAAAAATCCTTCCAATGAATCCTTTTGTACAAACCAATGCAGTTACCCAATTTAGAGGAAAGATCTTCTCTCATGTTTTTTTAATTTATTTCCATTATCCACTCCATAATTTATCATTTGTTCATTAATATAAAATATAAATATTATAATAGTATAATAAATTTAAAATTATATTTTTATGATAATTATTTGATATACACTTACACACATATCCATTTAATGGGTACAGAATAAACTTTTTTGTCTAGGGCATTATTGCCTCACAAAATGATGATTGATAATTTTTCATTTACCACCCCTAAAAGTTTGCATTATAATAAAAATGATGTTTATATATGATATATATGTTTTCTATATTTTATTAAACTCGTTTAACCATTTTATTACACATACCATTATTTCATAAGATTTTACTTTAATATGATTACATCATATGAGGAAATGTGGACAACTTCCCATCAAAGCGATATGATTCATTCGCACTATATATGAAATGTATGAAGGATAGTTTTAGGTAAAAATATTTGAAATGAAAAAACAAAATATTATAATAATTACATAATTACATTTTTTAAAAATATACTATATATATCATTTTCATTATTACCTTTTCAACACTTAAAATGTGATAATGTTATTAGTGGATGTGTGGACTACCGCTTCCTCAACATGATGTGATTACTATTTCATCATAACAGTTAAAAATAAATTAATATATTATTAAATAATATGGAATTCATGATATAATTTTCATTTTTTTGGATATGGTGTTACATACCTTCTTTCCATAACGATCATTAAAAATTAAAACGTTACTCACGTTTACATACGGCCTACGATCTACATGATTGTTACATTTTTTTCATTTTTCATAAATGAATGTATTTATTATTTTTAAAAATCTAATTAATTTATAAATATGGTATTTGTGATCTTTTTATATTTCAATATAAGTAATATAATGACTTATTTGACCATAGTTGATCCAGCAATGTTGTTTTGACACATAAACAGAATTTGTTGAAAACACAATGATGAAACATGATTGTTTAAGTAGTCGTATACAACATAGTAATAATTAAATTAAATGTAATGATAACAATGAAAAATGTTATCATGAAATTATTTAATTAACAAAAACAATTTTATATTTTATGTAAAAGGATGTTTTCCCAAAAGGAAATGAAAGGTAACATATTTCATCTCAATGTACATTCTATTGAAAGTTATTTGTTGTTATGAACCTTGATTAATTTATAGGGTGAAAATACTACCCTTTTACAATATATATAATTAATATCCTCACTCTAATAATATTATAAAATTCATTTACTTCTGTTTATTTGTGAGGCATATGAATTAAAATGTTTCAAAGTCAATTGGGACACATTAGAGTGTTTAAAGATTATTTTCCTCAATATTAAATATAATGATATTTGAATTTAATTTCATTTCAATTATATTATATTACCATTGATCAATAAACCCTTTTATTTTTCTATCCTCTAGTAATTAATTAAATTTCTCATGTATTAGTACCATTTTCACTCTTTGGTACCCTATATTTTTTACTAAATGTTTTTAGAAAAATCCTAACATCATTTAATTCTTTAGTCAAAGAACCTGATTTCATCTAAAAATTGCATTCCATTAAAAGGTTAAAAAAATTAAAATTATTTTCAATGGGATTGTTACCTGTTTTTTTATTTACACATTTTTTATGGAATATTCTTATCTCTTACCAAAAAATATACTTTTAAAAAAATTACCATTCAAAATTAATGTTCTTTTTCCCATGTAAGACATGTGAGGATTTAACCACTATAATTCCGTCAAATATTCAATTTAATTTATAGAAAGATAGATTCTCTACAAAAATTTTTCAATGTTATTTTTTAATGAAAAGTTAATAAAAATGAAATTTTACAAATGATTGATTTTAAAATATATTTTTATAACATTTCCATTCATCAAAGACATGAACACTTCATTTTAATCCACATGGGGTATGTTGTATTAATAATATTTGTATCCTTCCCCTGGATGGTTTTGGATTGATTTGTCCAAGGATAGTATTAACATTGACTTCCTTGATCCCTTTTAGTATCCTTTAAATATTAAATATCTTATGATCAATTGATATTGAATTTCCCCTAAGTATCCATATCATTTTTCATGGATATGATCATTTCATAAACCATATACCATTTTTTATATGGTGTTCACATGGAATGTTATATAATTATTTGTGGAAATATTGATAAAAATATACCTATTATTTTATACATATACTTGATAAGTAATATTTTTAAATTTATTATTAGATATATAAGGAATGTATTTGACTGGTAAGACATGAGTGGGGCCCGATTAAAGATATTTCATTGATGCATCATTAGTAATATGTGACGAGTCATATACATAGAAAATTTAGGTGGGTTTTTACCATATATGTTTTAAACTATATTGTTAAAGGTATTGATGGTAAGGGTACCCAATACATAGGAAACATGGCATAAAATAATTAATAATTTCCATTATTTAGATTTATTTAGGATTTGTAAAATAGATTTTTCATCAATATATAAATATATATGGATATATTTCATTTTAACTCCATTATTTATGTGGGTTTTGATTGAGTTTTTTACCTTTTATATTATTTTTTCTTTATCACATTATTTGAATGGGATTTGTTTCCAGTTATTACCTTTCCATATTGGCTATTTCACCTTCTTCCCAGTTTTTTAATTAAATCTTATGTTTGTTCAGTTATTTAGCATACCATAATTATTACTCACATTTATTAATTATTTCCCCTAATATATTTTGATCTTAATAATCATTTGGGCTCAACATGATTGTTTTTTTTCAAAGGAATCCATGAAGCATACTGAGAAACATATGAAGGGATATATTATATGGATTACATTTATCCTTGAAGTTATTTATAAATTTGGATTATGGAAAAAATTATATTGTAACTAGTATATTTGATTGTAATAAAAAACATGTTTATGTGTCGGGTTTACCTATACTACTAAATTATTCATTTCTTTTGGGATTGATTCCTTATAATTATACAAATATAATTAATAGTAGGCATGGGAACTAGGAATTATGTGTTCAAGTTGCTACTATTGTTATCAGAGTAATTTTAGTAGAAAAATTAGAATTAGATTTATAAAAACATTTATAAGATAAAATAACCCTAAGGTAGAATTTGAGGATAAATATAGAAGAAATACTTGGAATTTTTGTAAGCTATAGATTATGTGGATATTCTTGGAAATAAATCTGTTTCTGGGTACTATAAGTGGATATTGTTTTGGAAAAGATTTACATAGGAGTGATAACATTGAAATGTGTTATTGACCCTCACATGGGGTAACCGTGTACACAGAAACTGGCATTACCAATCACCTGGTTTGACACTCACTCTGTTTTTTATAAGATAATCCAAATTTCTCCTTTACAAACCATTGTGGAAAATTTGAATACGTAATCAAAATGAAAAACTAAGGTTAAACCTAAGGCTTTTTAGATTAAAGATAAGTAGTCATGATTTAAAAATCTCAATAATGATATTATGTATAAACCATAAAATTGGGAAGGATATATGTCTAGATAAAATGGATGATCTTTTTAATTTTTGAGTTTTACTAAAAATTATTGTTCAAAGGTAATTTAGTTAGTAACATAATTTCAACGATATCTGTCATTGTTATATTGGATATTACATTACTTTGTTTCTAGAAAATGAATACTCATAATTTTGGTGGTATCCCATCAATTCCAGTAAAGAAGTGGTTCGTGAACCCATGACTATAGGATGATAAGGGTTTATGTCAGCCACTTATGAAATTTCCGGGAAAAATTTCATTGTTTTTAGTTAAACAATAAAATTAATAAATTTAAATGGCGAACCAATAGTATATATTTTTTTTATTAGAGAATAATATATTAACTATATTGGTTTTGGAATATATTTAATTTAAAATGGAAAAACATGTAACTATTTTCTAGGATTTAAAATCCATTAAAAGTATATTTTATTGCATTAGGGATAAAAATTTTTATTCATAAACTTATTTATAGGAGTAAAATAGAGAATTAAAATTTCATAGAAGAACAATGAAAATATAAGATTGATCATATGAAATATAATCCTATAAATTATAAATAATATCTTATATTAATTGGCTGTAAAAAAATTCATTAACATTATGGAAAATATCTTAAAATGGGAATGTTTTCTAATACAATAATCATTGTCGAAATGATGTCTTAAAAATTATGTAGTTTTAGAGGGCATCAATCCAAAGAAAATGTTATTTTTTGTTAACTTCCATCGCTTTCATGTGATTATTGAAAAAAATCCTCAATATTACATCCTTCATCATACAAAACCACACAGGGGGTTCCTATGTAGAAATAAAGGGTCTCATAAATAAGAATTTCTAAAAGGAATTTCAAATGAATTATCAACTTTGTGATCTCATTCTAGGGAATATGGTATAAATACGAAGATATAATATTTATCATGGGGTGAAGGTTGATATATAAATTTACCTCATCTAGAGGGTTAAACCCTAGTACCTCAATTAATAAATAACAATATACTCGTAAAAAATTTTGTTATCTAATATACGTAGGAGTATTCTTCAAAAAGGGTTAAACATTAAAATTATTGTATTATCTTATAAAATATCCATTATTAGGCCCTAATCATCTCCAATTAATATCCCTCCAATGTGAAAAAAATATAGACCCACATTATCATAAAAATATAACACTATGATGGTATAAAAATATGTTGGAATGTTTTTTATATTTTTACTACAGACCTAGAGTGGTATGAAATATTTTCATGATTACAACAAAAAGGTCCCACAAAAACACTTCCTATTGTGTAAACCTCCCATAGTAGAAAAATATGAGTGAAAATGAGATCAACCCTCGTAAGAATCTCTATTTTTGTGGGATGATATAAGGTATCTATTAATATATCCATCTCTTAAACTAGTGGAGAATAAATGATAGAATGGTTCATTCCAATATCAATGAGGATTATTTTCATATAATAAATTACATATATATTACATGTTTCTTTTATTTCACAACATCTTTTAATAATTATTTCAACTATAACTAGTAGTATCAAAAACACCCCTCACTTGTTTCTTGACATAGACCATTGAGAAATAGCAGTGTCATGATAATATCCTACACGAAATATAATTTATATTATACACATTGAATTTATTGCATTGGACATTCATATAAACATCAAAAATTCATTTAATGGTGTTTCTAAAAAGAATCATTAAATGAATAGTCTCTAATTTTGTGACGTTTAAAACATTTCTAATTAGAAATTTTTATAGACATAAATATTTAGTGACATAAATAAACATTGATAAATAAATTATGTTTATAAAATTTGATAATTAGCTGCACCGAATTTATTGATGTTTTCTAGAAACATCGATAAATCAAACCTTAATTACAAACACTTAACAAATTTTTTTGGAAATTTTTATGTGATGTTTATAAGAATCTATAAATTAATGATTTTTATAAATCATTCTAATTTGTGACACATCATTTAGCAATGTTTTTTGGAATCATTAGTAAATCATTCCACATCTGTCGATGCTTATAAATAATTTCTGCAATTTTTTTAAAATCATAATGTTTTGGGTTTTTAAAGGGGACGTTTATAAATGTATCCCTTTAAAAAAATTGATCCCCAATCCCCACCCCAACCCCAAAAGTACTTACATAGTAACCCCTTTTGTACCCCTTTTAAAATCCCCCACACCTCTGGTATTTCTACAGTCACCCCACCTGTACCCATTGACAATCCCCCTTTCAATACCACCCATGGTATAACCCTACATCCAACCTCCTCTCCTTAACCCCTCTCTTGTACCCACTACATTCCCTCCTTCCCATCACCCAAAACACGGTTTACACTCCTTAGTACCCTACACATCTCCCCCTTACACTAACCCCCTATAGTACCAATACTCCTAACCCCTTGCATACACACTCCCTAGTACCCTATGAACATCTCCCACACACTAAAACCATCAATTACATGTTTCCCATATCCATAGATATAAAAGAAGAATCTCATAACCCGTTGGATTATATTTTCATACTTTTAACTTTCAAGCAATGTAGAAAGCAAACCCTATTATTTTATTTTTTTTAAATAATTTTATAATCTTATATTAATTATTAAATATAAATATCTCAATATTTTATAAATTAATATATTTTTTGTGTGTATATATATATTAATATATTTATTCTTATATTTTATATTTTACATGTTTTTATTTTATATATTATATTTGTGTTCATATATATATATATATTTATATTTTAAGTCAATATAGATATATAAAGGTTTATATGATATATATATATATATATCTGATTTTTTTTATATTTTAATATTATATATATTTTTTATATTATATAATATATATAAATATATATATTTGTATATATATATATGTATATATATGGTTTTATATATATATATATATCCACTTTTTACAAACCTAGTAAACATATAACTAAAATAGACATGGTTTCCTAAAAACATGATTGAATTTAAATTATATATGTTTGTGTATATATATATATATTTATATTCGTATATGTGGGTGTCAGTGTGTCTATTATCTATATATTAATATAATTTTTTTTATATGTGCACCTTTTTATATAGAGAAATATATATATATGTATATTGACATTTTTAGATGCAGAGAAATGGGATATCTAAATATATATATGTTTTTGTGACATATCTTAAAAATGTCCTTAATTTAGCAATGTTTTTACGAACCATTGCTAATATTGCATGGTTTTTTGGAAATGATTATAATTTAGGATGTTTATTGTAGATACATGCTTAATATTTAATAGTTTTTGGGAGACGATGCTAAATTGTCAACTTTTTTCAAAAATGTCACAAAATTCACAATGTGTTTGGGGAATGTCTCTATATTAGTGATGTTTTATAATATGTTTATAAAATAGTGATGTTTCCAAGAAACCATTCTAATTTAGAATTTCTTGTGTGGGGTCACTAATTTAGTGATGTTTCTGAGAAAATCCCACTATATTATCAATTTCTTCAAAAAAAATCATGAAATAATATTTTTTTACTAAAAATGAAACTGAATCAGAAGATTGCGACGTCTTTAAAAAATAAAAAATTTATTTCTTCTGAATTCTTGTTTTTATACTTATATTATCGTCCTATAAATACTGAATTTGAATCACATCTTGCACGATGTCATCCAATAATGACACCTGGATCACCCCTGGTAGATCCCCTATCTTGCTTCATCCCCTAATGCATAGGCCCATCAACCATTTATCCTCCCTCCTCTATATGAGGTGTTAGATAGTCCTAACATAAATGACTTTACAACTTCAAACTAATGACATAACATGGCTATTAATTTAATAGACCTCATGTTTAACCATTGACCTTCTAATTGTCATATATGATATTTATCATTATAATTAAACCAATATCATAAATTTAAAATCTGACATTGACCAGATGTACATAACGATGTTATTCCAAGAGTATTTCCACTAATTAATTATACTTATTTCCAATGAAGTTGAAAAATACAAATCAGTAAGGGAAACTATAGAACTATGGCATAAGTTTGGATACATAGGGTTATAATGCATAATAAAATTTATATATAATATCCTTACTCAAAAAATATTTCATACAAATTCCATTTAATATTATATTAAGGGAGTACCTCATTAGGTCTCTAATCCTCAACACATACTCAAAAACCATCATACTTCCTTTATATAAATATATAAGATACTACAAATTAAGTGATCTCAATGTGTGTAGGTACTAATCTATTTACAAATTGTGATCTAACTCATTCCTAGGAAGCATCACGTCATCATGAGTTTGGATTATCACAAACTAAAAATGACTTGAAGCACCGCACAGATGACTGTCCATAAGCCAATGACTTCATCAAAATGTTTTCCAACCTGGAAAATATATAAACGACTATATATATATATATTTCTCTTCTTTTTGAGGGTTAGTAAAACCATAGAGCATATATTTTATCTTACACTAGAACTCAGAAAATCACCCAACCAAAAAACATGGCCAATCCATATAGATAATCTACTTCTTAACATTGAATGACCATCCCATATAAAATATTAGAGGTGGTTTTCCTATTATAACTATGGGTGGAAGAATTATTGTATTCCCTCTATGTCATAATTACTCAAAATATGGTACTTGAAAAAAATAATCATCCCTAAACTAGTTGTTTCATGACTACGAATTATAAACATAGCCGGAGTCCTATGATGTACCATCCAACAATTAACATGAAGAAAATAGATCAATATATATATAGGGATCTCACTCATGTGTATGGAATTTAGTTAACCCTTAAAATATGATACATATAATCATTTTTTCTCTAAAAACTACTGTATCATTATTTCTATTCATGATGAAATTTATCAATGTACTAGTGAATGTATATGTTTTCCACCAAACCATCTCATAGTTTCTTATCATGATACTTTTTCTCAAGAACATCAACAGTAATTATATAAACTCTCAATCCAAACCTCTATTTCTATGAAAATACAGTCACCATCCCTTGGATAATCATTTTCTCACACAACACTATTAAAACATAAAACATTAAGGGTCCTCCTCATTAGTAGTAATTCATGTGTTCCACATGAGGGATACCTCTAATTTGTTAGTGGATGATAATAATAACCATGTGGTAAAACAAAATCATAATCGGAGGAATTTTCCTAATTAAATTTAATTTATACACACAAATCACACACCACACACAAAAGGAATCATAATTATGAGATGAAAAATGAAATATCTATATTATTAAAATACATGAAAATATATAGGTTCCAAAAAAGTAATCCATTGGATATACATAAATAATATGTTAAACAATCACACTCAAAAATTGAATGGAATGTAATAAAAATATAAAAATTTATATAGAAGGATCTACACATTGAAGATGCATAAAATCAACCAAAGAATACCACCACCTCAAATATATACTACAGTGGTCCATTAATGATTTTTCATCCCAGGGAACCACCTTACTATGTGATTTTTTCATGTGAAATGTCATGTGTTGGAAAATATTTCCATGTATGTATAATTGTATGCATGACTACTTGGGACCCCTAATTAATACATGGAAATAATAATAAAATACTATTAAACTCATACGTAGTTTATGAATGACTTGCATTTACCATAAGATGTATTCCAGAAAATTCTTATGGAAGAGAACCCACAATTTAGAAGACTGTTATATTCTTTATAATCATAAACCAAATATATTAAATGTGCTTAGTAAGAATAATCGTATCACTGATAGGGGAAGGGAGTTAATCCATGATACATTTTTTATGTTTCCTTGATCAAACCTTTGCCTCTGGTTAAATACATCAATATATGTTAAAAAAATTCAAACGCTCATCCAGAGGAACACATGAATTACAAGGCTCACTATTCAACAAGAAGAGCTACATACTTGGTATGGTTTAGAAATGATCCAATACTACCCAATAAAATAGAAAAAAAAAATACTTGGATTATAATGAGGAGGACATTCCCTTTCACTAATGTTGCACCTTGAAGACAATCTAAAAGTGTGTGTGCATCCTCTTAGAACAAATAGTGTAAAACAATTTTTGTTTAAAACTCATGTAACCTGCGATTATATTCAACATTCCAAAATGTATTCTTCAGAAAAAAAAATATTAAATTTCTTATATAGATGATGGTAAGAACATCCTGATATTGATATAGAAAATATATTCAATGGTATAGTCTGATCTTCTGACTCAGATTCACCATATCTGATTACCCAATCCGACCTTCCCACTCAACAATTAAAATCAGATTACCCAATATGAAAGGCATATTTCTTCTAGAATTCTATTGATACAATTTATAATTACTTCTTCCTCAGTTCAAAAATACAAATATGTAAATCCCTAATTTGATTAATTTAACCCAATACAATTATCAATCAGATATAATAAAAAGTAGAATGTGATAGATATATAAATATTATGATCATCTGAATACAACATTGTGATCTTTTCTCTTCGCCGTTCACTTCAATATGCATAAAAATCTCTAACAAAGCTCAATATTTAAATACTTAAATTTATCGCAAGAATGTAATAGAATATCTTTCCTCCTATGAATAGTACATGTTCCAGTTGATGTAAAAATATATTTTCTCCGTTTAAAGGTGAACCAATAGAGGTTTTGAAAAGATTCCCCAAATCATTCCCCCACACCCATATTTTTGGAATTTTATTATTTCCTGAAATTTATGGTAATTCATGACCTCATATAATCTTCTAAAATGTTCTTGATCCTTCTCAAATCATATATCATCTTTATCTATTTGATGTTCATTTCAATCACAAATCATAATTCTATTTATGAATCTGTTTTACTCAATCTAATTTTGTTTCTCCATTCTGATTAATGAATATGATGCACTAGACCAATTGAAACAAAAAATATATAAATTTTAATCTCACACTTGAAAACACATTCGTATCATTTTTTATCTCTTATCATCAACAGTTTTACCGAAAAACTATGTAATTAAACCAATTTTTAAATGGATGATGACATTATTAATTATGATCTAAAATCACTCGTTGAAATCGTCACTCCATTATTTTTATTTATAAACAATTAATTCTTTGAATACGGTAGAATTTTTAATCTGATCAATTGATTATTTTTCTTATGAATATGAAACCACTTGGAATATTTTTTCTCTTATCTATTCAACTTGATTTTTTCACAATAATTAGCTTCTACCATGTCCTCTTTCAGAAATTTTATCATATTGAGGAAAAAAATTAGGGTCGTCAAGTTTTTCAGGGAATGTACTGTAAATTCACATTCATTAATAAGAATTATTCATTACTTCTCAAAACAATTATGATTTTCAGGAATTTAAGTTTCCATAATATGTTCAGGCTGAATATGATCTCCAAACCCCTTCTTTCTTTAAATCGAGGTCTGATCAATCTGAACATGATCGACAATATCTCTTTTACTCTCCCTTTACATCATCAATCTTCTATTAGATGTTTCAATATTTACATAGGATATATGAGGAATCAAATATCATAAAATCTTCAAATAATTTGTTTTATTTTACATACACAGATGTTGATTATCCATCAACCAAATTTAGAGTGAATCTAATGACCATTTATATCCCCCAAGACACACCATCAATAAACTTGATTTCTCATTTTGGATTCAGAATGAATTTAAATACCCTTTTCTTCATTTATATCCTTAATATTATGGAATGTTACAGGAATTAAGAGTACAATTATTTTCAAAATTATGGTCAGTCGAAATTTCAATAAAATATAATGTGAGGTGATTGATACTTTCATATTAATTATAATTGACAATAATAGAAAACACTAAAAAACAATATCCTTCATCATCATCTTAGTCCAAATATACATTAGTTTGGAACTACTAATAAACTAGAGTAAAAAAATGAAATGCGCATAAACTCCCTTGAATAGTAGTGGAGGTCCTACACCATATTGGAATATACCACCGTTGAGAGCATACAAACTCTATGGATAATGTACCTAAATCTCAATGGGAGACACATTATCTTATGTAGTGATAAACCCTTTCCATAAAATATTTTTTATCCACAAAACGTTGTTTATGATTGAGTACTAACACAACACCAATATCGAGAATCCTCTACCCATGTATGTTGTGGAGGATAGATCTCTGTGATAATGTAATATGCTGGACCCAATCTATATCCCAATATGATGACAGGGGAACATTGACACCATATGAAATTTTATAAACACAATAGATACCGATCATTATCCATATAGAAATAAATCTAATAACTAACTATATCATCTAATAAATTTCCTCATATGGAAAAATCGAACACACCATCATAGCCATACTAAACAAATACTCGAGATAGGAAATCTGTTCACATAAATTCGACATCTAATTATGTTGATTAAGAAAAAAATACTAATGTAAGGTAATATTTTGGTTTATCTTAGACTAAAAATATTATATTTAGTGTGAAGAACCCATGTGTGTATTCATGTAGTGTTCGTCCCAAGATGTATTTTGATTTTATTTTTTCAATAGATCAGTTTGTTGATCAAGAATAAGGATAAAATATTGATCAGAATGATAATGGAAATCTAGATTGAAGAAAAGTGTGACCGATTATTCCTATCATATTTAGAATCATAATGTTGAGAATCATCTTTAGCATCACATCTAGGTTATCGCATGAGTCAACAGATCCAGGAATTAATAATGGGACCTTGATATAATGCTGGTTGAAATTTGGATGAAAGAAATAATAGTAATAAAAAGGGATATGCCATTGTTATCATGAAATTAAAATCACATTGTTTAAAAAATTACATTGTATTAAGAAGATGTTTTCTAGAATAAAATGATCATCATGATCACCATGGGTCTAGAATGAGGTTCTGACCATAATGAGGAACACAATCATATTTACCCTGAATCCAATATAAATATGAAGTTGTGTTACTGATTCTAAATATAGAGATATCATAATTAGTAATACTTTTGTTTCTAGGTCGATGAATGAAATTGGATAAGTGGTGTTGGAGATTGAATTTATATTAATCATATTGAGGATGTTATGAAAGAATGTATATACTGGGATAATAGGAATTTTTAATACATTTTAATGAATTTATGAAATTATTAGAATGGGTGGGAAGCTTCAATACATTCTATTAACATTAATTCCATGGTATATTGATGTTAAATGTCATCAAGATCATGATCCAAGTCTTTCTAAAAATACGGATTTTGTATAAGAAAGAGGTTTTTGAAGTCAGATCACTTCAGCCTCAAGTTGATCAATATAATAACACCTCATTTTGAATTTATATTAAGTTTGAGTTGTCTATTTCTTAATATATTTGAGTAAAACTAAAATTTTATAATGGAAAAATATTACTAAAAATCATACTACAGAAATCGTAATGGGAAAATAATATAGGAGAATCATAGTGTTAAAATCATACTCGGGAATCGTACTGACGAATCATACTGAATAAATCACTCTAAGAATTTTTAAATTTATAATACTAATGAGAAAACAATATTATATATTCATTATGATAAAAACATTTTGGGGAATCATACAAAAAAATATTACTATAGAAAATCATGCTGATAAAATCAAACATGCGAATCATACTAATGAATTGCAATGAAGAAAACCATACTTAGAAAATTGTGTTATTGAATCACACTGAAGAAACTTTACTAAAAGAATCATAGTTTCAAACAATACATTAGAATCATAAAGAAGAAATAGTATTGAGAAATCATAATAGAGAATTAAAATCATAATACTATTTTGTAAGAAAGTTAAAAATGTGATGAAGTTGTTAAAATTTTCCAAAAGGTTTGAGAAGACATCATAATTGTTGGATAATTCAAAAATAAATCCAAAATTTTGAATCCCCAAAAATATAAAGGTAAAAACTTTTATTTTATAGTGTGTATGACACTCTACACTAAGGAGTTAAGATAATGAAATATATGGATACTCTATATTATATTTCATATTTAAAATAGATTTTATATATGTCAACGAATGAAACACTGATTTATATTATGTCACATACAAGATATAACTTCTTAGATATATTGTTTTACACACAATAGGTACATTCCTTGAGAGTTTGTGTTACATGCAAAAGTGACCTTCCTCGATAGATTTCTGTATACACAAGACGAAGTTTCTCCAAAAAATGATATATTATTAAAATATTAATATTTAATATAACATGATATAACCTAAACGTTATGTTATATTTTATGAATATTATTAACTAACTTATAGAAAATTATGTTATATATAAATATAAAATGAATTCATTGGTTACTATTTAATGATAAATGGAAATAAGTACATAAATTGATATAAAAAGAAATATTTTTATTTTTATGTTTTCAAAGGAGTTTTATCAATGAAAACAAAATAAATTAAAATAAGTCAATGATTTTGGTGAAATATTTATTTTATATATTTAATCAATTATTATTTTAAATTCATCCATTAGGTTTGATGGAAATAAAATAAGAACAAACTCTATTTTTCACATAAAATCCAAAATTTTAATAAAGGCAATTTTAATGCCACTTGATGGAGAAAACAAATTAAATCTGAATTTTAACATTTTAATTGATATATTATTTAAAATTAAACATAATTTTGTAATGAGAAACATAAAAATTAGTATAGCGTCAATTTTTTTAAATTTTCTCAAATATTGCATTTTTTATGAATAGTTAAAAAATTTGAATTTTAGTTCCAAAATTATTTTTCAACTACTTTATTTATAATGATAAATAATAAATTTAATTGGTTTTAAAATATAAATTGAAAATATCTGTATCAACTAATAAAATTTATTTCATTTTGATCAATTTAAATTTAAAATTGATCAAACATACATACAAAACATTAAGACGGTTTTATTTTAAAAAACTACATTATCATCCCAGCTACGTGATGAATTTTAAATTAATTTCTACCACTTCTATATAAAAAAAATTTAAAAATGGATTCAATATTTTAAATAATAATAATATATAATTTCTAATAATATCTACTTTGTTTTTGACTAAATATATTAATGAATGTAATTAAAATTATTTACAATTATTAATGTAAAATTAAACTTAATAAAAAGGACTAAACGTTAAACTTAGGGGTCCAAATGACCTAGAAACATGAAAAACACCAATTTTATATCCATAAATATGAATATAACCATCCATTATTGCCATTTTGATGAAATTTTTAGTTAAGAACATGTGTACACCATACTGATTTACACAAAAATCCACGTGAGTCATCTTTGCTTCCATATATAAGGCTAGCACATCACCCAATTACTAAAACATATTAAACAACATATGTTCGCCCAATATCTACTACTATAGTTTTTCAAAAACCTATACTAGACCTTTAATCCTCATATTAACAAAAAATTCTTCCAATGAATCCATTTTGAATAAACCTATGTAGTTACCCAATTAAGAGATAACGTCTCCTTTCATGTTTTTTAAATATATTTCCATTCTCCACTCCCTTTACTATTATTATTTAATTAGTGTAAAATATCATCTGAACAATCAATCTAATATGATATTTTAAGGATAATTATTTGATCTACACTTACACACATATCCATCTAATGGTTAACAAACATACTTTTTCTGTGTTTGGGCAACTACAACCTCACAAAATGATGATTTTTCATTTTTCATTTACCACCACTCATTGTGGCCATTAAGATAGAAATGTTGTTTATATATTATATATATGTTAATTACCTTTTTATTAAATTTATTTAATCATTTTATTACACATACCATTATTTCATCACATTTTACATTAATAATACTATATCATTTGAGGAAATGCAGAATACTACCTCTCAAAGCGATGTGATTCATTCACACTATATATGAAACTTATAAAGGATGGGTTCATGTAAAAATATGTTTAATGAAATACCTCAACAAGATAATTATTACAAAATTACCTTTTTTAAAATATATTATATATGTATATATATATATATATCATTTTCATTAATACCCTTGCACACACCTAAAATTTGATAATGTTATTAGTGGATGCATGGACTACCGTTTCCTCAACATGATGTGATTACATTTTCATTACAACAATTAAATAAATAAGTATAAATTATTAAATAGTATTGTATTTATGATATAAATTTCTTTTTTAACGATATGGTGTAACTTATTTTCTTTCTATAATCATCATTGAAAATAAGAATGTTACTCATGATTATATACAATCTATCATCTACGTGATTTTAATATTGATTCATTTTTAATAAAAAGAATGTAATTTGTGTTTTTAAAAGTATAACTAATTTATAAATTTGATAATTAAGTCATGGATATAATTTTGGATATGTAATATAATGACTAATTTGACCACAGTTGATCTACCAAAGATGTATTAAGACTTATACAGAATTTGGTCAAACCACCCGGTGTAAACATGATTGTTTAATTAGTCATATAAAATATAGTAATAATTAAAATAAAAGTAATGATAAAAAATAAAATGTTTCTCATTAAAGTATATTTTTAAAATAATTATATTGGTAGTAAAAGGATGTTTTCCCAAAAAGAGACACATTGATAAGAATTTCATCACAATTTACATTTTATTTAAACTTACTTGTTGTTATGCACCTAGATTCACTTATGTGGTAAAAATACTACCCTTTAAAATGATATATAATTAATCTCCTTACTCTCTTAATATTATAACTTTCATTTAATTTTATTTCCTTATTAGGCTTATGATTTAAAATTTTACAAAGTTATATGGGACACTTTGGAGTGTTTAATTATTATAGTCCTCAATAATAAAATTAATTATATTTTAATGGCATTTTAATTCAATTAAATTATATTACCATTGTTCAATAAAAAATTTAATTTTCCTCTCGTATGGTAATTCATGACATTTTTAATGTATTAGTACTATTTTAACTCTTTTGAACCCTAGATATTTTAGTAATTTTTTTAAGTAAATCCCAACATCGTTTATTTATTTAGTAAAATAACCCGATTTCAACTGAAAACATGTTTTATTTCATTTATTTAAAAAAATTATAATGATTTGTTAATGGATTTTTTAAAAGTTTTTTCAATTTAAATTTTTTATCAATTGAATATTCTTATCTTTTTTCAAACAATGTATTTTTTTAACCTTTTACCATTCCAACTGAATGTTATTTTTACCATGTAATACATGTTAGGACTTAGCCACCATCATTCCTTCAAATATTTCACTTCATTATTAAAATGTTTAATTCTAAAGAAAATGTTTGTAATGCTATTATCTTTGAAAATTTTATTCATTAAATAATATTTTCCTTAATAATGTTTTTTTAAAAAAATTACTAATATTTCTATTCATCAAATACAACAACCCTTCATTTTAATCCACATGGGGTATGTTGTATTGATATCATCCTTATCCTTCCTTTGGATGGTTTTTGATTGATTTTTCCAAGGATACTATTAACATTCACTTCCTTGATCCATTTTTTCACCATGAAATATTAAATATCCTATGATCAATTGATTTTTAATTTCCCCCAAGTATTCATATCATTTTCAACGGATATGATCATTTCCTAAAATATATACCATTTTTCATACGGTGTTTACATTGAATTTTATTCAATTTTTTTTGGAAATATTAACTACAATATATAATATTTTTTTACATATACATGATAAGGAATATTGTTAAATTGATTATTCAATATACATGGAATGGTTCAGATCGGTACGACACAGGTGGTTCCCGATTATAGATATCCCATCGATTCATCAATAAGATTATGGGACGATCCATTTACCATGAAGTCTTAGATGGGTTTTTACCATATATGTTGTAATTTTTCTTGTGAAAGGTCTTTAGGGTAAGGGATCCATGTACCTTGGAATCATGGAATCAAATAATTAAATATCTCCCTCATTTTTTTGATTTATTATTCATACAATGGATTTCTCATCGGTATATATATATGGATACATTTCATTATATGTTCATCGATTAAGTGGGATGTGTTACAGTTTCATACATTTCCATATTTGTTTTTCTTTATCACATTATTTTAATGGAATTTGTTTCTAGTTATTACATTACCATATTGGTTATTGCACTTCTATCTCAGTTTACTGATTAAA
The DNA here is from genome assembly GCA_963277665.1 of Viscum album. NCBI lineage: Eukaryota > Viridiplantae > Streptophyta > Magnoliopsida > Santalales > Viscaceae > Viscum > Viscum album. Next base: position 278,296,036 of record OY728161.1, on the reverse strand, counting down.
TGCTTTGTGTGTTTAGTTATTAACCATTCCATAATTATTACTATCATTTATTCGTTATTTATTCTACTATATTTTGAGCATAATTAAAATTTTAACTATCCATTATTACGTTTCTTTCCTGAGGAATCCATGAAGTATACTATGGAAGATATGAAGGGATATATTAGATGGATTACAGTTATCATTAATGTTATTTATTAATTTAGATTGAGGAAAAAAGTATATTGTAATTAGTATATTCCGTTGTAATAAAAAACTTCTGCATTTATTTTGGTTACTAAGAAAACTAAATTATTCATTCCTTTGGGGATTGATTCCTTGCAATCATGAAAAATTATTTAATACTATACATTGGATCTAGGTCATCTATGGTTGTTTCAATATTATTGGTATCAAAGTAAGTTTAGAAGAAAACATAGGAACTAGATTTATAAAAACATTTGTAATAGAAAATAACCCTAAGGTAAAATTAAAAATTATTATGGAATAAAAATCAATATGTTTTATTAGGTAGATATTATATGGATCTTCAGGGAAGTAAATATCTTTATAGGTACTACAAGTGGATTTGGTTGTGGTATGTCACGAACCAACTCGGGTCGACCCTGAACCGGTCCCCCGAGCCGGCCCGTGACATGGCCCGAGAGGCGTTCCCGATCCTCTCGGGCTGGCGACAAGCTCCAGGGCATCAACAGAGGCTGTGGGAAAGATTTCGCCCAGTAAAAATAAATAATTAAAGCAGCAGAAAAAAAAACAGAGCAGCACAAAATAAATAAACAAAGTAAAGTAACTAAGAACAAAAGAAAATAAAACTAACCGAAAGAGACAACCACTATCACCGTGTGACCTTGCTGGTCACTCTCCAACTCACAACCAAACGTCACCCAAGGAGACACACCCAAGCTGTAACCTGCACAAACACTAAAAACAGAAAAGATCTATAGGCGTGAGTATTAAAACTTAGTAGGTAGGCCTGACTAAATCTATCCCCAAAGCACATAACAATAAATAAAGAATTTATCAATTCCAGGTTTGAACTAAATTATATAAAATATGGTTTCCACACACATTAATTTCTAAAACAAGTAACAGTCCATTGCCCTTTTTAATTTAGAACAAGTTTAATGTTGAAAGAACAGGTGGATTGCATTTTCAAAACATTTTACGAGCAATTTAGAAATTCAAACTTTAGTTGTTAGTGAAAAAGGAAAATCACACACAACACAAACTAAGGGCAATGGTAAAAGTGGCACACAAGGGTTAGCAACCGAACTCGACCTCTCAATCGTCTGCCACACACAAATAAACACTAAAGGAAACATGGGTCGAACCTAGGAGATCGTGAACAATCCAGAACGTACTATACATTTGACTCATCCTGGAGGCATGCCATAACTTGATGACGTCATAACACCCTAACGCCCGGCATAGCCCTACATGGCCTAACCGAGGGGCCCAATCCCCATAGCAGCAATAACTCAGTATTCCCCTGCTATGGGGCCACTAGCCAGTGCGTGTTCTAAACTAGTACAGCAATCGTTCTCAGAAAATTCACTCAATATGAGAGGTTCGCATGTCAACACATGCAATGAAAAGGTGGGTGCGTCTAAAAAGTAAATAAATCAGTCACGATGCACAAACATCACATGCAGCTCACGTAAACAACGCACACCAAAGATCACCCCCCGAGTGGGATTTCCAAGATAATCCATTTCATTAAGGTGCCAAACGGGCCTTCGCCAATTTTAAAGTAAAACCTCATTTCTCAAAAAAGCTCAAAACACTTGTTCAGAAGAAATTATTTATCTTTAAAACTAGAAGCACATTTGAAGTTTCGTGAATTATGTTTAAAGGCCAAACGAGCACTCTTACAAAACTGGGTGTCCGCCCGTCAAGAAAATGTTTCAATTGTTCAGTATAAAATAAACGGCACTTTTCAAACTAAATAATCATTTAAAATTCTATTATCTAATATTATTTATCATTCATTAAAATTAGAAAAAACATCAAGCAATTAATAAATTCTAGATTTAAAGGTAAGTGCAGTGGGGGACCTACCTCGACTCGAAGCCCATTTGCAATGACGATGCGCTACGTCCCAACTTGCGCACAAGTACGCGCCACTTGCCGATGACCCCAACATCACTGAAAAACCTTACCAATGCACTGCAACAATACCAGGCATCTAAAAACACAGAAACAATGTCTTAAAAAAAACAAATGAATAAACTGAGTAAAACCCACCTCGACACCGGTGCAGACGAAACAAAACGAACTCGAAACATGCGGTAAAACCAAAGGCCCTCCGTAAATAGCGACGGACAGTCCGAATCGATCCGAATCGCTTCGCCTTCAGTGGCGGCCAACGGTGCGCGGTCCGACGTGACTCGCGACACCCTTCACGAACCCAAAAACACCCAAAAAGAACAAGTGGGAAATTACAAACACCACAAGAATCATTAAAGAGGTACCATGAAGATGCATAGTAAGATAATAACACAACGAAAACCTCAAGAATCAAGTACGAGCTGTAACGAACCCGGCGGGCCTGAAGCCCAACCAAACTCGGCCACGCCCGAGCCCAGCCCTCTGGCAGATAGCAGACCCCCACCCTCAGGCAGATAACAGGCCCCCACCTCAGACCGGCCCAGATTACACGTGGCAGGAACTGTCCCCTGCCTGGCGGGGATTTAATTCGCCTCCCCTGCAACTCGAACCCGTGACCACAGGCTTAAAGGCCAACCGGGAAGCGTTACGAGTACCACTCCCTGCTATCTGCCATAGGGCTGGGCTCGGGCGTGGCCGAGTTTGGTTGGGCTTTAGGCCCGCCGGGTTCGTTACATGGTACAAATTTACTTCAGAGTAATAACAATGAAAGGTTGTTTTGATCCTAACATGAGGTAACCTTGTACATGAAAATTGGCGTTACTAATCACCTGGTTTGACACTCGTATGGGATTTTCATAAGATAATCCAATTTTTTTACATACCACTATAATTAATTTTAATGGGTAATGACAATGAATAACCAAGGATTAACGTATTGTGACTTAGATTGAAGATATGTAGTCATGATTTAGAAATCCAAGAAATGATATTACGGATAAACCATAGGACAAGGAAGGATCTATGTTGAGATAAAATGGATGAGGTTTTTATTTTTTTGAGTTGTATTATATTTTTTTGTAAAAATTCTATTTAATTACTAACATAATTTCAATTATATCAATCATAGTTATTTTATAAATTACATTAATTGGTTTTTAGAAAAGGATTACCCATATGTCAGTGGTAACCCACTGATTTCAGTAAAGATGTGGTTCTTGAACCCATGACCGTATGTTGATAAGGGTTTATTCCAACCACATACTTAGACAAATGTCTAGGTAAAATTTTCATTGTTTTTAGTCAAAATTTTAATTAATAAATGATTATGGTGAAGTAATAGTATTTATTTTGAGTATTATAGGTTAATTTATTAAACATATTGGTTATGGAAGATATTTAAAGACTGAGGGCTAAACATATCACTCTTCTATAGGCCTTCAAATCACATAAAGGTATATTTAAGTGAATTAGGAATAAATTTTTTTAATTAGACATTAATATCTAGGAGTAAAATAATTAATTAGATTTTCATAGAAGCGCCACGAAAATATAGAATTGATCATATGAAATTTAATCCTATCAATTATGCATATTAACTTATTTTCTTAGGTGGTAAAAGAATTTTTCAAAATTAATGAATGAATCATTAAAAGTTAATGTTTTTCGAGTACCACAATTTTTTTTTGAAATTATGTCTTCAAAATCATCATTTATTTAAGGCATTGAGGCCCTAATATTTCTATTGATCATTGAATTTTTATGATTGATGAACTCATTTACTCCCTATCAATATTTATTATTTTCATCCTTGTAGTAATCTCCAATTTCAACTAATTTTATTTTACTTATAAACCTTGGTACATGGTAGTCCATGTGAAATTTTTTACATTCCATTCAATCATTTCTAATTGATTATTTACATACCCTTCTCACAATGTGGGATTTCAACATAGAAAATATAAATCTATCACTAAGATCAAGTTTAAACTATGTGTATAAAACCTAAATAAGGTGTGGAGAATGTGATGCCCGCAATAGTTAAAGTAATAAAATATTATTTGATAGTTTCTATGACATGAAAGACTAAGTGGATAAAGAAACACAATATCTATATATTTTAATATATTTACTATTTAAAAAAGATTCTATATATTTAAATTCATGTAACACTAAGTAAGCATGTGTTACATGCTCGAGAAACCTTCATCAATAGCTTGTTTTACAATAAGAGTGACCTCCCATAATAGCTTATGATACACATAAGAACAACCTTACTCAATATCATACGTCAGACATAAGATAGAGTTTAACAATAAAACGATATATTATTAAGACATTATTATCTAATATAACATAATATAACATAGCCATTATGTTAGCGGTTATAAATATTAATAACAAAATTACAAAAATTTATGGTTTACATAAATGTAAAATTAATTCATGGGTTACATATTAATATGAAATTAAGATAAGAACCAATTCGATATAGAAAAGAAATATTATAATTTTAATGTTTTCATAGGAGTTTTATCATAATAATAATAATTTATTGCAATTATTTATGTATTTAATTCGAATTTATTTTTTATATATAAAATAAAATATTTCTTATATTCATCCATTAGGTTTGATATACATATAATAAGAACGCCCTCCATTTTGACATTAAAACCTATATTTGTATAAAGGCAATTTTAATGCCTTTTAATGGAGAACCCATTTTAAATCTAAATTTTTGAAATTTAATTAATTTAATAAGTCAAAATAAAAATCCTATTTGAAATATAAACATAAGAATTATGTTAGGGAGGTTTTTCATTTTTTTCTAAGCCATTTATATTTGTAAATGAATAGTTACAAATAATGAATTTTTGTTGAAAACTCTTTTTCTGTATAATTTTTATAAAGTCAAATTATAATTTTAACTAGTTTTAAAGTTTAAATAGATAATATTTTTATAAATTAATACAAATTATTACATTATAATAAATTTAAATATCAAATTTATTAAAAAAAACATCTAAAACCTTGAGATGATTTTATATTAAAAGCATGTTTGTCGTCTCGCAAGCGGGGTGAATTTTAAATTTAATTCTTCCCAATTATATGATATGAATTTAAAAAAATGTATTCCATATATGGAATAATCATAATTTATAATGTCTTATAAGATCAAATTTTTTTATCAAAAGTAATAATGAATTTTTTAAAATTAATTATAATTATTAAAGTAACATTATTCTAAATAAAGGAATAAACCTTTAACTTAAGAGCCCAAATGACATAGACACTGGTGAAACACCCTTTACCAATCCATTATTTGGACACTAACCATAAATTAATTATTTTTTTAGGTTTTTTATGATATTTTTTTGTATGAACATGTGTGCACCAAACTTGTTTCCAAAAATTCTATGTGAGTCATTTTTTCCCTATAAAAGGCCACCACACCTCCCCATTCCTCACACCACATAAAACACTTATGTTTATACATTATATAAAAATATATTTTCCTAAAATACCTCGCAATGGCCATTATTCTTCCATTTGGGATTAAATCCATCCATGGAAGCCTCTTTTTACAAACCAAAACTAGTTTCCTGATTAAGAGGTAACATCTTCTCTCATGATTTTTAATTTTCTTTCCGTAACACAATCCCCCAAAACTACTTATTTAAATTGTGTATAAATTCACCATTATAATTAATATTATAGAATATTTATATACTAATTTTTTTACCTAAACATACACACACTTCCATCTAATGGGTAACCGACATTCTGTTTCTATGTATGAAAAACTGTTGCCTCACGAAACGATGGTTGTTGTTGTTTTTCCATTACCACCCCTCATGGGGAAAATTATGATGAAAACTCTATTTATAAATGAAATTTATGAAATTTATTATTTCTTCATACTTATTTAATAATTTATTTTCTAATACCATTATTACATTCCATTTTATGTTAATACGATAACATCGTTTGAGGATATGTGGACTACTTCCCCCTCAAAGCAATGGGATTCATTCACAATATACATTGAATGTATAAAATATGGTTTAAATTAAAAAAATGTGACATAAAAAACTCTATATGATATTCATAACATAATTAATTTTCTAAAAAAATACTACATATAAATATCATTTTCCTTATTACCCATTCACATTATTAAAAAAGTAATAATGTTATTTGTGGTTGTGTGGACATGTTAACACCTCAACCAGATGTGATTACATTGAAATTAATATATATATATATAATAATTTATGATTAAATTATTTTTTATTTATTACATAATGATCATTTTTAATGATCTGGTGTCACTTACCTTCATTCTATAACAATCATTGAAAAATATGATTGTTACACATGTGTACGTATGATCTACATTCTACATGATTGTGATGTTCATTCATTTTTTATAAACATAAATAATTGTTATTTTTAAATGAATAATTAATGTATAAATATGATAATTATTTCATTTATATTATTGTGGGTTTTTTATCTAATGCCCTCTTTGACAATAGTTGACCTATCAATTTCTTCTTTACACAGAATTTTTTTTGTCAAAACACTCAATGTAAAGATGATTTTTTATAAACTTGTATTCAACATAGTGATATGTAAAATAAAATAATCATTAACATGAAAATATATCTCCATAATTTATATATTTAATATATGTTTATTATGTATCAATTTAATAGATGTTCCCCCAAAATAGGAATTCAAGGTAAGGGGTTTTATCTCAATTTACATTCAATAGAGACTTATTTATTGTTATATACCTAGATTATTTTTTTATGCTGTTCATACTGAAATTTTACATAATAGATCCTGAGTATCCTTAATATAAGTATATTATAACTCCCATTTAATTTTATTCATTCATGAGTTTTATGAGTTAAAATGATTCAATGTGGTATTTGACACTATAGAATGATTAATGATAATTTTCATCCATAGTAGAATCAATGATATTTAATAAATATTTACATCTGAGGAAATTATATTACTATTTTTCAATAAAACATATTATTTTCATATCCTTTCTCACTTTATGATCTTTTTTCTTGTAATAATACAATTTTCAACTCTTTGTTATCGAATGTGTTTTAGTAAATGTTTTTTAATAAAATCTAACATCATTTATCTCTTTAGTTAGAGAACATGTATTCTTATAAAAAACATGTTTTATTAAAAAAATTAAAATAAATATTTAAAATTCTTGGTTGAAATAATTTTCCCATTTTTTTGTCTTTTAGAAAAAATTTCAATGTGTTCTTCTTCTCACATTATAAACAATGAATTTTTTTTACATTTTACCGTCCAAAGGAATGTTTTATTTACATTGTATGGAATATATAGATTTACAAACAACGATTTCTTTGAATCATACTTTTAAGGGTTAAATGGTTAAATTTTGATGTTTTTTATTTAAAATATTTTTTCCAATGAAATTTTTTCAATTTTTTTTCAAAACAAAATGATATTTTTCTCAAGGATGTTTTAAAAATAAATAAATATAATAATTACATTTATCAATGACCAAAAACCTTTATTTTTCTCCATTTATGGTATTTATATTAACTCCATCCTTATCTATCCTCTGGATGGTTTAGGAATAATTTTGCTAAGGTTGGTATTGACATTCACTTACATGATCCCTTTAAGTCACCTTGAAATGTTTAATTTATTTTGATAATTTTACATTTAATTTCTTATTATTATCTATATAATCTTCTTATATATGATCTTTTCATAAAATATAAAATAATTTTCATATAGTGTTTTTTGGAATGGTATTTAATTATTTGAGTAAATATTGATAAATTAATATAACCTATTTCATATAGAAATGTGATAAGGTACATTGTTAAAATGGTTATTTAATATATGAAGAATGTTTTGGATTAATATGACATTGTTTGGTTTTAGTAATAGATAACCCCTCAATGCATCGGTAGTCTCAAGGGATGAGTTATTTTTTTCTTTGACTTAGATGGGTTTTAACCTATATGTTATAAACTATCGTGTGATAGGTATTAATGGTAAACTTATCATGTACCTATGAATAATAGAGTCCAACAATTAAACATTCACATCATTTAGTTTCAGTTATTATTCATCTTTGAGATTTTTCCTTAACATATCTATGGATGAAATTCATTTTCAGTTCATTGATTAATTTTCTTTTTTTTGTTTGTTACATTTACATATTTATTTTTCCTTATATAGTTATTTGAATGGAATTTGAGTCCAGTTATTATCTTTCTATATTGTTTATACACATACTTCTCTATTTCTTTATTATGTGGTGTGTATATTTAATTATTTTATATTCTATAATTATTACTCTCAATGATTATGTATTTCCCTTTCTTATATATTTCCCTTACTAATAATTTGAGTTTCATACCCTTGGAATCCATGAAGCGTACTATGAAATAGGAAAATGGATATACTAGATAGGTTAGAGTTATCCTCAATATTATTTATTAATCTATATATAGGCAGAACGTTATATTATAATTAGTGTATTATTTTTTAATAAAAAAATCGTTCATATATTTGGTGTATTAATACTACGAAACTCATAATTTTTTCAGGGCTTAATTCCTTGAAATCATTCCAATGTAATTAATAAAAGGCACAATCTCTAGAATATCTGGGGTCAGGTCACTACATAAATTGATGGAAGGTTAAATTTCATTAAAATTTGGCTAAGTGGGAAACATTTTATGATTCCCTTTCTAACCTTTTCAGAGAAACAATTAATGTGAAAATACATTTTACATTCTCACACTATCATACTATTAATCAAAAAAAGAGATATAAGATCTAGTTATTTTGGGAGAATATGATTCTATATTGAGCTTTTTTGAAGAGGATTTTTCTGGACAAATGAAGAAATGGGAATATAAACGATCATTTTTAGTTGATCAACATGTTCATATGATTATTTTATTCAGCTGGGAATCATATTCAGTTGAGAATATTTTTCATTTGGGTATCGTATTCATATGATAATCATATGCAGTTAGGAATCATATTTTTCTCAAAATCATATTCACCTATGAATCATATTCATCTTGGAAGAATATTTATAGGGGAATCATACTATGATTTCGAATCATAGAAAAAAAGTGGTTCAGAATTGCTTAATATTTATTCTGATAGAGTTAAATTTTCATATTGATACAATCATACATGGGAATCATTTTAGAAAATCAAATTGATTTTTCATTATAACTTCCATGATACTTTTACCAGATTCGGGGTAAAAATTTAATGAAATGTATTTTAATATATTATTGATGAAATTTGATTGAGAAGCACTATAAATTGTTTTATAAAAAAATTGTATTACATCATTTTTTATGGAAAAATAACACACACTTGTGTATTATTTTCTTAGTGACCTGTGAGTGTAATGGTATATCCTAGTCATTTTATTACACACAAAATTATTTTTCTATATTTGGTTGAGTGGTATTTAAGTATTTCTAAATAATACAAATTTACTATCCATTCCAGTTGAATAAATAATCTTGTAAATACATTTAATCTTTTCAAAGAGTGTTTTATTTATTTTCATCTATGAAAGAAATATTTAATAGAATGTGAATATTGTTTCTATATAATGAAACATAAAAGAAAATGATATCACATTTTCATCCCATCCCTATATAAGTGATACAATTATCATGACTAGGAACATAAAACTAGTGTCATATATAAGATACCTTCAGTTAATCTTTTATTTTTTATTTGATGAATATTTTGTTATTTAATATTATATTTGTGTAAACAATAATGATATTCCAATCTTAAATGATAGAAATTATCATATATTGAATGTTAGACTACTTTTCATGTCTTACATCTCTTGGATATGATGTTTCAAAAGATATTACAGATGGTCTAACACTTCTTGATAATGATTCACCTATTACAAATGCTAATAGAAAAGATGACGTGAACAATGTAATAGTTGTGAATTATTTAATCTTGTCACTTTTTGAAAGAATGTTTTTGAGAATAAAAGGATTTTCCACTTGCAAAGGTAATTGGGAAAAGCCGAATAACATTTATGATGGTAATAAAAATTTTAAAAAATAGAAAATGTACAAATATATAGAGTGTTGTATGGAGATCTCAAGATGGGTGAGTATTAATGTTTTTATGACTTATTTACCAGGGCTAATATCATTGTTATAGCTATTAGATTTTTTTTTGAAATGTTATAAGATTATACTTTTTTAAAATGGTCGTGAGAATTTTTTTGATAATATTGATGCTAATATTTTCTCCTTTGAAGATAAAGATCCATAAAAAGTATCTATTAGTGATTTTCATAGAACTCCCATTACTTGACAAATGAGAAATGAAAAATATTTAAAGGGTAAAAAAGAGTTGATTTTGAAAATTCATTTATGGTGAACAAGAAATAAAATATTTAAATTGTAAAAAATGAATATTGTGTTTCTAACTCTAAATATGATAATGAGGCCTATAAATATATTGATTAATTTTTATCCATATTTATTAAACATGTGAATAGAGTTACATTAAGGTATAAAGGAATAATTCCCATAAAATGATATTGGGTTTAAATCCATTAGGAAGTTTATTTCTATTTTTCATCAAAGAGGTGATGGAGAAGAAAAAGATGAAGAAGAAAGTGGTAAAGAAGAATTAAGAGAAAGAAGATCTTTGAATAAACATGTGATAATGAAAAATTCTCTTCCAAGAAGAAAGATAAGATGTTATAAAACCCAATATGATGATATTTTTAACTAAGTATGATGATAATTAAGAAGTTTCAAATTTTGTTGAAGAAAAAAAGTTTATTTAAATAGGAATGGAGGAAAGTCTCTGTAATAGTGAAATATGTTATTATAAAAATAATATCGTGAAGATGAATTTAAAATATATACAAAAAATACTAAATAAAACACATTTATTAAAATATTTGACAATTAAGACTAAGAAGGCAATAGCTTTGAAGAATAATAAACTCAATTATAATATAGCCTAAAAGAATAATTGAAACAGTGTCTATGTAATATTGGGATAATTCAAATGGATATCAAAATATTAAATATTGGTAAATCATCAATAAACAACAAATAATGTATTCTTGATGTGAATGAAAAATATATGGAATATATTTATGATTTGAAATAATCTATAATGAAATATAGGTATCATAATATACATCTGGATGTAAAGTTAAAGGTAAAAAGAGTGGTGTGGAATTAATATAACAAAATAACTCAAAAGTAGAAAATAAGCGTACAAGTATCCAAAATTATTTCTCTAATGTAGGTGAATGTTCTCAAAATGGTGAACCTGATAATGATCAAAAAAATTTACCTATAAATGTTTTGAATAATTCCATGAAGTTAAGTATGTTACCATGAATAAAAAACTCATTGTGTCAGAAGTTACTAAAAATTCAAATCCTAAAAGATTTATATTACTTATGATTCCTATAATACTAAAAAGAAAACCAAGTAAAATCAATATGTTCCAATTGAAAACACAAATGATCATGATCATTAAATTTCTATTAAGAAGGTTTTTGAGAAATATATTTACAACTCCTATTATTATGGATGTTATAGAAGTATGTATTGTTTCTAGGGATATTTTTTGCATTGTAGTGGATTTGGGAATTAAACTAACATGTTTTTGTTCAACCAACCATATAAAAACTATTTCTATAACCATAGAAGGTAATGCATTAGGGGGATTCAATCCCTTCATGGGGAGAAGTCTGAGAAGCTTTTTTAGAAGAAACATGAGAAGGTTGGAGTGAAAATTGAATATAGGTTCTATCCTATGGAAACTATTTGTGAAAGTTGATAGAAACCTACACATCATACTAAAGGATGTGTATTTTATACCAGTAAAATATATTTGAAAAATTATCAGAAAATGGATGTTTTGGAAGATAATGAAATAAGATCTATTGAGTCCAAAAATAATGAGTACATAGTAATAAAGTCCAAACACATTGAATTGGTTCAGAAGTTATTAGAAGTATAAAAATTAAGGAACTAAAAGTGGAAAAATATAATATTTACTATATAATAAATACTAACAAAAAGGAATCAAAATATTGTGGATTTTATAAAGAAGTGAATACTATAAAGAAATCATGTATCATTCTCAAAAAAGGATAGGAATAAAAAAATTTAATGAACTAATTTATACAAAGATGTTACTAAATATGATCAAAATTTAACATCCTCATTAGAAGATTCTACAAATATAAATAAATTTATTACAAAAGTTCATATTGATTAAAATATATGAGAAAACAACTAGTAGAAAATAAAATAAAAAGAAATAAAGTCAATGTTGAGAGTGGACTCTCATTATGATTGTTTCTTCTAAGAAACAATTGATGATCCTACGTATTCCCAAAATTTTTAAGAATTTTAATATCATATAATGAACTAAATAATTTGAAATAACAAAGCTGGTGATAATGAGTCACATAATATTACTGAAAAATAATTTTATGAGGTTATGAAAAGGACTTTAAAATTAATGTTTATACACCTAAACCCTATGATATGTTTTTCTTAGATGGTTTAAGGTTACTTTTATATTAAAAAATCCTTAAAAAGTTACCAAATATAGTATAATTTTAAAATAAATATGAATATATATTAATGGAATGTTCTGTTATTGATATCAATGAACACCTTGATTATACACCCTTGTCTTATACACCATGTTTACCCAGATAGTCACAAAGTTATTTAGTTATATTTTATTTGGTATGAAAATCCTATAATAATTATTGCTTCCCGAATAATAGTTTCACAGTTACAAGATGAAAAAATAAAAAAGTAGTGAATGATATCATTTGTTAAAAACGGTGAAACATGACACGATGTCCCATTTAAATATTATTATCAATAAGGAGGATATAAAATAAATAGGGGAATAATGAATGAAAATTTGTGAAAATAAAAAAACAATTGGTATTTGTTTTAAAATATTGAATTGGGTTTTGAAAAAAACCCATTAGTGATATTGTTATGTTAAAGATGTGTTCTTGTTGTATTTGATGCTAATAGATTAATATATTTAATATGTTTAAGGCACAAATAATGACTAAAAAACAGATGGAAAATTATGTTGAAGAAAGTTGTGGGTGAAGTTGTCTAAAATATCAAGAATCATATGGATGAGAACATAACGTAGCATCAGATCCAGGACATCACAGGAGTTAATTGATCCTGGAAATTCTAATAAAACCATGATTAAAATATGGTTGTCATTTGGAAGAAAAATGCATAGTTATCAAAAGAAATTACAAACCATCGTATCCGTGAAACAACTATCACATTTATTATGAATTTTAATTTTATTGAGAAGATTTTTTTAAGAAAATAATAATCGGTCTCACCATGGGTCTAGAATGATGTTTTGATCCTAATTAGGAAGACAATCAGATTCAGCATGGATCCGAAAAAAATTTAAGTATTCCTTGATAATTTTTATTTCCAAAATATCATAAGTTTTGATACTTTTTAGGCTATCTTGACTAAAGGATGAGGGAGAATATGTGTTTCTAATCATGTTCAGATTAATCATATTGAGGATTGTTGAAAAAAAAACTTTTTCTAGATGAATATTAAATTTTAATAATTTCTATTTAAAGTTGAAGATTCTGGAAATTATGTAATGTTATTGTAATTTATATTAAAATTAAGATTATTCTACGGAAATTTTCAATGTAATCAATGTCATGATGGATGTAATACTAATATGCTGATGTTTATAGATGAATAATGTTTTTCATGTTTAATATTTTTAGTCTCAAGTCCATCAGTATGAGAATTACATATCCCAAATTTATAATAAGATTGATGTTGTATATTTATTAACATATTTGAATGGTATAAAAAATTCCATACTAGGGAAATAGTACAGGAAAATTGTAATAAATAAATCAAACAAGGAAAATTTTATTAGATAATCATATTGGGAAAATTGTATTGGGGAATCATACAAAAAAATCATATTGAAAAAAATCAAAATGAGAAAATTATAAAGGAGAATATTACTAAAAAAATTTATTGAAGAGTTCAAAAAATAAAATCAAACAATGGAATCGTACTGAAGAAATGTACTGATCAAAATTTTACTAAGAAACTCAAAATGGGGAATCCTAATGAATAATTGAACTGATAAAAATTATAATGTTAAAATTTTATTTATGAATGTTACTAAAAAAATCCTATTAAATAGTCATACTGGATAATCGTAATGACTAAATATTATGAGGAAATCATAATAGAGAATCAGAATTAGACAGAATTTTGATAATAATTTCATAAATGAGCTATAGTTTTTATAATATTTGAGATTCTTTTGGAATAGTTTAGAAGCTCTGAAGATGTCATAAATTTATCCAAAATTGAACGAAGTTTTAATTTTATGGAAGTTTGGTTAAGCATGATTATTTTTAAGAATCCCATCGAAACCATATCATGGAAACTCTAAAAGTTAAATTAATTTTACTTTCTAGAGACAATGTACTGTTCATCAAAGAAGATAATGAAATTAAAAAAATTAGTGACAAGAAGTTTCTGTATTGAGATTTTTATAATATTAGTTTTCTAGAAATAAGAATAAAGAATAAGGGGGAAGATCTTATTCAACAGGTCATTATATTCATCTTATCATTGTATTCACAAATTAATATTATTTAATAATGAATCATATTCACATGGGACTTAAATTAAGATATGAATCATATTTAGATGGGAATCATATTTAGTTGTTGATCATTTTTATCTGGGAATTTTATTTAGGTGGGAATCATATTCAGTTAGGAATTATATTTAGATGGGAAGTGTATTCAACTGTGTGTTTTATTCAGCTGGGTATCATATTCCGATGGGAATTGTACTTGGATTTCTAAACATAGAATGAAATTTTTTTAGATTTTCCTCAATTGTATTCTAATTGAATTATTTTATGAAATTGAGTTTTTTGAATTTGGGATACACAATGGGAAATCAAATTGAGTATTCAATTCAATTTCTATTGTGTTCTTATTAGCTTTAGGGTATGAAACTTATAAAAACTTTTTAAATATAATGTTTTTGAATTTCGATGAAGAATAATTTTAACATGTTTTATTATAAAAACACTGTAATGAATAATTTGTAATACAATAATAAGTCACTATTTTATTTTTTTTTACAGTTCTAAACAAGTTTAAGGGTATATACTAGTGTTTTTACTCCACATAACATGATTTTTTCTAGTGTATTGTGTGGTATTGTACTATTTCCAAACCATACTAAGTACGTAGGTATCATTTTTTGCATATTGTGGCATGAAAATACTTTTTAATAGGTGGATGTGTTATTGATTAGTTTTTAGTTGGGAAAAAATATATAATAGGATTCTAAAGTGGTTTGGTAAGATAGAAACATAAAATAAAAGGATATCTCTTATTCCACCCTCCCCCTCTTAGTGACACAACTATCCTGAACATGCACATACATAATGTTCATCACATTCTCTTACCCATGTGATACTTCCTAACTCTCATTGTATGAAGTTATGTGTAATTTATTTCACAATTAACGATTATAATAACAAAAATATAATATTATTTAATAAAATAAATTTATATTTACTATTAATGTGATGAATATATGGAATATAAATCAAATCAATTTGTGGAGGTGGTTATCCACATGTATGTATGAACGAGATTACAATTTTCAAAATTGGTGGAAAAGGTATGAAAATATATAATATATTATCTGTATATAATTATCAATATTTTGTTAATATCATGTATATATTTTCAATAATTCATTAGAGCCTACCATGAGAGGCGTTTCTATAAAACAAATTGCATAAATTAGTATGGTAATAGTCCATGACACATGAACAATGGGTCCGGTTCACATTTAATGGATGATGTGATGTATAAAGGTTATGGAATTAACAAAATAAAATCTCATTATATCGAAAGTACATATTTATTTTTTTATCCATAGTTAGATAACATTTCAATGATATATAAGATGAAATATAAAATGAAAAATTCAATTCAAACCTATACCATGTCTCCAGACAACCACATTTTTATTACAACTGAACACCTCTATGGATGGTATTATGACCAAAAAAGACCTATAGAATCCAGAGATATTGGTGGAGAAAAAATATTTTCATATATAGGAAAAAACAAATGACTATTAATGTTTTTATATTAGATTTTCGGGGTCCACTTTTATAAAATATGACAGAGGATCTCTTAGAATTTCATAATATATTAATTGAATATATATAAATTTATAATGAAAAATATTTACAAATTGATATAATTCCATGGTAATATGATTATGAATCAAAATTTAGTCCACTAGTAATACATGGACATGTTTTGGTTATGCTTTATAATAGATATCTTATTCTAAACGCTATTAATCCTTTTGGAAAATACAATTTTATCAATGATTTTAAATCCTTGGGGGTAAATAAAGAAAATATAAAATGAAATAGTAACTGATGAATTAACCACGGATGAAATCATAATCTGAACCTATTTCATGTTTTTAATGAAATTTATTTTATAATTTTTAAAACATTTAATAAAATAGTTCTTGTTATAAAATATCATTAATATCATTTTCGAAATACATGAAATATTATAATTAAAATTGTCTTAACTCATGTAAAATGTCTCCAAAATTGCATCGATTAAATCTTAATGATGATATAGTATTTAAAATATAATAAAATAAATTTTTAGAGGCTTATGTATCATTCCTGGACATATATTTTTAATTAACCCTTCTATTAACTCTTTTTAAAACTGATTATAGTAAAAAAAAAATTAATATAAAATTGTTAAAATCTAACTTTTTATAAATATATTTTTAACAACATGGTTTTGGTTCAAAATAATTGTACCATGTACTAAAGACTCCCTCAGTTAAAAAATTTCTTTTACAAACTTATATGGTGTGGTTTATTTGTTTATACAATAAGGAATCAACTCCTAAAACCCTCATTTTATCTCTAATTTTTCAAATGTTCAATTTGGGTAATTCTGTACCATGACATCAAACCCATGTAAACATCACTAACATTTCAACTTTTTATCACAACTTTCAAGACAAAATATTATACTAACAAAAGTATTTTGTGGAAAAAAGTAAATTCATTTGAATCACATTAAATATAGCCGAAATCAAAATTATTTTTTGGATCATACCTTAAATTTGTACCTAAATGGGTAAACCATATTTATGTTTAATCCATGTGGTCTTGGACTAGTAAAACCCATTCTAACAAGTTATAAACTATTATTTATACAAAAACATGGCATTCCTGTCATGATTTTCAAGATATAAATTTTTAGAGTGTTCTATGAATAGTTTATTTCCCTATTAGATTATTTATATTAAAATTGAAAGGCAATAATATAAGAGATATAAATCACTGATTTTGAAGGCTCACTACCAACAAGTGCTAGAAAACATTGTAAAAAACAAGGTGTTAATGAATTCAATATTTCTATATTATTCACATTTAATAGAAATGTAAGGTTAAGATGTATCCCACTAATAAAAGATAAGTGAAATTAATAATTAAGAATGGAATAGTGGTTAAATATATAATTTATCCCCCCTTCCGCTATGATGACACCTTATGGAATATTTGGTCACATAATAGTGAATCAATATAATTATATATGGATCATATATATATACACACATACCAAAATCTATTTAAGCTGTATTAATTATATCTCATCTATGAATTAAATGAGATGATGAACCATAAATATTTTAACAGATCAGAAAGATAAAACACTAAAAATTTTTCATATAATTTTATTTTGTATAATCCATATCCATATGTTATGAATCATATAATATTTTACTATTTTACTATTTTTTTTAACATTATATATTTTATCTTTCTGTCATTGTACACATGTTCATGAAATGAATTGTTGAATAGTTCCTTATATAGGTTGGAGGGATATCTTAAAAAATGAATGTAAAAATTAAAAAATATAGCACCAAATAGGCCATTATATAATTGTATATGACATCCTCAAAGTAAAATATGTCCATTTTTTATCAAAAATATATATTGATTTATTTTCTTTTGATTAACCATGCACATATTTTTTGATATTATATTAATAACATGAATGTATTCATCAATTGAAATATTACCTTAATACATTCACTCATAAATATATAAAAGCATGCTTTCCTATGTCTGTTTTAATGCATGTGCACATATATTCATACCTATACATCTACATGTACATGTAACTATATACATAAAGACGCACAAACAAAGACACTTATATATCCATATCCCTAAGTATATAGATATATAAATATATATGTAATAAAAAATATTTTTACTGATATTTTAATTTAATAGATTTTATTAACAAAAAATAAAGTTACTTTTATCTTGTTTATTTATCCTATATGTGTCATGTTATTTGAGTTCAATGACTAACTAGAACTTATTATACTTTTATTATTTTTATATAAATATTATCTCCGTGTGGTTGAGCCCAATCCCACATATCTAAAAAATAATATATTAATAATGAATTTCGAAATAAAATTAAAAATTATAAATATACACTTTATGAAAAGCAAAAAGCATCATACAATTGATTTAAAAAATGTTTTTGAACCAAAAATTTCCAATACAACAAATTATATATGTAGTAGTTCCACTATTAAAAAATATAAGTTGAATATTTAATCCAAATAGTTATTACAAGAAAAAATTCATCCAAAAAAGTTTTTTTAGGATTCAATAACCCTTGAAGGTAAACACCTTTCATTATTAATTATTGACAAAAAATCAATTAATTATTATATATTTATAACAATAAATGGTAATAGTCATATAAAATTAAATAACACATAACATGCTTGATGTACAAAGTCAATGGGTCTATAATATAACTTATTGATCTCATATAGCATTAAATATTATCTAAATTAAGACCATGTATAGTCAATAATTAAATATATATTGATGTATATATTAATATTATATATATCTAAATTATATAAGTAAATTATATTTGAATAATTTTAAAATAAAAAAATATTCAAGTGATCACACAAAAAATAAAATAGGTTTAATATAAAAATAATCCATAAAAGCATGTAAATAAAGTCAATAAATACATAGGAATAAAATAAAGTATGTGAAACAATGTCAATAATAAAATTTATATTTTATGTAATTTAAAAAAAATTGACAATTTTAAAATAGCCATCTAGAGGGGGACATGTGTTTATATTTTTTAATGCGACATTAGGTAACTGTACTTAATCCATTTATTTCAAATTTCAATAAAGATAATAATAATATTTTAAAATATGTAAATTTTCTTTTGTAAAACTAATCATTAATTTCTGTGTCCTTAAATATGTTTATATTTGATTTAATTAAATTTTTTTCAATTATGAACTATAAGGTCGAATAATTTAAAATAAATAAAAAATAGAATAAATAATCAATTCTACAAAACTATGACTAATTACTCAATTTAAATACAAATTTATCAGTTCTAATATATTTGGTTGTACTAAACATCCACACACTTGATTGTGAAAAACTATAACCTTAATATAAGTAATACATCATTATTTATTATCAAAAAAAACATTAATGTAAAAATAATTTTTTTGACCCTTCTCTTATATAATAAATTTACCCCCAAAACCATAAATAATTGATTATATTTCCTTCCATCTTTTGAGATATATTATTAAAAACAACATGTAAAAACTTGTGAAAATATTATTTCTATCAACATGTCACATGAATGATTAAATATACAAATTATGGAAAAGGAATCTAATATCATGATGTTGGATTAATTAAATAAATATATAATATGAATTAAATAATAAATTAAACTAAACTAATGGTTTCTATTTTTTAAAAGGATGAATACAATTCTCCAATATTTTGGCGGGTTAATGAAAATCATATTGATAATTTGATGTAAAATATGGTCTCTATTACCTGAAATAAATCTTAATGATATGGATTAAATGTGAATTTTGAAACATTATTGAATTCCAATACTACTTATATGTTATCAATAACATTGAATCTAGAAGTGGTATTTATATTTCTGATATAAATATTTTTATATTCGAACAAATTTCAGCTTAAAATAATCTCTTGATTAATAATCATTGAAAAAACAAACTCTTGAGATTGAAAGATTTAAAAAAAAAATTATTTGAGTTTTTATAAATACTCAAAAATATATATTATTGACAACTATAAAATCTCATCATAACAAATCAACTTTTAAGAATATTTGAAGAAATCTATTCTCATCAATTATAATATTGATTAACGGTACCCAAAAAACACTATATTTTATAAAAAAATTGAAACAAAATGTGTATCGTTTTTCTGTATCATCTATATTTAATTTATTATATCATTATATTTATCTCTTATATTGATGAATTATTAATAAAAAATTGCCTTCATTATTGTGTTGTACCAAACAATCTTACAGTTTCAATCACAAACTATGAAACATGTTTTTTGAACTATTGAAAATGAATGACACCTTCCTCAAAAACTAGATGATGGAAATAGGCTCCAAAATAATTGGGATGAGTCATATCTATAAATGAAATTGTAAGTAAAAATGATTTAGAAGAGAAAAACAACATAAAAAATAAAAATTATAATAATTATGTGTTTCATGAATTAACCTAATATTTGAGAAGAACATCACTTACTTTATTTAGAAAAGAATGAAAAGATGAAGCATTTATTTACAAGAACCAAGGATCCAGGATTCATCATAGAAAGAAAATATTATATATTAATATTAACACTACATAATTAACACCACCCATTTATTTTCTAAATTTTTCCTAAAAAAGATATTCAGTTTCAGCATTTCCACCACATTTAAATATCTATAGATTACTACAATTTTATCAAGGCCAAATATTGTTTCCCATAAAATATTAAAGTTGGGTAGTGAATACCAGTGAGAAAAGTTTCTTCTAGAAATCAATTGTTTCCTCTTAGTCACTTGTGAAATGTTTTTATTGACAAAGTTGTTTAGATATTTCCTTCTCAACTCCATCTCCCCAAACTTCATCCAGTTCTAAATCATGATTTTCATAGACACACCTTCTATAATCATGTTATGTATATCAATATAGTAGGTTCATCATAGTTAATAATATCAATTTCTCACATGATGTTTTTTCCAATGATTTATAATGTCCTCCAATTACTTTCATAAATATTGTTTCTTTACTTCAATACAACACATGACCCTCCACCATGAAATGAGGAATCCCATTCTCAAAATGGACTAACACCATGAAAGTTTTTCCCAACTACAACCTTCGTCAATATACATAATTTATTTTGACATTTATATACATTATCATTATATATCATACCATCGTTAGAAATCATATGGAGGAAGTGTTATTTTAGAGAAAATTTATTTACCCAGTAGTGCAGCATCTAATACTTCATCATATGGATCAACCGGTGATTATCACAAAATAATTTTCCATTCTATTATATTATTTTGAGATCCTCCAAAATTACATTAATATATATCAACTGTATCATGTATATCATAACAAATAAATTAATCCACAACCATTGCAAAAATATCAATATTGAAGGATTTATTGAAAACCTACTCACAGTCATTCCTCCAAAGGTAAACACCTATCTAGTGGATCTTCTATTTGTGCTTTCATCTAATTCAATGTATAAATCTACAATACATGATTTTAAAGATCCATTTTGAATATAGTGTAATATATTTCAAAAAATAGAGATTTTAATATTTCCACTTCACAATATCTCTATGGTCTGTAACCAAATTCCCATTTAATTGGTTGAACACTACCTCTGCATAATCAATGTTTGAAATTGAAGAGACTGTATAATCCACAAAAATTATTAAAATTAATATAAATGGAACAATTTCTATGTACTCAAACTCAGAGTACATTCTAGTTTTCTTCATATTATGTAGCATCAATATTCTATATAGGGTTATTAACAAAATAATAATAATTAATTTCAAATCATTCCAATAACATCTATATATATGTAAACTAGGAAAGAATCAATGTTACAGTCCTCAGGTCTCTTTCAATATGTCCAGCATAACATAATGAACCCATTTTTATTATTTATACATCATCACATAATTTAAATATAATGGGAAAAAATGTAGGTGTATATATGTTTTAGCAAGATCTGTCTCTATAGAGTATATTTTTTATAATATCATAAACATAATGTATATGTAGTATCACCTCCATAGCTTGTACACTAGATAATAAAATCCTCATATTCTATGAGATGACTTTATGAACTACAATAATCTTCTATAACATTCTCCTTGAAAATTAATGGAGAACCATGAATGAAAATATCATTTTCTTTAGAGACATAGTCTCACACAACCAATAGGAAGACATAGATCCCTATAAAAAACTCTATCATCCAATTAAGGTAATAAGTTATTTTTGTACAATGATTAATAAGAAATATATGTAATTAAAAAATTTAGTTTCATGGGAGTTCATGATCATTGAACATTTCAATGATCATAATTTATTTGTAATGAGGAATAATAATAATAATAATGATTGATAACTAATGAAAAATTAGGTTGAATGTTTAATAGTATCCATGCACCTATATTCAATAAAATAAGACATGTCATCCACTATGATATAGAAATTTCATTATTATATAATCCATTAATTAAATGGCTATATCATGTCGGATGACATACAACACCATAATAATATATATATTATGTGTGAATCATAATATAAAAATCACTATTTTAGTGCATACAAGACAATCATAAATTTGTACTAAATTACAACAATTACTATTTTAAAACATTCAAAACCTTTTTTAATCCATCCACACGTATTTGGATATGGACTTATAAAGATCTCATTAGTTTGTAAAAACACATTTCCAAAACCTTAAATCTAATTGTATGTACTTATTTTTCACCCTAAAATCCATTCAAATTATGAGAAAAATATGGAAATTCAAATTCATAGATGTTTCTAAAAAGACACATCTAGTAAAATTTTATAGCTACACAATATATAAAGGGTTCGACTATAATTTCATTCAATTGAACTCATATATCTAGTTGAAAAAGTGCACTACAATATGTATCATGCACATCAGATATATACCAATATAATACATTATCCCTTGAAATTATGCGACTTCTAATCAAGGATGATTTTAATCTAGTATATGTCCAATCATACACTCATTATTATCTAAAATAAACAAACTTGTTTGAATGAATACATATCATGTCATTCATCTATGTAGCTAAGAACATCACATTAAAAAACAAATCATGACCAAGAGATTCTTTGGATTAATTAAATAGTGTACCGATATATATTTTTATGTAATGTAAGTGAAAACACCCATCTTGGTTATGCTCTGAATGATGGCATGATCAACAATATAAACTACCACCATAAAATAGTTTAGCCGAAATCCTCACATAAGAAAAGATTCAAAGTAACAAGGTGTTCATAATTGGTATCTCATCATCCTCAAGTATTTTAGATTCATAATAAGTATAAATTAAAATGTATACCAATGATAATACGACCTTCCATATAATTAAATTTTGTGGGTATGTTAGATAATACAACCCATTTTATTTTCTCATTTTTTTATTTAATTGTATCGCAAATAACTCATTTGTATATTATAAAATATAAAACACTTTTTAATAATAAAATATCATCACAACCAGAAATACACCATAATGATAATAAATTAGGTAAAAATATTAATCATATATTCAGTTGTTATTTCTATTCTAGAATTCATATAATATAAATGGAGAAAAATACATAACCTATGGAGGCATAAATCTTATGATAAACTAGAAAATATTGGTGGAAAATAATGTCTTTAGAGTCTAATTTACATGGCCCAAATGTATACTTAGTTTCAAAGAAAACATAAGGTTCCTATGTGATTACGATTTTCAAAAAATTAACCAAATGAAATATTCTAACAAATATTCCCATGTGTGATTCCCTAATTAGATTCCTTCTCATCACTAAAGAATATGCATTTGGTATGAGAATATTACACTCATCATTTAATCAATATCACATAACTGATAAATTATCTATCCAAACAATTCCTCGAATTATATATAACTTCAAAATAAATACATGTATTTACTTCACATAAGATAAAACTATATATTGGTGAGTAATATATGCTAAAAAAATTTATAGTACAAATAATCATGCAGTTAATGTATATAACTATCCCAATTTAGAAACCAATGTAACCTCACAAGATCATTAGTTTAGGACTTGGGTGATTATGGAAGACACATATGCCAATGGAGTACATACACTAGTGAGAGTGGACAGACACCTGAGCATGAGGAACCTTAGTCATAGGAATATTGTACAAGTAAGGTTTGATAAAACCAATCTCATCGGTATAAAGATATTATTATTCCCATTCTAGACTACATTATTTCTCCCACAAGTATGAGGTGAGTACCAAACACTTGGGTAAAATAATATGGTATACTCTTTCCCGATGACAATATAATAGTATAGTTCTACCTACCTCTTTCTCTCTATAATTATTAAATAGTTTCCCCATCATTGTCTATTTGGAACTAAATCTTAAACATCATATATCCCATATGAAATGTTCATGGATGAAAAAATTGACTTTAAAATTGTGATCAACAGGTAGCAATATATAGTACATACATTGATGTTTTTCAAAATTGAATACTTGTTGAGATGATATTAAACATGCCATGTCGAAAAAGAAATAACCATGAATATTACCCTAGGTAAGCAACAATGCATAAAATTATCCCAACACATGATCAGGTTTTGGGGGGAATTCCCCCCTTGGGACATGTAAAAATTTACCAAGAGCTCTTACCCATTCATTGTTACATATAAGAAGGAGGTTTTGGACTCATATTGGGTGTCCAAAACCCATCATGTCATGAATCCCTTTCTATTAAAATTTTGCTGTCCAAGATATATGTTACTCTTCCATGCTTTAGTGGCCTTATTAGTTAGTGCATACATTACCTCAGGTTATCTATCATTAGTGTTTGAATCATCTATATTACACAGGAAGCAATAATGGCTCGTATCCAACATTTTGAAACAACTCAATGTCCTTTCCTTACAGCTTTGCTTTATTTTCATGCCTCCTGTTTTAGTTACAACCTCTCCCACCTCCTCTTATAATACTACCCACTTCTCCCCACACCCATTTACGTGCTCTTATATCTATATAAGGGAGTGTAAATTTACCAGAGATAATAAATAGAAGAGATAATAGAGGGTAAGAGAGATAGATTCTTAATTAAATTCTTCTTCGTTCTTCCAAAGGAATTACACAAATAAAATAATTTTTTTGTTAAATTCATCATATCTAGTTTTTAGAATCCATGTCATGAAATATTAGGGATTAAAAAATAGAAAAAAATCAAACACTTATAAATATTTCAATTAAAAATTAATTCCTTTATGAGAAAATGATTCATATTATAATATGATTGTTTTTAATAGAAAATAATAATGTATTGGGGATAAAAAAATCATGATGCCCTACCTCTAATTTATACTGATCATTCGTGATGAATGCTCACATTCACTATCATTGACGATATCAATGTGGATTTCCAATATTAGGTTGTATTTTTCATCATGGATACCCTTCACCCTCTTCCTAAAAAATCACGTATATTACATAGAGAAAATATGATTTATAAAAGAAAAATTATTTAGGGGTGAAATTATGTTCCCCGTAATTACATAAACAATTAAATTAATTAAATAGATATATTAAATTAATTAATTTTTTAAATTAAATTTATCAATCAATCCATCATTAATAGATCAAATTCACATAATTTGATATGAACCAAAATTATAGATCTCCCAAGTAAAATAGTGATTAAAACCACACATTTTCCATTATAATCCCCATTTTAGAATTACATTAGAATGAAAATAACAATTTTCAAGATTTTATACAAGTGGGTTAATCATAATATATTAATACTCACTGTATTTTTATCAAGGATCCACCATACACACAATTCCATGATTTCTCAACTCAGTGGGTAATCAACACAACATGGAATCAAATATACCATCAGATAATTATTTCAATGTAATTATCTAGGGTAATCATAAAATTTCACCTCTAAGGAGGTTATAGGGATATCATTCAAAAAAAATTATATTTCTCATTCTGGATAAACGTAGTCACATAATACTTCATATAATTAAACATTTTCATCCCTGATGATGAAACAATTTGGGATACTAAATGATGATCACAATATAACCTCATGACGAAATTAATAAGCTATGAAATTCCATTGTCTATGAGGCTTTATCTCTAAATAAACACAATAAAGAACCTCATATGAATAAAATATCCAAATAAATCTACAAGGTGTCATCTCATCCCCTTAATGAAGAATTATATAACATAAAACATGTATAATCTGTAGTAATTTCTTTTCAAACCCCTATACAAAAAACTCATCCAATTTGAACGATAATACAACTATGGGTGTTAGAAAAATCCATAAATAATTGATATTCATAACAAAGTGGATCATTTCTATGATTAGTCATATTATAAGTACTACTCTCTCAAACTATAAAATGTGTTATAAATAGTTCTTTAATGATAAAAAACCTTGATGACATACTCTAACAATTTGTGCTATGCCAATTTATACTCTAGTATCAGTGGATCTGTAAGGATGAATTCTCCTTAAGATCCACATCATC
This sequence comes from Viscum album, assembly GCA_963277665.1. Classification (NCBI taxonomy): domain Eukaryota; kingdom Viridiplantae; phylum Streptophyta; class Magnoliopsida; order Santalales; family Viscaceae; genus Viscum; species Viscum album. Next base: position 278,268,995 of record OY728161.1, on the reverse strand, counting down.
TTTCACACATTTTAAACATATAGTGATCTGACAGAAATTTCACTAGAATATTTCGTGAGAAAAAGGTAATTCTTCCTTCATTGCGGAATAAACATTTAAGGGAACACATTATCGTCATGATGGAATCCACTATAAATAAAACCACATTTATAGACAATTATATATGATTTATTCAATCATTAATGGAATATACTAATGACAAAATTATTAAAAAAAATAAATCATCATTAAAACCAACCAGCATCACACCACTACCGATTATGTAGTTTAATATGTTTTAATAATATTAGGGTATTCCTAACGACTCATATATTCATGACACATCATCTTCAGAACACGGATATTTACTTTCTAATCAACCAAAAAACCTAAAACAAACTTGGACGTCTCTTCTTCCATTATATTTAAAAAAATTAATTATAATGTTTACTCCCATAATCTCCAATTACGAATCCCAAATTGAGGGTCATACTTCACCAGGGAATTATCCACTCATGATGTCAATCCTTGTATTCCATACAATATCTTAGATAATGACAGTATACAAATGGGGTTTTTTAAATTTTCTCCCAACTATCTATAGAAACCATCACTTCTATTGGCTCAGAACATACATTTAAATAGGAATAGTAAGTTATAATCTCCACTATTGGCCTCACTTATACAAAGGAGGAGTCCATGGGAAATAATCAATGGAATATTAGGGATTCATTTATCCCTATGAATGAATCACTTCATAGAATATATAATCTCATGTTCCTCATCTATTACATAAACATATATAAACCTCTATGAAGATTTATTTAAACTTTTTCTGATGCACCACTAAAATCTCATCAACTAATAGTGGAACAATTTTATAAAGGTAAATAATACTCCTTAACAAAAAAACTAAAGTTCTGTTAGGTTACTAAACAGATTATTATCGCATTTTTTTATAAAGTAAAATTCCTAAAATAATAAAAATGATTCTACATGCAATAATAAAATGGTGGATTCCGTCCACTGACCTCATATATGCAAAAATGGTGTTTAGTGATCTATATTTAAATATTTTAACTACATCACCATAATTTAAGGACATTTATAATCTAAACTCATATCAAGTGAAAACAATAGTTCACTCTTTTGAATCATTCGTGAATTCAACTGTAATACCTCGAAGTGAATTTATTATCTAACCACCATGTGATTAAATCAATCTATACCATATTATGAGTACTTTAATTCATTCTAAAAAGTGTTCACTCCACTTTCCACACCCACAAGTAGTAAAATCATTCTAAGAAAATCATTAACTACTTATCATTATGTAACATTAATGCATCTTTTATTTTTTTGAATTATATTAATTATAATTTTTCTTGTTAATGGCATATTGACCCCATCCCAACACATGATTATGTTATATCTCTATAATGGATCCGTGAATAAAGAAACCATCAATGGAATATCTAGAGTTGATATAGTTATATGTATATGGTTCTATAGATTCTCTAAATCATAAAACTTTTATGTAAAATATATAAATTTTCCTTTGAAAACTTTTACCAAGGTCCTTGAAATGAGTACATCAAAATTAATATGAAAACAATATGTTGATTTCCAACAATAACCATCAATCACATTAATTTTCATTCATCTACAAAAACTATATCTTTTTGTATGAGAATAAATAACATAGGGTAGAGGTTTATAGGAGTGTTATGATGCATTATTAATATTTGACTACACTCCAACTACTGTATATTAATAAAGAAATATTATATATATGTAAATGGGCCTATAATAGGAAATTATTGGCTCTAAATTTGAACATAAAAAAGATGGTATGTCAGCAACATCAATGTAGATACCATCTTGTGAAAATCCATCCTACTCTCACAACCTAGGTGGGTACTTGTAAAAAATTTCTCTATCTAACAATTCTATAATGGGTGGATATTAAATTAATGGTGTTTCATGTTAATAAAACCAATGCTCACAACCTCTTCTATTATACTATCCCCATAGACTGTCGTGCTCAGATAATTTCATCATGATACCTGTCTAGGGAACACCACATGAGGTCTTTTGGACCTAACACAAACTAGTATATAGTACCACCTCTTTATGGGGTATTCAAAATCCAAGGATAATCTATTTTTTATGAAATGAAATCAAACTCACTCCATAGTAGAATTATTCTATCATGATACCAAGAAAATATATTCCGAAAATGGAACTCCTTCCCTTATATGAAATTTTATACATGAATCAGAATCTATTAATTAAATATCCGAGAAATATGAAAACATGAGTCTAATACTCTACCCCATACTCTATTCCACTTGGATCAATTTTCCATCAAAAAACCTATCAAGCCTATATCATCACAATTCATACAGTATACTCATAATATATAATTTTTCATCTTACTCACTATAAAATATAACCCACTCTTTGAAAAAAAAAATAATCAAAAAATATAAACAGGAGTGAAACAATATCAATTCACAGTTCTAGGGTATCATCAAACTAAATATTACAAAAAATTCATCGTCACTCACTAATATTTGATGATAGGCCCACCGAAATGCATGATTTTGTCAAAAAATGCGCCTTAATGAAATTTAACTATTATGGGGTAGAAATATTCATCTAGTAAGATAAACCCATGGGAAATTGATCATAAATTAATGTGATGATATATGAATGACATGGAAAATCATACCTTATTTTTATATGATTCATGTACTGAATTATATTTACCCTAACATAATGTTCCCAATATCATGGTTGAATATTAGATTATTAGATCCCTAAAGAATGGATACTTCTATCACATCATAGATTTTATCCACAATAGTCCCAAAACATTACTCTACCACATGTTAAAATCATTTACCTATTATTACTAAAACTACTCATCACATGAAAACTAAAAATAAAATACATCCCAAGGATAAATCCTCTTACACCCCATTCTAATGAGACCAAACCAATCAAGTGATGACATAGAATAATTGAAATTAATGTGTTCTTCCACAAGACCAATTTTAATAGGTTATAGGATAAAGACTAACACCAAGTATGTATATCTCACAACATGGGAGGCATTACTCTATAGAAACATGTAGTAGATACATTTCTCTAATGCATATAAAATAAAGAAACACCAGTATGAAATATATAGACAAATGAATTTAAAATTAAATAACACTTCCATGAATATCATATAATAACACAATAATATAATAGAATGTACAATATGTATGTATAGATAATATGATTCTTAATATTAAAATCTTATGGAACTAGAAATACATTTTTATAAGTAATACCAGGACGATAATACAAAAAAATTAATAAGCCCCACCCCCATCATGAACTACTATTCATCAGATAAAATCACCATGAATAATCTGGAATTAACTCTATACAAGCCACACAAGCTGGGCATCCACTAAGACCATATTTGACATATGAATAATAAATACAAACATAACTTGTGAGATTAGAAAAATCATGTAAGGGTTGGTGTAAAGATACTTATTACGAAATCATAAAACCATAAAGGGGATAAAAATAAATAATTTAGCAAGAATTACCTGATAGTAAATAGTCAATATTCATTAATTATATAAGAAAATGAAAATATTTACAACCATCATATATTTTAGGTACAATGATAATTCCTACACATATCACCTTTTACTTATTATTGTATGAGTCCCATGATAAAAAAATGATTCATAGAGTAATATAAATTCAATAAAGACTTATATAGACATTCTAGATGCACACCCAAAGGCAACCTAATGTTCCAGACGATTTATGAGTTTCAAGGAAAATGAACTTCTCTAATATATCAACTACAATAAAAATTTCGGATTCTATATAGAAAATATTTCATGTAACTGAAGAATTAATTTCAGGTGGGGGTACCGTACTCTCTGGTCCATTAAGAACATACCTCTTATCAAGTATTAAGACCACCAATGCAATGAAATATATGTAACATATAAATAATCCCATAAGATTTCATCACAGAAATAAAACCCGTGATATTGGCAAGTTATCTCTACTCAACCCATTTATAGGGGAAATAAGTATGAAATTTAAGAATACAACCAACAATATTATCAAAAAAAATGTTACCTCCATGCAATACTAGTATAGGACTCATGCCTCATTTTTAGAAAAATAAATTGATGGAGTGCCAACTCCATGGATAGAGGACCAACACATCATTGGAAAACACCTTATTTGAGGGACTATAAAACCCTATTTGTAATTTAAAAAAGAACAAAATCCATTTTTTTCAAATGGAGTACTAAATATATGCCTTTTTAGAGGTAAAATTCCCCATGTATGTGGTGGAGTATAAAAGTCCATTATAAAATAATATAATGGACCACTTCCCTATAATAACATGGCTCCTAAGAAAAACCTACCTTGAACTCTTCATTGTGATCACACTTCATCACTTTCATTATCCCTTTCGTGGTATTTATTTTAACTTCCCATATCAGCTAAAGATATCCTTGTAAGGGAAAACGGACCACATTATATTATTATATGTGAATAAATAATCAAAATAATATATTTATTTTACAATAAAACAACTGAATAAGGAGATCTAAAAAATGAAACATGTAAGCAATGATTGAACCACATTGCATCCCCTTAGTATGATAGAAATGATGATTTGAATGGATGTATGGATTAGTGATCAAGACACATCCCCATAAGATTGATATGACCTAAAATATTCACTCCCTCGTAGAATTATTTGTAAGTGTGAATGTAGATTAGTCTCCTCATTGGATTGGTAAGAACCATCCAACATACCAGGGTTATGATTTTCAATTCGATGCATCCCCATACTCCATATGGGTGTAGGGTAATTATTTGATCCTGAGATATATTATATCTAGAAGAATAAATATGGTAAAACCCTATTCTCTTCATTTCATGAAGGATAGATCGACCACTAATCCTCTATTTCATGACATCTCCATTATCTTCCACCTCCATCATCGATACAGAACGATGTTGTAGACAACTTTTAAAATGCAGTATCAACATTGATTAGAGATGCATTTGATTAGATTTTCTCATATATACAAGAAACATAAAATATTATTCATTTACAAAAAAAATAACATTATTTTTATTATCAATATCAAACTATAGGTAAAAAATAATGTGTTCCTATGACTAAAACAATGAGAAATATTCATAAAAACAAACCAAAATAGAAAATTGTTTGTGGTAATAGTTAGAAATGAATTTTGGAAGTATTATTAAACTATAGATTCCATCATAGTTATTTAATCAAGGTTACTTTAAATATGATACAATTTATAGGCCAAAATACTATACTTTAATGGATTTAATAATAATGGTTTTGAAACTATGTACAGAGGATTCCAGGACCCAAATAGCATTGGATAAATGAACATTTCTTTATATATCTCTCATGAAATAAAATTTATCTAAGATCTCAAGATGAATTTGAATCCACATAGATACAAATAGTAGTTAATCATTTACAGTAATGTAAATAAATATTATTTTTTTATATTAAAATGAACTCTATACCACACTCATTATTTCATGTTGTAACGCGGAATATGTAATCACAAGGAAGATAAATTGATAACACTCTATATGTGAAATACACACATTTTTATTAAAAATAATGAATGAATAGTAAACAAAATACTATTACATGTAATTATCTACAACAAATCATGGTATTTAATCATAATAGAGGTGAAAATGTTAAATTATATTCAATAAATTAAACATCATAAAAAATAATAGTAAATAAAATAAAAGGAATTGATTATATTCTCATATTCAATTACCATATTATTCCTCCAAGTCATACTCTACTATAATTCAACATCTTATGTGTTCCCAAACCTAAGGATACTTCCACCAATAATAATGATAAATTGATGATTGATGATCATGGATGTAATTATTGAGATCTCAATGGTTCCATAATCATAGAAAAATTGTGGTTATAATAAATTGGTTCTCATCATAAGTGATGCACAAATTCAGTCCACAAATCTATATACACTGAAACCATATTTATAAATTACATAAAAATCATGTTCTTCAATTTGAAAAAAAAATATATTCATCCACATGTGATTCAATTGAATATCCACTAAAAGATATAAATGTACCATCATATTATTTCTTCCTCAAATGGAACCCCTGTTGAATATTGAGTGTATCTGTACATGTATCAAATAATTTTCTCAATTTCTCATTTATACAAAAAATTATACCATCAATTTGACTATCCACTTGATAATTTAGTGATTCTGTTCAAATTTAGAACATTTCTTCACTCTTATATAATTCATAGAGACCACATCACTAAATTTTTGTGAATCGAGGATCATGTAATTACCCTTGTTTGGGAAAATTGTTGTCATTTGGTTCAAAGGGAATGTATGTATTAACCGTACATTATATTTCATGGGGAATGTCGTGGGATATGTTTAAATGTTAAGATACAATTATATAGGCTTCTTTAAAACCATTATGTTCTTCTTATTCTCTTCATCTACATCCTCATCCATTTTTCATTAAATGTCCTCCAGAATTTATAGTTCATCATAAATGATAATAATGATGGCCATAAATAAGAATTCATGAGATTGACACACATTAAATTTACGTTGTAAACTATTTTAATAACAAAAAATAAAATCATTGGTTTATAAATTGCATTTAGAGTAAATCTAAAATAGGAATCATTCTTTTGTATCTCACAGAAGTAAAAAAGACCACACACCTTATGTGCACCCATCAATGAACATTAAATTGTTAATATTGTGGGTTATTTAGTCCCTTCCATTATTCCCAAAATAGACCCTATAAAAAATAATTATCTATTGTATAGGACAAAACTAAAACAATAATATGTAGTTGCATTTCATTAAACGTTCTCAACCAATTTCATAGGCTCTCTCCCTCCCATGGAATAAACATAGTAATATAGCTCTTCAAACTCACAATGGAATGAACCCCTCAACATCATCCTCCCATCAATCATTGGTCACCATCATAGTTCAAACACTCTAAGAAAATCCCCAGTATCAGGTTACTGTTATTTTCTTGGTCAAAAATAAATCCCTCATGCAACAAAATTATTTTTCATACATGATATTTTCAATATTTGACAGTTGTAGGTAATTATAAAAAATCTTTTTAAATAATAATTCTGTTAACAAGAATTATTTTATTTTTACTATTTAGCATAAATAATCCAAATGTTTGCACAAACTATTCATAAGTCATATTTCATACATCTTCAATATTGTATTCTTCCATTTATAGATATGATCATGCTATAAGATTCTTTCATAGTATCCATTCCACAAACATGAATTAATACATTATCCCTAACTACAAGCTTCAATAAATTTTTTGTTACATTATCATTCCATTATATATATCACAACGCCTACCACACCATTCCATTTACATTAATATTCATTGAAAATAATGAATCAGACATTATTGACCTATTTCAATCCCATTTTAACATATCGTCTACCATAAATCCTCCAGGTTCGGTTCCATTTTTCTTGTGATAACTTAGGCTCTTAGAGGGTATCCAAAACGGTTTAGGTCTTCTAGATGTTTTTTGTTTACATGGAGTGGTATATCATACTCCTTTGGTCTTTGTTGTGTCCCCTTTATATTAATTTTCTTTAAACGTTAAGTGATCTATTCTTGTGGTCACTAGAATGAATACATGATTTGTTGATACCTTCATATGGATGGTTATTCATGAATTGATTACAAAAACATTATTATAAATCAATTGATTCAAAATATAAAAGTATTTTAACATAAATAATCAATTTAATTTCATAATTTCAATGAATTATTTACAAATGAAAATTTATACATGATAAAATAATGTATCTTGTATAAGATGAATTCAATACTCAAAAAAACTCAATTAAAAAAATAGAAAATGGATATTTTATTTTATATCCAATTATCAAGAATTATTTTCATGAGATATATGATAATTGAACCGAATAAAATTTTAATAAATTATGAAAAACCCATCATTTCATTCAATATTTTCAAATAATGGAAATTTTCTCACAATTTCAAAATATGAAAAAAAAATCTCATTTAATGAACTGATTGAAATTAAAATTTCATTATTTTTTATAATTGATTTATAATATATAATCCAAAGAAAGAAAATAAAATTCCCACACACTAAAAATATTTTACTCCGAAATTATAAACTATATTTCATTTACTAAAAAAATTCTCCGAAATTGATTATCTTATTTTGCTTCAGCTACTAAAACAAAAAATAAGGTAACTATATACCTATTAATGGATAGAATTCGAGTGCCTCCACTATGAGTCCCACTCACTATATCCACATAAATCCAATCTCATTTTTTAGTACAAAGTTTATATACATGTTATATTTAAGTGAAATTAAATCATTAACAATAATAACTTTCAACTATCATTCCCTTCCAGGTTTTAAAATAGATGCTCCATTTTCAACTTCATTAATAAAAAGAATATAATTTTCAAATATGTTACTTTTTACATTACTCATTTGGGTTCAATACTTACCTTTATTATATTAATTATTTTTTAAAATTAGGAATATACTTAAATTTTCCCATTCATGTTTGTGAAAAAAATATTTAATAAAGAAATGAAATTTATTTGCTCACACAAATAGTGCATAATGACTGATTGATACATTATGGGATACCAATTGCAGATATGAAATTTTTTTCAAATGAAATATAAAACTATATTTTGAATTATCTACCAAATGATTTTCATTTAACAAAGTATGAGTTAAATGATTTGACTTCAAATATCTGGTTCTCTAAGGTACAAATTCACATTTCACAAATATATTCCAAATCAAACACCAATGAATTTATTCAAAACAAAAATATAAATTTTAATTATGGAAAAATGCACTTTAGAAATGAAAATATATTAATTTTAGAATCAATGTAATCATACAATGTTATAATTTAATTTAACCCTAGGAAATTAACCTTAAATTTAAATTCTCATAAACTAACACAACTCTAAAAATAATTTCAAAATTAAATTAAAAAATAAGGGTTATATTATAAAATTATGCTTGAATTATAGGAAATATTGAATATGTTTTGTGAATTGTGATTTTTATAAAATTGAATCATAGTTTACACTCATTTTGTTACCCCCTTTCTATCATATAAAACCAAACATTATCCCTCAAATGGAATTCCACGATATATAAAAATTTAAGAACATTTTATTGAAATCTACGTGGTATGATTTTTTTTTGAAATGATTGTTTGGGGGGAGGGTTCATTGAATATAATAAATCATTCTACCACTAAAAAATAAAATAGATTTATTCATTGAATAAGGAACCTATGGGACGATACATTAATTATTTATTCATAGAATATGGTTTCCCTGTGTTTCATGATAAAAATATTATTCAGAAAATTTATCAAAAATATTGAAAACTATGGGTGAAAGAATGTGACATTATCAATTTATGAAATCGAGTCAGAATAACTAATATGTGGGAATAAAAATGATTACAACAAGAAATATAGAAAAATAAAAACAATTCGCATTTAATTCCAGAAAAAAATATATTAGGCTTTGATGATTGATAGGAGTTAATAAAAAGTATATAAGGTTATATAATTATACCCAATACAAATAATATTTATCCATTTTTGTACATTCAAATGTAATCCCCACTATTTTCCTTATGGAATTCACCTAGTTTCATAAATTTAGTCACTAAATTTCTAAATATTTTAATGTTAGTGTTTTATAAGTGAATTTTAAAGAAAAAAAAAATCAGTTATTAGAGTTTTATCATGTATTCTACATCATGAAACTATTATTGAATTTAAAATTAAATATATATTTTATATAGAATAATTACATAGTCTACTTTACCTAATTTCAATAGCATGAGTGAATGCATGAGAAATTTAGTTCACTGTCACATCACATCATCATATAATTTCATCACTTGTTCTTGTAGTTGGTTTTTTATCATGGTCACTAGAGTAATTGCGCATCTAATAATTATTAAGTAAAATAGACAAATCCATTTAATTTAGAAACGAAATTAAAAACTAGTTGTTACGTCCCTTACATCACCGAAATAAATTACTTTGGCCGGAAATGCACCTAAAATCGTACCATTGTCATTTATTCGGTGTTATATATTTCTAATTCTTATTTCAGTGGTTTTAAAAATGATATCGTTAAGTTCACTTAAAATTTTTATATAGTATCCTCAACTCATGTAACCTAGATTAGGTTCTTATTTATTAAATTGTTTTAATTTATTAGGAAACTCACAATACATGATTTATTTGATAATTATTCTTGAAATATGGAACATACATATTAACCATAAAACATTTTATGTTAAGGATATGTCATTAGACAATTTCTTAAATACTTTAAAACCATAAAAATATTATTTCATAATATCTTGAAAAATGGAAATCAAATTAATTGTGGGATTAGATGATTATTAAGGTTTATATATAGTTTAATATATAATGAGTAAACAATGAATAATTAATATTTCATAAAGGATAAGAAAAACACATATCATGTAATAAAAAACATGAGTCCTAAGTAAATTCATGGATAATATCATCATAGAAATCCCATGGAAAATAAATATAGAATTCTGAATAAAAGAAATTAATAAATCATATAATTATTTTTATATCCATCATGGAATCATTCATGTGTTCATGGGTCTTATCAATAAGTTCATGTGTAAGAACCTTTAATTTATTATGTCAGTATACATTAATTACCAAAATAATGAGGTCATATTATTTCACTCATGGGTAATGTCAATGCAAGGTTGGTTTACCTCTTACTATTCAAAAAACATCACTTTCACATCCAAGTACTTACATATTTATATTTAATTATTGACTCAATTTGTTCCCCCAAAAAACCTTATAAATGAATAACAATATATATTTAATCATGAATCCAAAATATTACATATGTCAATGAAATAAATTTCATAAAAATAATTGACCAAATGATTCCTTATATTGAAAATATATAAGTTTATGATATCATCAATTTAATGGAACTAATAAAAAATTCATACATAGTATTTTAGATATTTATATGAAGGATAGTAATAACATACATTGAATAATGGAGAGTGATAGAAAACACGACCATAATAATCTAAATAATCTCAAAATAAGGCAAAATACATTATTTGTAAAAGATGATGGATGTGAATTAATTTATTAGTAATGATGGTTATATAGTAAAACCACACATTTAAGAAAGAAATTATAATAAGTACACTAAAAATAAATTCATTGTAACATTGTGTAAAAATTGATTTATAAATTAATTTTCAAAATTATTCTCATTTCATTAAAAAATATTACCCTTTTCTGTTGAAAAAATTCTAAATTAAAATTGATGAAATATTAAGAGAATGAATATTTTTTAGAATAAAAAATAAAACTTGTAAATTATATTTATAATAAAATAATATTCATATTGGTTTGAAATTTCTTTCAAATAATAAATGATAAAATAATAACACCTGACACATTTTGGTAAAATGTCCATAAAATAATCATTTGAAAAAAAATTAATGCTTCATTTTTGAAAAGAATATAAAAAAAATACGATAGAAATTGAATTCAAAAAATAATATCTTTTTAAAAAATAATATTCCTTAAAACTGATAATAGAACATTGATATATATTAAAAGTATTTTGAAATGAAAATATTATAATATAAATTTCTATAAGAGAAATAAAAATACTTACGACTCATTTTATGATTCATGAAACAATAACAAAATAAATGGATTGTAAACATGAAAAAATATAAAACTATTAGATAAGAATATATATGATATTTATGATAATGTATTATTTTATTTTCCCAAAAAATATAAAGGTAAATAATCTTAAATGTGGTCAATGTGAAAGAAATATCTTTTGATTTCAATAACATTTGAATAAATACCCTATTATAATGTTAATAATGAATAGAAACATTAAATAAATTATATAAACATGAATTCATGATGTAATATGTAAAATGATGAGTATATAAATCTTATAATTTAAATTACAAGCATAATATAAATGTGTCTCACTGATGTGGAAATGGGACAGAATTACCCTTACGAAAATTCGAAATTTAATTGTATGTAATATGAGACACATTTATAAAAAAATATATTTATTATAAATCTATAATATACTCATCTTAATTTTTTTCATTCTATATATCATTATATTATATCATTAGATCTAATATTTATTAACATTTCATTATTATCATAATCATCCCTTGTGTTAAATGTTATGTTTTTTTTACATGTTTGAGTTCGTTACTTATGGTAAATGCATTATATCCATAATATTAATCAAAAAATTAATTACATTATAAAATATTTAATAAAAAATTATAATTTTTAATTATTGATGGAGATGAAAATTAAATCATCTCATTTTACAGAGGTGGTTCTCTACACATTTACAAAAAAAATTTATCAATTCCCAATGGATGGCTAGTTATCAAAGTAATTAATATATTATGATTTAATAATAAAAAATATTTCATCAATATGGTATAAATTTTCATCATATATATCGTAATATATAATTTTTTGATGCGGTGATGAAAAAACTAAACACATCAATTCTTAAAGGTTGTAGTCCACACTTACCAATGAATGATGTTTTCATTTACCATATGATAGAATATGATATAAATAAAAGTTGTGTAAATAACAAAAAAATAAAGGTGATAATATATAAGATACATATTTAATTAATAAATTTTATTTCCAACAGACTAGATTTTTGTAGATTATTAAATAATAAGATATAACAAGGCTAAGTGTTTTATCTCTTCATCTAAAATCCTCATCCGGATTCCACGTTAATCCATCATATGATGGTCGTAGGGGAAGACACGAAGCTCCCTAAAGTGTTTAAGGAAAAAAAGATGGTATTTGGGTATATTTTATCCTAAAAAAAATTATATTGTTGTGTGATTATTATAGGATAGGTGGGTCTATTATATATGTGAGGTGGGAAGAGAACTCGTAGGTAGTTGAAATATTCATATTAAACATGTGTATTAATTCGATAAAATGTATAAAAACATCATTACATTCCAATATAAAGAGTAAAAGGACAAAATATAATGAAAAAAAATAAATTTTTGACAATTTTAATTATCATTATAAACCTTTTATTTAATTTGAAAATATCATTAATCCTATTTGGACTTAATTTCTAAAAGATTTATACACTATAAGAGTCATCAAAGAATTTTTACAAATTTCATGTGGATAATACAACAAAAATTCATGATTGGATTAAAAATATCCATTCACATGAGTCAGGATAGGTTCATTAAAATTTATTATTTTTTAATTATTAATTTATATACATTATATTCCATTTATTCCTAATTTCATTACTATTCACATATCATGAAATTAACATCTTTATCATAAATGTGTAATTAAAATAAAAAATAACTTGACATAAAATATATATTATTATTATAAATTAAATTCATTTTTATTGATAAAAAATAAAATATTTACTTCTTTCTATAAAGAAAAATCATTTATATAATTTCTCTTCTACTTACACAAGCTCTACGTCATTTTAAGCATTCAAATAAATTTTATTATCACACAAAGTTTGAAAAAAAATAAAACACTAAAAATATTTTTTTAGAATTAATAATAAATATTTATAACCATTAATATGATTTTTTATCCCTAGGAAACCATATTATAAATATTAATAGAAAGAGACTGAAATTTTTTAATTTTACATAATATATAATAATATAAAGGTCATAATAAATAGAATGTGGAATGAAATGGTCATATTATTTAATGTAGGGAGGATATTATAGAAATAATCACATAAAATTAAATAAATTAATGATTTATGTTGAGTTTGAGTATTAATTTAATTTATTAACCATAAATAATGCGTTTTACCTATTATCTCGATGACAAACTTTAAATACGATTACTATTCAATATATCTATAAATAAAATTGATATATTTAAAAAATACCGAACTCCTCATTATAAGAATTAAATTCATATTTCTATATACATTACCTTTTTTGAAGAAATTAATTTTAATATAATTTTTCAAGATGCATTAAATGCTATTTTACAAAAATTAGTTTTTAAGAATAAAAAAACTTATACCAAAATCAAATATAATTATAATTCGTAGAGAATGATTTAGATTGTGTTTAATCAAATATATATAATTTAAATTAAAAACAAATATAATAATATAAATGTACTTAAAATTATTTGATGTAAATAAAAGAAATTTTATTTTTCCCAAAATAAATTTTTTTACAATTCACCCCAATATCAATATCTTTTGAAAAATTAAAAAAATTGTCAAAAAAATAATTTTCGAATATTAATTTAAAATTTATTTTTTATTTTTTATATAAATTTAGCTTATAATAAATTTATTCTAATTAAACATACATAAAACCCCCAATACCCATTTTTAGTAGAATGTTATTTTTATGACATCAAATTAATTTATTCCTATCATTTTCCTAGTTTCAAAAATATGATGAATGGATTATTTTTTAAAAATTTATTGTATTTATTAAATAAAAAACCTCTGTATTTATTTCATAATGTATTCATTCCTATTCTCTCAAAGAAACACAGTGGTGATATTATAACATTCATATTTAAATAAAAATATTTATTAATTCGTTTACCTTTGCGGTTTCATGTGGAGTTCCCTATAAAATATAGTGCTATTTTTAAAAAATAGAATCTAAAATATCTGGTTTTTAAATTAAATTATCCTTGTGATATTTCATTTTCACAATTTAATATATTACTTTCTAAAATAAATATATCATAAAAATTTAATAAAAAAATATATATAATTTATCACGAAAATTAATTTCTAAGTTATTAACTTGAAAAATAATATGATATTACACATATAATTTTCATTCAATAAAATGTATTTTTGATAACATACATTTTTATTTTTGAGTAAATTATATATAAGAATCGATGCAATTATGTTTTATTTTATTACAATGATAAACTCCTATACCATTGGAAAGGAAAGATATAATGAAATTTCTTTAAAAGATTTTTTTTAACATTCTATAAGAATGATTTCATCCTTATATGTAAATCATCAAGATCATGATGAATTTTTCATTCTATGAGTACTAAATTAAACTCCAAATCCTGTATAAGATCTACAACATGATGAAAATATATTACTCATATCTAAAACTATCATGGTTAGCATGAGATAAACTAATAACCAGTATGAATTGACCTTACAAAATTGTAAACTCTAAATTCATAATAGTAACCAAAGATCAATATAAAAATAATAAAATATTCCTATTTATATTTGAACCTCAAAATTATACTATTTTGATCACTTATTATTTTGAAATCATCTCATTTTTTTATCCCCAAAGAAACTTCATCAAACAAATATGTAATTTCCCTAATTACTATCGTCTTTAATGGTTATATTAATCCATGGGTGTTATTCATTTTTGGACTTCTGTCATATAAAGATCAATAGATTTTCCATCCCAAGAGGAAATATTTCTAGGTAACAAATATTCCAAAAATAAGTATTCACACAAAATAAATATCTCAAATAACTTATTTTGATAAAAAATATAAAATAATTTTTATTAATTGACTCCCATGTTATTCATAATAATAATATTATTTCAATATATCATCAACAAATTAAAAAAAATTATGTGAATTATCCTTGATTCATGTGTGATTGGCATATATATTTCCCAATATCCTCATAGTTAAAGCATAGATATTTTTTAGAATCTTTATTATATTTTCAATAATTATCTTCATGGACTTTCACACACACTTCTACCAAAATAAAACTGTATTTAGTCATTTACCGAAGTCCTTATTCCTATATTATTAGCATTTTTCATCTTAAATCAGTCTCCTTCATGACTTTTTGTATATAAACATCCATTAGACGTTATTTCTATAAGGATTCAGTTATTATGAAGACAATTAAGGTTTAGATTGTGTGTCATAACTTGATATTGATAGTTAGGCATAATCAACAGTTCTTTCCGTCCATCATATCTTTTATTTGGGTTCCCTTTTAAATAAAGGATGTTAATTATATCCTAAGTTAGTTTCCCTAAAATTTCCATGATCTTATCAGATTCATCACTCGTTGTATTATCATGCTAAAAAAAGTAATCCCTACGTTGACTTCATGTTCTGATTCAATTACATCCTCTCTATTCCATCTCTAAATAGTCTTATACTATTATATATCTCAAAATAATAATTAATATTGAGACATAGATATAAAAAACACACAAAATTATCAAATATTATTTTGTATTATCATATTGTTATATGTTTAATTCTTAAATGTAATTACCATGGTTATTAATATACTTTCATTGATACCAACTATAGAATAGATTAATCTAAAAACCTTGAGCTAGGGATCATATATTACATTAATACAAGATACATGTGATCAATTTATGTCGGATAATTTAGTTTATTATTCATGGAAAACAAGATATCTAAATCACTTTCATTTAAAAGTATATATTAAAGAGATTACATGATATTGTTTAATGACAAATGGAAAATTATTAGAATATTATTGTATCATATCCAAGAGAAAGGATAAAAATAAATTGTATATCACATGGTCATTAATGGAATATTACAAAGAAATATATCATGTATAAATAATGTACCACTAAAATGGAAATTTTGGCAATTAAAACACATTTAATTCAATAAACAATGCCAATTTAATATGAATCCATGGGAAATAACAACTTATAATCACAGGGGAATGAAACTTAATTTCTCAAAAAAATCCTAAATTAAAAAATTCATGATAATTCCATTAATTAATTATCCATGTAATCATGAATCTTACCATCGAGGTTATTTTTAGCCATGTTTCAGTAAATAAATAATTATATGACAATTGACCAACTAATGTGGCCAGTTTTTTTCTTATGAGACATATAGATGTAATTACGGTATATCTATACCTAGGACTCAACCATCGCGATAACATTATAAGAATTTATAAAATATTTCAATAATCAACCAAATTCATTATCAAAATAATAATTATTTAATCTATTATCCATATTTTATAAAAAATTGAGAATTATTTATTTATTCAATAAAATAAATTTTTTAATAAATATTATTTTCTAGATATTTTATATTGAAAGGGTATTTGTTTAATGCAACATTAATGAAATTGAAATGTGAAAAAATTCACCTCAATATTGAAAATATGGACTTGAATAATATTGATAATTTTCAATTGATAATTTAAACTATTAGGGAGAAAGATCATAATAATTTTAATATTTTCAAAACCAGTTTGAATCCATTATCAGTAAAGGATGATATATGACCACAAGTGCATCATGAAATATAGTTGATTAGTAAAATTAAGGATTTAGAGAATAAATTATAATAAATGGTTTAAAATCACTTCTTTATTCCTTTTTATTTGAATTATGTAATAGATCAATTTAACAAATTATATACATTATAAAAATAATACCATTTAATATTAATATCATTTAAAAAATTAACAAATTATTGAGAAAAAGATTTCATTGAAAATAACTTTGTACACTTTTAAAGAAGCATAACATTATGTAAAAAAGGTCAAAAAAACTCATTTGAAAAAAATCTATAAAACCATTTTTAAATCATTTTATTGAATGTATAATACGGTTGAAAATGATATCATTTAATAATTTTATTTTTAATAATAATTTAGTTTAAAAAATTATATAGATCATGTATATGGAAGAGAAATATTTTTGATGGAAAACATTAATATATAACTTTTAATGAAACAATTTCCATTACTTATAACTCAATTGATGATTATTGATATATAATGAGAATTAACGGAAATTTAACATGGAAACCCAAACAAGAATATAGGATAAGAATATAAATGGGGTGTGAGATATTAATTTCATAAAATTTTATCATTGTAAATAAGAACAAAATCAATAATGAAATAAAATGATATTGTAAATGAAATACCATACGACTTGATTTTTTTAATAAAACCCCCTTAAAATTGTATATATGAATTAAGACATTAAATAAAATTAATAATGAATAATTAATTATATAGTATGTAACACCTCATTATTTTAAAATAACAATATATTAGATAACTTATGTTTCACAAAAAAATAAGAATAAATGAACTCTATAATATCATAATTTTAAAAAGACTATTACTAAATAGCTGCTAAATTGGTGGGTGTGAATAATAATAACTATATTAATACATTTTTAATAATTTCATATTTAATTAAAATTTAATTAATCTTATTTACTAAAAAGAAATTTTTAAAATAATTTTACTTTTGAAATTAATGTTTTCGTCAAAATGAGATTTTTATTATTTTCTTTGATAAAATGAATAAAATTAATTTTTGAAACTTCTGAAAAATTTATTTGAAAAATCCTAATAAATTTTATGAATTATAAAATTAAACTTAATATAAGGTTATTTTGGGAATGTTTCAAAAAAAATATTCTCTTTTTGGGTAAAAGTGAAAAATATAGTTTTTATGAAATATTATAGCTTTTATGATATAAATTTTATATGATAATGACTTAATATTAAATGATCCCAATTTTTGATAAAAAAATTAATGTAATAAATAATACATAACTTTTTACAATTAAAAACACATGATTAGAAATTACATGAACCAGGATTTTTAGGATAAAAAATTATTTTTCTGGGTTATACGCGTAACATGGTTAAATTTTATTTCTATCACTTTTATAAACTGAGTCAAGAAAAATAGAATATATATTTGGAATTGGTATTTCGAAAATATTTTATAATTTTATTTTCATTTTCTAGAAAAAAAAATTTCTATGTAAAAAATAAATATTTACAACAGTATAGGTAAAATAATTTAACATTTTAATGTTAAAAGATAAATGTTTAAAATACACATAATAAAATTATAAATTGGTATTTGATGTGTTTTAAAAAAAATTACTAGACCATAAAAAAATAATTATCTTTCTAATTATTTTGAATTTATTTTACCGAAATTTTTTTGGATTTAAATATAAATCAATAATTATTTAATCAGTTAAAACAATCCCTCCTCAAGTATATATACCACTCTATAGCACCCATTTCTCCAAAAAAGCATTGAAAATATTAAAATATATATTAGAACATTTATTAAAATATCTCTTAGTGTCCATGTTCTTATTTTATTACCCAAATACCAAGTCCATGTTCCATAAGGGGTTCTTCAAGGTGGTGATATTTGAGAAGTAAATATATCAAACAACCTCAATTAACTTCATTTCTTTTTCTACATTTTATTTACCTCATTCACCCCTCATAGTAAAATAACACCAATTCCATTTATATAATATAATTTTAAATTTCTAATGGAATATTATATATCTATCTTTCTTATTATATCTTCTTTTTCAAATAAATGAAACCATTATCAAAATTATGTTGGTTAACCGTCTCTATGGATGTTGACATTTCGTTTTCCATTACCGTATTTAATGCAAGTCATAAAATTATTTGTTGACCTCACCTGTTTTGATAATCTCAATAATGTTTTAATATTCTTTGAATGTCCCAAATAATGTTCATTCATATATTAATTATTTTTTCATCCTACTATTTAGTTGATAAGAATATCAAAATGTTTTTTGGAATATGTTAATCAATGTTTATATATGTTTATATGTTCTTTGAAATAATTCTAACTCAATCTGAATATGTGTTGCATAGAATGGATAAGTGTTATGTGTGGCATTGATCAAATAAGTGTTAAGTCCACTGGTATGCACAAGCTACTGTTACAGACAAACCGAGACCCACTAGTACATAGTCTACAGATAGACAAACATAACCAAAAGGATGAATAGACAGTGTCACTAAAAAAGAATAGACCTACAGGTATGTATAAGTCTCCCGGTATGCAAGTCTATTATTATAGAAAGGTCGCCGATACACATAGCTTCCGGTATGTATAAGTCCACCGGTAGGCAAATTACACTGATAGATAAAGTATACCGATATAGATAGAGCTACTGATAAGTGTACTTACCTAAATAGACAGAGTCACCGATATGAGCAGCTTCTGGTACAAGCAAGTTACTGATAGGCAAGAATAGCTACTGATAGACATCTATCGATACAAGAAGAGCTACTGATAGATGGTGTTACTGATATTCAAAGCCACTGTTACACTGAGTAACTATTACCGTTACAAGTCTACTGATAGAGAGGTCACTGATACTCAGAGATATCGATATTGGTCCACCGATAGAGAGCTACTGATGGAAGATGACTGTTAGTCGATCACTGTTACTCAAACTCTCTACATTCTCAATATTATTAAAATAATGGTAACAATCATGTTTGATGATTTTAAGGAAATTAATGTTATTTAATGATAGTAGTTGGCATTTCAGGGAACCGTACCACATACCAATGAAAAGGTAATCATTTCCATTGCCGGAGCTGGATGTTATATAAGGAAGGACAAAAGTCGGTCAGACGAGAGTGCTAAACAGTACTGCACATACACAATAAAGAAAGGTGACATTCATACACCTGCATAGTTGAAGAACACTTGACATACATGAGGCCATTTATAGAAGAAGAGAACACAATCTGAACTTTAGTCAAGGAGTGAAGAACTACAACGATCCATTCATGCACTCAAGCTTATCATCTGAACTTAAAAGTCATCGAACCCAACGACACTCAGTTTTTTAGACAAAAACCAGAGAAGTAATCAGAAGAATTTCTGATTAATCAAAAGGAGTACAGAGCCGCACTTCAAATCACTAGAGCATTTTAAACTCATATCTACTCACTTAGTGATTCTTTTACTTTCTTGTGAGCAGTGTGTGTAATCTATATATTTCATACAAAAACTAACTCTGGTGCTAAACATGAGGATTTAGTCCTCACTTACTCTTTCACTATACTCCAATTTCTCACTGTGGATAGTGGAAGAGGTCAAGTATAACGTGGATAGCCTTTGTGCTATTGTGTTGTTTTCCCATGATGAACTGTGGTAGAGGTATTAGTACCTGGATAGTCTTTTCACTGTTGTTTACCCTAATCAAGTGTGTGGATAAAAATTTATATAAAATGATTGAGAGGACTAAGTCTCGGCTTGAGACTGATTCTCTTGTTTTAAAAATGTTGTGCTTATTTTGATTTTAACCTATATTGAATATTTTGCTGCTAATTACTTTGAAAAATAAAATTGTTTTAAAGTTACATTGATAGTTAATCTAGAATTTTTTTAACTATTGTATATCAGTAAGTTAATTTCAAAAGCTAATTTAATCATCTGATTAAATTATTTGAGTCCTAATCAATATTTTTAGAACCTAATCGAACTGTTATAGTTTAACAAATTTACTACTATTTGAAATAGTTTTTATTTGGGGGATTTTAGTAGAAATATTTTTAACAGAAATTTTTAATTGGAACTCAATTAACCCCCCCCCCCCCTCTTGGGTATCCACTCCAACCAACATTTAGTATCAAAGGTTGTTGATATTTATAAAGGATATCAAAATACTCTGTTTTATAACTATTATTTTAGTTGTATCTTAATGATCTAAATTTTATGTTAGTTCTTAGTTTTATCTCCTTTAATATATTTGTTAAAATCTGATTATGGATAATAGATTCGAAGGCGATGCTACCATCATGACACCTTTATTTAATGGTAAAAATTGGGGCCAACGAAAACATAAAATGAAAATTCCTTTAGAGAGTTTGGAATTTGTCATCTGGAAGGCTATTGAGACTCAATATATGATTCTAGAAACTGAAAGAAACACTTGGGATGAACCTACTAAAACTGCTTACAATAGTTACTATAAACCAATGACTACCTTGTACTGTGCTTTAGGTGATGATGAATTTAATAGAATATATTCTTGTAAAACTGTTTATGAAATCTGGGACACATTGGCTATTTCACATGAGGGAACAACCAATGTTAACGAAATGAGACTAAACACCTATACAATTAAGTATGATAATATCAAAAAGATGTCTGAAGAACATATTTTTTACATGTATCTTAGGTTCAATGAGATTATCAGCACTATGATCTCAATTGGAAAAGATTTTCCTGCAAAGGAGGTAATTATGATAATACTACGATGTCTTCCAGAAAGATGGAGAGGCACATTTGTTTCAATAAGAGAATCATGTGATATAAGTTCACTTCCTGTTAAATAATTAATTGGTAAGTTGATGATGTATGAAGAAGAGATGAAATTAAATAAGGAATAAGATAATGAACCAAAGAGGAAGTCGGTAGCATTTTAATCTACTTCCTCAAAGAGCAAGGAAAAGGAGAAGGTTCTCATACCTACTGAAAGCTCAACAAGTGAAGGATCAGATTCTGATAGTGATGAAGAGATGGCTCAGATATCCATATGGTTCATGAAGTTCTATAGGAAGAATAAATTTTTCAAAAAACCATGTTATAAATGAAAATATGACAACAAAGGTCCTTGGAAGAAGGATTGTAAGAAATATGATAAGAATGATGAGATAGTATGTTTTGAAAGAAAAATGAAAGGACACATTAAGGCATACTTCTCGAAGATAATGTTCACGAAGAAATATGACAAAAAGGACAGAAAATATATGAAATCCATGAAGAAAACCTGGAGTGCTTCAGAGGACAACACAATTGAGCCTGAATTTTTTGATTCTGAAAAGAATCATGCCAACATGTGTTCCATGACTAATACTTATGAGGTACTTGTTTCCCCTATGCTGAATGATTATTATTCCAGGAATGAATGTAGTGATGATAATATGTTTAAAGCTGAATTGTTTGAATACTATAATATGCTAGAAGAATCTTGTAATGTGTTAAAGGACAAGTATAAGACATTGATGAAACAACATGCTTTCGACCAGCTCTGTTAAATCTGAACATGATATATAAAACCAAAAGAATGTAAAATTACATAAGGAAAATAGTGAACTGAAATTGTCCAATGAGGAATTATGGAAGGACTTAGAGAAATTGACAAATGTAAAAAATACTCTATCTCAAATTCTAGGAAAATAAGTGGCACTAAAATATACCACTAGAATAGGCTATCAGCCTTGAAAGAGACAACTTACTAAAAATATATTTATTCCTAAATATGGATAGAATTCTGCTAGATCTAGTTCTGGAAATACATATGCTTCAACTAGTTATTCACATGGTTATAGAACAAATAATGTTTATCTTTCAAAATCTTTTGAATCTATTGATTGTATGAGACCCATTAGAAAAAAAAAATTTCCAAAAAAATTTCTTGCTAACCTGTTTGGACCGAAGAAAATCTGGGTACCAAAATCATTTTCCATTAAAACCTTTTTTGTAGGAAACATGCTTAAAAATTTTCAATAAAAAGGTACGTTATTTGGACAGTGGATGTTCAAGGCATATGACAGGAGATTACTCATGATTCAAGAGATTAATCAAATTTGATGGAGGCTATGTCACCTTTGGTGATAATTCAAAAGAAAAAGGCATTGGCTTAGCCCAGATTGGTAACACTGATTTAGTATGAATTTCCAAAGTTTTATGTGTTGATGGACTTTAGTATAACATTTTATGTATTTATCAATTGGGTGATGATGGTTTCAATGTTAAATATGAAGATGATACTTGTAATGTTTTTAATTCTAAAAATATTTTACTACTTTCTGCTTTGATTAATGAAAATGTTTATACTGTTGATTTTAATTATTTAGCTAAATAGAACATTACTTGTTTAAATGATTTTCATAAAGTGTCTTGGCTATTGCACAAAAGATTAGGAAATTGAAATCATTATTCACTTAGAAAACTGACTAGGAAAATCTTAGTTAGAGACCTACCTAAACTTGAATTCCCAGCTGATAAAGTTTGTAATCCCTTTAAAAGGGAATGAAACATAAATTTTCTTTTAAATCAAATAAATTAGTTTCAACTTCTCAACCACTCGAGTTGGTTCACATGGACTTTTTTGGAACTTCTAGAGTTTCTAGTTTAAATGGGAAGCACTATTTCTATGTCTTAGTAGATGACTATTCTATGTATAGTTGGGTATACTTCTTAGCTCAAAAAAGTGAAGCTTGTTGTTACCTTATTAAATATTACAAGTTTTTGGAAAACCATAGTGGACATAAGATTAAGACATTGAGAAGAGATCATGGTCATGAGTTTGAAAATCATGAGTTTGAATCTTATTGCTCACACAATGACTATAGTCACAATTTCTCTGCCCCTAGAACACCTCAGCAGAATGGTGTAGTAGAAAGAAGAAACAGAACTCTTCAAGATATTGCATGAACTATACTTAATGAGTATGAACAGCCTAATTTACTTTTGGGATAAAGCTATAAATATAGATTATTATATTATTAATAGAGACTTCATTAGACCAATTCTCAAAAAGACCCCTTATGATTTGTGGAACCATAAAAATCCTAAGGTTAATTACTTTAATGTTTTTTGGTTGTAAAGTATTTATTCTCAATACGAATGATAATATTGATATGTTTTCATCCAAGAGTGATGAAGGAATTTTCCTAGGTTATTCAATTACTAGAAAAGCTTATAGAGTTTTTAATAAAAGAACCAAATGTGTGGAAGAATCTGTTCAAATCAAGTTTGATGAAACGGATCCACATGAACCCAAATCTTCCATTAGAAATCATGAAGATGATTTTTCTATATAGAACCTTCATGGAAAAATCAATGAAGCTGTTTTAAAGACATCCAGTTCTGTAATCTTTCCAGAACCAGTTTATGTAGAGCCTAAATCTTGAGAAGAACATGAAATTTCTGGTCCTATCTTTACAAGATCAACTAGGATTATAATGAATCATCCTTTAGATGTTGTTGTTGGTAATCTTGATAGAGGGACACATACTAGAGCTTCTCTAAGAAACCATGTTTCACATCAAGATTTTCATTCATAGTTAAAACCTCAAAATATCAATGATACAATCAATGATGAATTTTGGGAAATGGCTATGCAAGAGGAATTAAATCAATTTTAATGAAACAAAGTCTTCAATTAGTTTACAGACCTAAGGACACTTTGACCATAGGACCTAAATGGGTTTTTAGGAACAAAGTTGATGTATCTGGAAATATAGTTAGAAAAAAAGCATGCCTAGTTGCACAAGGATATAGTCAAGAGGAAGGAATAGACTATGAGGAATCCTTTTCCTCTATAGCTAGATTAGAAGCTATTAGGATTCTACTTGCCTATGTTGTTCAATTGAATTTCATGTTCTATCAAATGGATGATAAAAGTTATTTTCTAAATGTTTTTATAATTGAAGATGTTTTTGTTAAACAACCACCTGGATATACTAATCCTCATTTTCAAAATCGAGTTTTTATGCTATATAAATCTTTATATGAATTGAAACAAGCTCCACGAGCTTTGTATGATAGACTTAGCAACTTTATTATTTCAAAACGTTTTACAAAAGGGATTTTTGATCCAAATCTCTTTATCAACAGAATTTCTAATGATGTTTTGAAAGTACAAATTTATGTTGATGATATTATTTTTGGATCATCTAAAAATAATTTTTGTTTTGATTTTTCAAAGAGTATGAAAAATGAAATCAAAAAGAGTTTAATGGTATAAATCATGTATTTTTTGATTTCAAGTTTTGAAAAATGAAAATATAATTATTTAAAATCAATGTAAAAAATACAAAGGATATTCTAAAATGCTTTTGTATAGATAGTAATAAAGAAAGTGATACACCCATGAGTACTATCTATAAGTTGGATATTGATGAATCTAGGAAATTAGTTGATCAAACAAATTAAAGAAGAATGATTGGAAGGCTATATTAACTTACTGCTAGTCGACAGTATATTATGTTTAGAGTGTGTATGTGTGCTAGATTTCAAGATAATAAAAAAGAATCACAATTTCTTGCTATTAAAATAATTTTCAAATATCTTAAACGTAATGAAAAATTAGGTTTGATTATTAAAAAAAGTACAATCATTTGATTTACTAAGTTATTCTGATGATGAGTTTTCTAGTTGAAAGTTATGTAGAAAGAGCACATATGGAACATTTCATATTCTAGGTAAGTTCCTAGTATCGTGGTGTAGTAAGAAGAATAATTCTATTGCATTTTCTACTACTGAAGCAGAGTACATTGCTGCTGGTAGTTGTTGTGCACAAATTCTGTGGATGAAACATACTTTATTGGACTATGGATATCAGTTTAAAAATGTTTTAATAAATTCTGATAATAATAGTGAAATTTACATCTTTATGAATATCGTGTCTCACTCTCGGACTAAACACATTGATGTAAGGTACCATTTTTTGAAAGATCATTACCAAAAAGGTGATATTACTCTTGATTTTATAGGTACTGAAAATAAATTAGATGAAATTTTCACCAAACCTTTATGTTTGGATTGGTTAATGGAAATTAGAAATGATTTAGGAATGATAGACTCTGTTCATTTGAAAAATCACTGTTATACCTCACTGGTATGAAACCGAACTGTTATACCTCACCTGTATAAAATCTCACTATTATACCTCATCGGTATGAAACCTCACTATTATACCTCACTGATATACCTCACTATTAGTGGACCTCACTATTTGGAATTATCACCGGTATACCTTATCTATAGTAAGCGTCGTTTTAAACATCTATCTTTAGCCTCCGGAATCTATATCATTTAAAATTTACTTATTATATTTTAATTATTTATTTTATTATTCCTAAATGATAATACTAGGTCTTAGTTACCTATCAATCCACCGAAAATTCCTCTCTCAAACCCTACTCCTTGAATCTCCAAATCCCATGAGAACCCTAACTTCTTCCATCCAGAATTGGAAAAAACCAAACTTCAGACTGTCAGAGATAACTTTGATGAGGAAAATGTGAAGAAGCAGAAGACATGGTCTGAAGCAAGTAGCAGTGTTGCTAGAACAAGGTCATGGTGTTTTCTAGTGAACTCTCATTTACCAAATAGAGATATTGTAATCAAGAAAGATCTATGCGCGGAATGGCTGTTTTCTAGTAAATCATTTGTTCAAGAGGTGATGGAAGATCAGAAATGGGTAGAATTATTCTTGAATAATAATGTCCCCTACTATCCAAAGCTATTAAAATGGTTCTATGAGTTTGTGATTTTTGAGAAATCCAATGTGGAAAATAGAATGGTTTCATTAGTAAATAGAAAAGAAAATTGCCTTTTTTTCTGTTGAGTGGGCAGAGTACCTGAGAGTACCACATAAAGATGTTTTTAGATATTAATCGAATATAGTACCACCTAAAAGTGACATATTTGAATATGAGACTACCTTAGTGGAGCTCACTAGTATTTGCAAGCAGATAAAGGTGGTGGTAGCTAAAATGGATGCATAAAACAGATTGTTGGTCAAATTTGTGCAATATGTGATTAGTCCAAGAAGAGGGGTCTTCCAATTTGAGATATCAATATATCTATCTGTTACATCTCTTGAGACATGGAGTGAAGGTGAATCTATGCAGGCTGCTAATGATTCAAAAGGAGGATATGAGCTGAACCAAATCAAAGACCAATTCATTATTCTTTGCCAAGTTGATTACAGTTATGATTAAAGTAAAGGGAGTAGATGAATCTCAATATGAGACAATGGTGGTAAGAAAAAACTTTTCTATCACAAGCATATTGTGTAAGTACATGAAGATAAGCTGGAACCAATAGAGAGGCGAGTGGGTTTCTGATGATAAGATGTTATGTGATATGTTTAATCCTGTGGATCATTTTTCTAGGCCTAAGGATGTGAGGGATCCAGGTCTAGGACCTGATGAAGAGGAGCCATAGTATTTTGATGATTTATAAGAGGATTATTCCTCTGCCACATATGGAGGATATTCAGACATGGCTCTTAGCCCTACTCCTAAAATTGTATCACAACAAAAGGGATGTTCTTAATTGCACCTACCTAGTACAGAAACTATTTTGGGTGTAAGCAATTAAGAGGCACCCGTGGATGAGAAAGACCATCACAAATCAGATCAGGAAGAGGTTGTCACAGAGAATGATGAATAAGAAAGAGAATCTGAAATTGAAGCATCTACTTCTGCCACATTGAGTTTGAGTCCTCTAATTTGAAGTTCTACTATTCCTTGAGAGGCTTTTTATGTTTTTGTTGATAGACCTGATACTATTCCTGAATATCCTCCTACTATTGGAGAAATGGATATGGTTGTACAAGATTATTCTGAGGAAGACCGAGAATCTGATGGTGATATTGTTGTACAGGAAAAATCACCAGTTGAGGGGGAGAATCCAACCAGATTTGGAAGTGTTTCAGTGGCTATTGAGATTTAAGACTGGGTAGGGGACCTAGTGTTTGTATTTTTTTTGGATTGGATTACCCATATTCTGATAATGAGACATCCCTCAGTCGGCCAGAAGTTAATTATGATATTCTGTCTGAGATATCACATGAGAATGTGGTATGAAAAGATGATCTGTATCAGTAGAAGTCTGATGTTAAGACAACTTTTGTGGAAGAGATAAGAAAAATTGAAGCATCCTTAGTGTCATCCATTCAATCAGTTATGAATGAATCATTGGCTAGTATTGTGCCCGAAATAGAACCTATTGTTTTACTTGCTAATATAGTCACCAGGGATGACTTAGAATCTTTTAAGGCTGAGTTGAAAGAGTTTTTGAGTGATCTTGTTGGCGAGTTAAAGAGTCTCTTTGTTGAAGAGATGAGAAATATGGAAAAGTCTTTTTAACTTTATCTTGGTGGTAATGTGTCAACCTTTGTGGCAGAGATAGAGGATGAAATCACAGCTTTCCAGAATCTGGTTTCTAGCTTGGCATAGGATGTTGAAGTTAAAAAGAGATCCGTAGTCTATCTGGAATCCTATATGAGTTCTAAATCTCAAGAAGACAAGTATTTTCCTTATGTGAAAAGTGTAGTCAGCCAAATGGTCTCAGTTTCTGAGAAGTTTAAGTATTCCATAACAAAGAATGTTAGTACCCAAGATTCTGAAATGAAAAATCTTATTAGTGGGCTAACTAAGGGTTTCATGGAAACTGTGACTTTTTCTATTTTTTCAATTGCTACGAGACCTTCAATAGAATCGGATCCGATTAGAGCCTTGATGAAGGAGGATCGTGGTTCAGCTTCAACCAGTAGCACTGTGGACTCATCTTCAATGACACAAGGGGAGTCTACCACTAGAAATATAATGATGATTGTCCATGATTATTTGAGATAATCTTCTACTTCTCAGAAATAAGTGAAAGACAAGGTAGATTACAATTTATAAAGGGTCGACACCAAGTATTAGCTCAACAACCATTTCAAGCTTATGTTAGAGAACATGAAGCTACCCCATGTCAATATACCCTTCAGATAACAAGTTATAAAGATCATAGAGTTGACCCCTGCACAAGACAAATTCATGGATAAAAATGATAATTTCATTTATGCTATGGAAAGAGGAGGAGGAATTATAATGGACTCTGAAATATCTTATTTACCTTCCTGCATGATGATGCTCGACCAGTCATTGTACCTCCAGCTTTACCTACATCGGCCACTGTTACTTCTACTCAGATGAAACCAGTCCAAGACATCTGTATCCTTACTCTTATGATCCCTCAAAGAGCTACACAGTACATTCCAGGAACAGTTTTAGTAGCTCAGCCTCCTCTGATCATTCCTGGTGTACCTAATCCTCCACCTGCATCCACACAGTTTGAGTCTACCTCGGATCCAAAAGAAAAATCCCAAGAGGACATTCAGGAGGAAGATTGAATATTGGATAAGACATTTGATAGGAATCACTTGTATTTATTATGTTTCCTTTTTTTATTTCTTTGTATATTTTTACACCATGAAATACAAATGATCTTATTCCCTTTTCCATTCTGTTATTTATCTCTTTGTTTGTTTCCTTATTTTTTCTAATCACAAACGGGGAGAAAAATTAATATGGAAGGAAAAAGGGGGAGAAAATGAGAATCCAGATATATGATCATGAGAAAGGGTTAGACCTATGAGACTTATGAGAAATATAATTTTTCCTTTTAAAACCTCTAATACATTCGATTTTTGATTCTAGTACTTTGTTTTTATTTTATATTTTATTATCTCTGATATATTTGGATTTTATTATATATCCTCTGATACATTACTAATTATTTTTGGATTATAATATCATAAGTTATGATTATCAAAAAGGGGGATTTTGTTGACCTCACATGTTTTGATAATCTAAATTATGTTTTAATATACATTGAAAATCCCAAACAATGTTCATTCATATATTAATTCTTTTTTCACACTACTATTGAGTTGATAAGAATATAAAAATGATCTTTGGAATATCTTATTCATTGTTTGACTATGTTTATATCTACTTTGAAATAATTCTAACACAATCTGCATATGTGTTGCATAAAAAATATAAGTGTTATGTTTTGCATTGAAAATATAAGTATTAATTCCACTGGAATGCACAAGATACTGTTACATACAAACAGAGACCTACTAGTACTTAGTCTACTGATAGACAAAGGTTACCAATAAGATGAATAGAAAAAGTCACTGGAACAGAACAGAGCTACCGGTATGTATAAGTCTACTGGTATGCAAGTCTATCGTTACAGAAAGGTCACCGATACACAGAGTTACCGGTATGTATAAGTCCACACGTATGAAAATGCCACTGATAGATCAAGTCTACCGATATAGACAGAGGTACTGATAAGTTTTGTTACCAATACAGAAAAAGTCACCGATATGAGCAGAAACTGGTACAAGCGAGTTACTAATAGACAAGAAGAGCTACCAACAGGCAACTACCGATATAAGAAGAGCTAACAATAGAAGGTGTTACTGATATGAAAATCCATTGTTACACTAAGTAACTGTTACCATTACAAGTATACATATAGAGAGCTCACTAGTACTTAGAGCTACCGATACAGGTCCACCGACAGAGACCTACTGATGGAAGATGACTGTTAACCAGTCACTGTTACTAAAACTCTCTACTTTTTCAATACTATTAAAATAATTCTAACAGTCATGTTTGCTAATTTTAATGAAATTAATGTTCTTTAATGATAGTAGTTGGAATTTTAGGGAACCGTACCACGTACCTATAAAAATTTAATCATTCCCTTTGCTGGAACTGGATGTTAAAAAAGGTAGAAAAAAAGCTGGGTAGAAGAGACTGCTAAACAGTAGTGCACATACACAATAAAAAATGGCGTCATTATACACCTACATAATTGAAAACACTGGACATACACGAGGCCATTCATTGAAGAAGAGAACACAAGCTGATCATTAGTCAATGAGTGAAGAACTACAATGATCTATTCATGCACTCAAGCTGGTCAAGCTGAACCTGAAAGACAACGAACCAAACGACACTCGGTTTTTTAGGGAAAAACAAGAAAAGGAATCAAAGGAATTTCTGATTAATCCAAAGGATTCCAGAGTTGCACTTCAAATCAATAGAGAATTCTAAACTCAAATCTACTATCTTCATTATTATTTTACATACATTTGAGCACTGTCTGTAATATGTATATTTCATACACACACTAACTCATGTGTTGAACTGGAGGATTTAATCCCCGCTCACTCTTTCCCTATACTCGTATTTCCCACTATGGATAGTGGTTGAGGTCAAGTAGAACCTGGATAGCCTGCGTGCTATTGTGATGGTTTCCCACGAAGAATTCTCATAGTGGTATTTGTACCTGGACAGTATGTGCACTATTTTTTACCCTGATCCAGGGTGTTGATCAAAATTAAAATAAGTTGTTTGAGAGGACTAAGTCACAGCTTGAGACTGAACCTCTTGTTTTAAAATTGTTGTTCTTATTTAGATTTTAACCTATATTGAATATTCCACTGCTAATTACTTTGAAATATAAAATTGATTTAAAGTTACTTAGATAGTTAATATAGCATGTGTTTGTAACTATTGTAAATCAGTAGGTTAGTTTCAAATGCTAATTTAATCATCTGATTATATTAACTGAGACCTAATCAATATTTTTAGAACCTAATCGAACCCTTATAGTTTAACAAATTCAATACAGTTTAACATAGTTTTTAATTGTGTGATTTTAATAGAAATATTTTTATTAGAAATATATTATTGGAAATCAATTCACCCACACTCTTGTGTATCCACTCCGACCAATAGTATTATCCTAGTAAAAAATATTTAAATATTTTTACTATAACCTTTTCTACTTTATAATATATATATATATATATATATATTTAATATTAATTAAAATGATAATAATCTGTGATGGTAAGAAAAACATCTAAATTAAACTAAACATATAACATTAAGATTTATAAAATTAATTATCCTCATCTATGAAAGAAAAATTATATATTGTATCATTTAAACATATTTATGTTGATTAATAAAATTTCAATTAACTTATGGTAATTTATTACAATTTGAAAAGAAAATCTATCATTATACATAAGTAAACCATCCATGAAATCATGAAATAGACTCAACCGAAACAATATAAATAATGAAATCTTATTAGTGAATGAATGTAAATATCTTATAAAAGTGTCATATAATGTATTATTAATATAAATATGGTTTTAAAAATATTTAAAAATATTCCTAAAACTTTTTCAAAGGAGTTTAAATTACTAATATACTAAATTGAATCATGAGGTAAGGGTTTCTCATCTCATTCTCAGTTAGTGAGATACATACATTATTCAGAAGATATTTTCATTCATGTAGTTAATATACTTCCCTTTAATAATTAATTCCACGAATATATTTATATTAATTGTATTAAATGTTTCATTTTAAATCATTTTATTTTATGGTGTGTATAATTTGAAATATTACAATGTTTTAAGGTAATTCTAAACCTAATTACCACTCATTGGGTTAAATTTATACATCCTTGATTATGTCATACTATGCTTACTTGTGAAATGATTTTTTAATATAATATATTTTTTTATCATTTTATATTTGAATTTACATAGAATAAACACATTAAATTCATCAACACTTCAATGATATGAAATTTATAAGGGAAATTATTTTAGAAAATTATTTTCCCCCATAAACTATACTTTTTTTTAGTTCAAGTATTTTCTAAAAAATGTTTCCAAATAATTTTTTACTATTAATCAATTATTTTTATCATCATTATTTCTCATGTTATACATTTAAGAAATTTTTTTTAAATTTATATTTTTTCATTTTCCAATCATGGTTCCTTGAGGATTTTCCTACACATATAGGGAAGGGATGGTTTTTAGCTCACACACCATGAAATGATTTTTCTACCATGATGATTACATAATTTTTTTATTTTTCCTTTAAATAATTAAAATTAAATTTTTAAAGATTTTTTTAAATTTATAATCATTTACATTTTAAAAATAATAATTTTTCAAAGTGAGAAGTGTATTTTACTGTATAACTGTTTAAAGATCACATTTAATGTTTTTCATCTATGCTAACATCCAATATTTAATCTTATAAATCATTGAGTTTGGTCTCCTATAACTTAATCTTTTATATTTTATTAAATATATTATGATTATATTGGAAGGGGATATTCTATTTTGATACCACTAACCATTTTCTCTATAAGTATTGTGATTATGTTTTCTAATTGAGGAATGTTATTTACATATTGAATAATAGATTTAAAAAGTTTTTTTATAACCCCGTTCATATATGGAACTAATAAGATATATGATGTTATGTGGGAGTAACACTATATCCACTTGATGTATTAGTAGTTCTAAGGAGACAAACCATATTGGTTCTTGGTCCATACCATACCCATTTATTTTAAGATGTCTTGGTCGAGGAATCAATGGTATGTCCTAAATGTCTAACATTATAAATTACATGATGATGAGATTATTTATTTATTTACCTGGGATTATTTTATTAGTGGAATATCATTTTTTGTATTTTCTAGCTCATGTGATTCTTTATATGTAATTATTTGATCAAATTTTATTTTATCCATATTATTCTCATGTTATTGAAAAAATGACATGTGTTTTCTTTATTTACCTTGATGTAATTTTTATTTCTTACATATGATATAATATAATACAAGAATACCCATACTTAGAATATTTTTTCCACACTTTTTTAGGTATTATTTTTCAAAGGATGAAAATAAGTTTATTGTGATAGATTTTAATGGAAAGATGGAAGACTGATAGTTTTATTAATTTAATTTCTATTTTTATTATATATTTTCAATTATAATGTAAATTTCATGCATGTATCTAGTTTTAAAAATCTACCATACTATTTGGACCTTTAGGATGTGATTCCTTGTATATTTTTCCAATGTAATAAAGTATCCCCAGACTCTGGCCTACTGGGTTCGAGTTATTTGTAGTTGGTATCAAATGATTTTGTGAGGAATCCATGTGTTATTGATATATGAAAACATGTGTCATAGAGTGAATCCATGTATTATATTTTATAAATATTCCCAATTAAACCAAATATAGAATTTTGAGATTAGTTATACATAATTTTTTAATTTATGTTAAGTATTTTTGAGATTTTACATTATGTTTTATAATGTTATGGTCTAATATAGTGTATATAATTAATTTAAAATGTATCCTAGAATATGGAATGGTATCCTTACTAATTAATTAAAATTTTCTATGTATTTTCATAACGTAAAAGACAATGAATCTAGAGCTAGATCAATGGATGTAGCAGGTGTTTCAGTTGTAGCTATATTTTTTTAACTATATTAGGTCAAATAAATCATATTATGAACAATATACTTACCCATATTAATCATAATGATCTATTTCAAAGGGTAAAAATGTTATTCTGCTTCATGTAGAAACATCCTCTATCATTCAATGAATCTACAAATCAATTTCTTTAATGAGTAATGGATAGGTTCCATAGAGAATATTATTCTCTCTTTGGGATGAAATGAAAGATAAAAGTTTATCATAGAATCCTATCATCTCTGAGGGGATACAGATAAATGGTTAAAACTGACTAAAAATACTATGGATGAAGAATAAATAGAAATCTAGGAATAAAATGATTTTGAAATTAATTTTATTGGAAAACATAGTCCTCCAAAATAATGAGCGGATATGGGGAGAAAATTGTCTGTTCTAGGAAAAAAGGATGAAGAAAATATTTATATATTTTAATATAATATTTCATGTTTATCCTGTAGGTTTTGGAATATATTTGTTATCAAAATAGTGACATGGACCATTTATTTAGTGGGATTA
This sequence comes from Viscum album, assembly GCA_963277665.1. Classification (NCBI taxonomy): domain Eukaryota; kingdom Viridiplantae; phylum Streptophyta; class Magnoliopsida; order Santalales; family Viscaceae; genus Viscum; species Viscum album. Next base: position 278,233,494 of record OY728161.1, on the reverse strand, counting down.
AACCAATCCCTCAAAGGGAACTACTCTCCCAATCATTTTATTCATATGTGTATTTTGTAACTTATGGTACCAAGAATGATAAATTGTTCTACATGTATTTTTTTTATGGAATTAAAGAGAAGTACACGATGAAATAGAAAGATTTGGATAAGGGGAAAAAGGAAAATTATTTTCCCACTTGTGATAATTTTGGAATGAAACTTCCCAGTACATACTTGAAGGTAATTAGATAATGTTACAATTGTGGAGAGAATGGCCATCAAGCTCATGATTGCCAACGAAAAAAATTACGTTGTAAAATTTTTCAACCTTAATGTGATGGGGAACTATTAAAAAGAATTCCCCAATAACGTAATATACCCCTTTTTATGAAAAGGGATCAAGGTCATGCTTATTATTTTGATATAGCTTATGCAGAATGATTACGGTTCTTTGGTATTTAGAACCCCAAAACATGTTGTAAATTTAATTTTTTATTATAAGAATCAATAATTGTTTAAGGATTGTACTAAAATACTATTTCATAATGGATTTCAAATCATGTGGTGGATAATACCTAGAAATATGATTCAGTGTAAAATATATGATATTTGAAATCACTTGATTGAAGAAAATATTACACTTCCTAGTTGATTTATATTGAAAAAATAATAAAGATATTATTATTGGATAAAATTTGTTACCATTAAAATGGGTAGAGTTTAATAAATTTTTTTCATTTATTTAATATATGAAAAAAGATAAATGTTTTATTTCAGAACAAATGGTTCATTCATGTTCTCAATAAGGATTTATAGTAATTCATGTTATTACCATGTTTCAAGAGAATTCATGATGAATGTATTCACATGTTTGGTATGTTAAAATTATGATATAATTAATATTTTTTGATAGATTATTATTATGTTAATTTTGGAAACCTAATACCCTTCTTTATAATGTATTAGATATGTATCTTTTGGTATATTCATAAGGATAACCGTTATTTAAAATTTTGTTTAGGTTTTAAATATTAATATATTTATGCATAATGGATAACTTGTTACAAACATTTTGGTTTTGGAAAATAGTTTGAGACATATGAAATATATTGTATTTAATTGTGTATCTTATAATATGTTTAAAGTGAATTTTAATTATTCCATGAAAAAAAAATTCTGGATATTTATTTCTTGGATTAGGGGATGACCTTACTGTAGATATTTTCAATAAATTAAACAAAACTCCAAGAAAAAATGATATAGTATGGGTTATTATATTTTTTGGAATGAAAATGAAAGGTATGAGATTATGTTTAATATTAAAACATATATTAATGTTGAATATATTAAGATTTTTTTGGAAAATTTTAAGTATTATGTTGATATTTATTTAAAAATATGAAAAAATGTGTGTCATTCAATTACCTATAACATCCAGTAATTCCATAGGGATTGAACACAAAACTGATGGTAGATATGGTTGAATCATGAACCATTGTCTTAAGTGATGTTTTTTTAGTATCAAAATGTTTTATTTATTTATGGTTCATGATAGATAATGCAAAGATCATTTTTAAACCCTATACGATTAAGATAAACAAAATATTTTGAAATTTTATTTTTGTAACAATCGATGATTTATATTTTGGACAAAATAAGAGTTTGTGCTAGAAATTATATAAAGGACGAGACTAGAATGGTCAAATAAGTATATTTATTTAATTTCTTAGTCTAGGATGTAAAATAATTCCTCAAAACTAGGAAAATAATTTTGGAACACAATAATTATTAATTTAATTATATTAAGGAGAATTAATTATCTATTTAAAAATCACATATTTATAATTTTTTGATGTTAAAAATTCTAGTGAACATATTCAAAATCACTCCACCTAAAAAAATTATAATAATAATTATTTTCCATATCCATGTTTTGACTTTCAACTAATGTTTCCTTATTCAGAAACCTTGATTTTAGGTGACATTCATAGTTTCTTTTATCTCTTTTTAGGAGGATGTTTTATAATTAATTATTAAATTTTAGGATTTCCCACAATGGAATTTTAAAATATAAACCTTTTTTTAAAAATTAATATAAAATTGATAGGACTCAATTAACTTTTGTTTGAGAAAGTGTAACGCAGTCATATTTTTAAAGAAGACTATGTTTGAGATCAAAGGTATTACAAAACACCACGCCAAAACGAATTCCAAAAATATCATTATTTAAAAAAAATTATATAATATCCATTAATTTTTTGGTTTAAATAATATTAAATATATTATATAATATATATGATGATCAAATTAGACTAAAAATTCACTATTCATACGAAATGAGCACCTAATTTTTATTAAAGTAATTTTAGCCTTTAAGTAAATGTTTTTTTTAAAGTGATTTCTATTCATTAATATTATAAAATAAATAAAATTACATTTCTAAACTTTTATAAAATTTAATTGAAAAAATAGACATCATTTTTTGAATCATCTAATAAAAATTTTCTTAGGAAAATATTTGGGGAATTTTTTAAATATTTGATTATATGGAGTTAAAAAACTGAAAATAAATTTCTTATGAAACATCATTACTGTAAAGAAATAATTATAATATGCTGATCATTTAATATTTTTTAAATCTTATTCATAATCAAAATTTATTTAAGTAATGGAATAATACATAAGTGGAAACAATTAAAAACACATGATTGGCAATTGGAAAACAATGATTTCATCCAAAAAATCATTTTAATGATTAATATGGAAAAAATGTTTTGAGTTGACTTTTATCACTTTTAGAAGATGAATAAATTAAAATTGATTCCATATTTGGAATTAGTATTTTAAAATGAGGTTAAATGTTCATTTTCAATTTTATGCATAAAAAATTTACTGTCATAGAAAAAATTTACCACATCATAGGTAAAGTAATGGAATGTGTTAGTGTTAAAAAGGTAAATTCTTAAACCACATAAAATTTAGAACATTAAATGGGAGGTATATTTTTTGATTGAGACTGAATATATATTGACCCATTTTTTATAATTATATTTTATTGTATTTAAATGCAAAAAAATGTTGTTGAATTTAAATATAATTTAATCATTTTTTAATCACAAAAAAGCAACCGCTTATAATGTATAAATATCTACCCTAACAACCCCATTTATTATCACATGACTTTAATATCATAAAATATCTTCAAAAACACTCCTCCCCACTCTCCCTATGACCATGTGCTTCATTCTCACCCAATGACCAATTTCATGTTCCTTAAAGGGTCCTTCAAGAAGGTGATATTGTAGTGGTATCATTCTCAAATAACCTCTCCCAATTAATTTTCTTTTATACCATCTATTCACATATTTAATATATAATTTATTAATAACTAAAATATCATGTACGAAATATATTGTTTTAAATATAATTTAATATCTTATAACCATTAATTTCAATTTCACTGCATATTCAAAAAAACAAAACCATTGGCCCAATTATGGAAGTTAACTGTCACCAGGGATAATTGTTTTTGGTTTTCCATTACCACCATCAAGGATGGTAATTAATGTGTTATTATGTTTAAATAATATTTATTGTACTGTAATATAACCTATTTCATTTTCTTGAACTAATATATGTATACATAATATTAAATAAAGCAAAACTTGTTCATGATGGTCAGAAATCCGACCAAAATAAATGAGACATTTATCATTAAATTTTATCGAAAAAATCTTCCTTATATAATAAATAAAAATGATATATTGGTACATTTTAAATTTTTTATGTGAATTAATTAAATTTAATTTTACTTTTGTACTTTATTTGTATTTGAAAAGAAAATACATAATAATATATAACTAAAACAACAACGAAACCCATAAATATACTCACCCAGATCAATGAAAATATTGAAATATTATTAATGAATGGTTAGTACGATGATATATAATTACCATATACAGAATTATAAATTTGAATATGGTTCAAAATTTAATTAAGAAAAATCTGTAAATCATTATAAAAGAGGATATGGTGTGAAAAATCTAAAGGGAATCATGAGGCAAGGGTTTCTTGTCCCACTTTTACTTTTGTGAGATTCATGCCTTATTCAGTACTTTTTTCTTATATGTGTTGAATAAAATTCACTTTTATATATAATTACAAGAATTAAATTATCTTAATCTTATTTAATTTTTAGTTTTATAATTATTTATTTTATGGGTCAAACTTATCGACAAATTACAAAGTGGTAATGAGACTCTTATCTAAATTTCAATTCAATGCGATAAATTTTTACTTCTATCATTATATCGTACAAAGATTAATTTTTGAAATGAAATTTGAATATATTATGTTTTATATGGACAATAATTATATGGATTTATAGTAAATATACATATTTTATTCATTATCACTTCAATGATATGATATTTATAAGGAACACTCTTTTAAAAAAATTATGTTTCCCCTAAAACCCACTTTTTTTCATTGTTAGTGTTTTCTAAAATGGTTTCCCAAAAATTTCTTACTATTATTAAATGATAATTTAATTTAATTCATAGTCATTTTTACTTTTTACCAAATGTTTTGAATGGTATATTTTTTTGTTTTATAAACATGGTTTTTTTAATCATTTCTGAAAAAAATAATAAAGGATGTATTTTTATCTAACAAGTCATGAGTACATTTTCAAGTCATTCTTAAGTGTTACTATTTTGATGATTTCAATAAAATATTAATTTTTTTAAAGAATTTTTTTGATTATAAAATTGTGTAATGTTTCTAAAATAAGTGTTTTTAATGTGAAAAATAATATTTCCCTCAAGAACTTTTTGATGATCAAATTTTATTTGTTTTCATCTATATCAACATACATGGTTAAATAATATTCATCTTTGAGGTTTATTTTTTTTAATATGATCTTTAATATTTTATTAATTTTTTATGGTCTGTTTGAATGGGAATGTTTAATTTTTATTCCATTCCCCATATTACTCTGGATGGTTTGTAATTTTGTTTACTCATTTGGGAAATTTATTCACATTTCCTATTGTATATTTGATAAAAAATATATGTTTCTAATGATTCACCCTATTTATATAAACAAATCATTGAATTTAATAAATAATCTGTAAGTCCCACTATTGTATCTCAAAAAATTTGTAGGTCTTATGAGTCAAACTATATTGGGTTTCTGGTTGAGGTCATACCAATTTATTTTAAGTTGTCTCAACTAATTCCATGAAGGAAATTTTTAAATTCCATAATAAAGAATTCCATCATTATAAGATTATTTATAAATCTTTATGTCATTATTCATATAGTATAACATCCATGGTTTAATTTTCTAGATCTTGTTATTATTTATAAATAATTATTACATTATATATTCTTATTGAAATATTATAGTCAAGTTATTAATTAAATATAAATCTTTTCAGTTATTTATATTTCTAAAATTTTTATTTATTATTTAAGATATTATCATCTATATTAATACCCCTTATAACATCTTTGGTAAAACCTTTCTTTGGTTATAAATTTTCCTAGGATTCAAAGATGTTTATTATGTTTTATATGCAATGATAATCTAGATGAATAAAGGTTTTATTTAATTACGATCTCTATCATATCATATATTTTAAATTGTAATTTAGTGTTCATGTATGTATCATGTTTTCCAAAATATATAAAATATTTGGCCCATTATGGTGATATTCCTAATATGTTCTGAAAATTAATAATTTGACCACCGACTATAGGCTGCTAGGGTGGAGGTTTTATATATAATATGTTATAGGGGAAGTAAATACACTTTATAAATAAATATATGTTTATAATATAATCATGTCTCACTAGAGTGGAAATATTATAATATTAGCATTAAATCAACTCCAACTGTCATCATATTTCATCCTATATTCTGGTATAATAATTTTATATTTATTATGAATATAAAAAACATTCATATTCATTGCCATCATACCATATAAGATTCATTTTTAAAATTTCATAACATGTTTATTAGAAATTATTCATCCATATAATCATCTATGGTGTTAACTATTTTGTTTTTCATACATGTTTCAGTTCATAAGCACGAATCATTTTACATATTTTGATTCATTTGAAATGTAAATATTTCATGAATGATTAAAAATATGAATTTTATTCATATAAGAGATAATTTTTTATTATTTCATTATCTATAGAATAATAATAAATAAATATTTATCAGTTATATTAATAAAATTAAATTTTATAATAATTCATGAAATATTTAAATTAAAAATTGATGAATGAGCTTCATTGTGGTGATAGTCCACATATACAAGAAAATGAAGTCATCATTTTCAAAAAAAAATAGAAAGTTATGATATTAATTACTATCATAAATTTTATTAAACATAATTATTTATTAAATATCATATATATTCATTAAATTCATTAAATTCATCATAATAACCATAATTTTTGAGTCAGAAATGAAAGACGAAACACATTACTTTGTTGTTTTGTTTGTCTAGATGAACACAAGAATTATGTTTTTCATTTCCCATGTGATGGAAGAAGAGATGACTAATAGTTTTAAAATAAAAATAATAATATTTAAGAATAGTTTAGTTACATATTTTTAATATAAAAAAATGGTTATTAAATAATTTTGTGATATATAATAATTAAAACAATTTAATAACTCTGTGAAGAGTTATACCTCCTCTTCGAATATTCTCTAAAGCCTTCATATGATGGCATTCGGGGAATACTGTAATACCTAGGGAAATTATAAGAAATATCATAAGGTATTTGGATAAATCATTTCTAAAATTAAAATCCCAATATGTTTGAGTAATAGAAGATTGGTGGTTCCATTTTATAAGATATGTGTGGGTAAACATTAAAATTCTTGAAATATTAATATTATATCATCAAATAACTCATATAAAATGACTCAAAAAACCTTATATCAATATATATGAGTAGATGATTATATTAACTCAACCAATATATTAGGGAAATTTTTTGAGAAAATTTTAACCCTTATCATTTTGTTTATCCCCCTCATTAACCTTGATCAACATTACCATTACGTTCAATTTATAACTCATTAAGAGTCAAGAATCTAAATTTAAATATTTTAATTGGTACATAAATGATTTATTATTTATTGGATTGTTAAGTTTTCATTCACTTCTATCATGATATGATTTTTAATGATTTTATAATCATTTAAAATGTAATTTTTAAGCATTGGATACCATTTAAATTCATTTCAAGTCTATTAAAAAGTAGTTATATTAAATGTATAGAGATACTAGATTATTATGAATATAACTACTTCAACATGGCATAAAAATTATATTTATACTATTGAATCTCCTTTTCGTCACATTGTCTAAAATAATGGAAAGGGAAATACCTTAGTCCAAATTGATTCATCCTTTGATGAAATCACAAAAAATCAACAAAGGAATGAACAAGGCTTCAAAAGCACAATGGCTATGCAAGTTTCATCACTATCACGCAAGTATACTTGCGTGCCACATAATGGTCACGCAAGTGACTTGTGCGCCCTAAAGGACAACCGCCCAGGGTCTTCCTTAGTCTATAAATAGACCCTGTGGGCCCCCCATTTTGGGGAGGAATTTTTCCAGAATTTAGATTTAGAGCACTGAACGCCCAAGTCTCTTCTTGAGGTCGTCCTAAAACTTATATGGTAATTCTTTACCTAGAATGGAAGGTCAAAACAAGTGGAGTATGGTCTAAGTGTCAGAATTCACAAACACTTGGGTACCTAAGGTGTTTTACCCTGAAGGGAAATGAACATACTTGCGTGCCGCCCTACTTCCTCACCAAAACATCGCACCTATCTTTTGGAAGTACCTCGGTATAATTCTAAAGGCATTGGTCTTGGATCTCCCAAGTATTACCATGCTGGTTTACAATCGCGCAAGTACCCATGTGTCACGCAGGTATACCTGCGCGACCAGGACTTGTGCACCCACATAGTACATATGTGCCGGCCAGGACCTGCGCACCCCTGCCTTTCTGGGTGCCTTTCCTGCCCATTTCACCCCTCTTATGCCATTCCCCCTCTCCTATTCAAGATTCAGTCTTCAAGACACTCTTCAAAACCATTTATGGCATGATTTATTGGTTTGGATTCCTTATCTGAAAGGATCTCTTTGGAACATCTCTCAAAATCTAGTGATTTACACATCTTTATGTCACTTAAAAACTGATATTTAATTCATTCATCCTCGTCATTTATGATGAGAGAACTCTTTAACATGTGCCATCTTTTTAGGAGTAATCCCCATTAATAGATTTCAAAAATGGGAATCCTCCTCAGGAGTAAGCCCCAATCATAAGTTCTTTTAATTGGGTCTCCCTCTCTGGAGTAAGCCCCAAGTCCCCTAATTTTGGTATCCTCCTCAGAAGTAAGCCCCAACCATAATTATCTTAAATATGGGACTCCTTTTCAAGAGTAATCCCTAGTATCAAATATGGGCATCCTATTCAGGAGTAAGCCCCAAGTCCTCTAATTTTTCAAGTCCCTTAACCTGGGACTCCTTTTCAGTAGTATTCCCCAGTCTTAATTTCTCTTAATCATTACTAATTTACCTTTGATCTGGGATTCCTTCTCAGGAGTAAAACCCAATCATAAGTCCTCTCATAATTTGGGCATCTTTTTCAGGAGTAATCCCCAAGTTAGAGTATTCAAATCTCCATGAAGCATATATACCTTTGTGAAACTTGTTCATGTATTTCTTCCATGAAGTAAATATTAATCTTCATATATCTGGGCAGTCATACATACAAAATCCCCACACTATTTCTTATGATTACATCTTCCATGGAACAATTGTCTTGTTTTTACCAATACGTCTTGTTTCTCACACCGAGCATGACTCACGTGAGCTAAGAGTGTAAAAGTAATTATGACATCCTTCTTTGATCCATCAATCATAAACATCATACTCCCTTACTCGAACTACATGTGTTCTGATTCCTTTTCTAAACAAAGGATACATAGGTAGCCCATCTATGGGTTCAATCCAAACTCTGAAATAATCCATGTCCTTCTAAATGACAATAAAATTCAAGTGGCCCCCTGAGTGGCTTTAAAACTAACATGGTCATCATAATGACCAAGATACTTCTATATAAATGTGTCGAAGGATACCATTGACCATGAATATCTAACAAATACAGATGATTCTCTATCGATGAAGAACCTCAAATACATATAAAAGATTCTCTAAAATTACTACATATTTAATCATTGATTGTTAGATCTGAAGGAAATCTCATTTTATACATGGTAATGTAATAAGGATTCACGAACATATCTGAAATCTTTAAAGAGAGTCTCGGAGTAGACAATAATTCCCCTCAAAAAGGTGTGATGAGTCTGACTTCCCATCCTCTCGACCAATGAAAATTTTTATGCCTCATCAGTCCACAAAACTACTGAGAACCTACCTCTGGAAAGTAGGTACAAATGGATGTGGAATCATTGGAAGTTTCCGGTTCTACGAACAAACCCATTAGAAACCGATTGGAATGTTTGAACCTTCAAATAAAGGAGTTCATCCCCAAATTCTGAGGGAAACATATACATATTGTTAATGTGTTATCCAAATTCAAAAAAATATATTAATATACATTACATTGAAATCAATCATTTTATTTTTCTACTAATTACAGAAGATCATCTTTTTTATAAGAATTCATGAAAAATATTTCTATATATAAAATTTAAAAATAAATTAATATAACATAAATATATTTTAATTATTCAAAATAACAATTTATGACATTTTGTGTCCTTTTGTTATACCTATGAAATAATATTGAAGATATAAGAATAATGATAGTGACATTTTATAATATTTATTATCTTTAAATAATATAAAGATCATATTGATTGGAATGTGGAACCAAAATTACTTAATTTATTATTCATGATTTTTATTGCATCATTATTCTCCTTCAATGAAATTATATCAATTTAAAATATGATTTTGATACTGTATTCTTTTTTTAACCTTAATTTAATTACTTTACCCAATATCAAGGGCATAAAATTTTACTATTGTTACAATCCAATATGACTAGATAGAAAATTAACAAATTACCAAATTTGGAAGGCTTTATTTGATATATGAAATAAAACATTAACTATTAAGTTACTATAATTGGAAAATTTTATTTTAATATATTATGAAAAACACATAAAAAGAATAATATGAAAATGAGCTTTTTATAATTGAAATGACATTATCTGAAAATAAAAAATAGTACGAGTTCATAGTCAAATAATTAGATAATTATCAATTAATGTGATATTATTGTATATTAAAAAACATAATTGGAGTTTAAAATTTATAATTTTAATGAAAAATAATTTTTGATTTTTCCAAAAACTTGTATTTTTCACAATTTTCCAAAAAAAAACTCGTTCCTTTTAAAAAAATACCATGATATAGTAGAAAATAATTTTTCTCCTTTGATTTCAAAAAAGATATTAATTTTAATAATATCCAACTTATGAGATTAGAAGAAAATAATTCTACATAACCGTATATAAAATTCCTAAAAAATACTTTTTGAGGATAATTATTTCAAAAGGTCAAAATTATTTATTTATTATTATTTTCTTATTTACAAAAATAAAATGAATGTTTCCTTTATTGACTGAATTAATTATATTCATTATGAAAAAAAATTTCTTAATTATATCGAATAATGTGGTTACACCTATTCAAACCCACCAACACTAAAACATTAGAATTAAAATCATGTTTAAAAAATATTATTTCATGGTTCATTTAAGATCGAGGTTATGTGAGGTATAATCTATAAATAATTTTTTAAAAAAAATAATATATAGCCTAAATTTACATGGATTTACATATTACAACACCATATTCCATAGATATGATCATAAATACTTCAACTATTTTATGATTTGATTGTTGAAAATTATTGTTTCAATCCCTAATGTTTGTTCAACATGGTCAATTATTGGTGATAGAAACATAGATTGTTTATAAATATTAATATAATAATAATTAGTAGGTTACCTAACATATATGTCGTTAATCAATCCTAAAAAAATGATACAAAAGTAGTCTCAATCTAATCAGTATTTTAAAAATATTCCCATAATGAACTATCAAAATATTGCATATGAAAATTATTATTTTTGATAGAATTAAATTTTTGTCTCATGATATAACTTATAGTCTTTTCACATGACTCAAAATATTATAATTATTTAAACTTATGTTGATGAACATAAACATGGGTATCCATTTTGGTAAGTGAATGACTTAAAACAAAAACAAACTCATCAAATAATATAAAAATTATTTTTTTCAATATGATATTACCATAAAATCTCCCCATATTGGGAGACATCTAAATAGGAAATCATAGGTGTAAGAATAATAGAAATAGATTCAAAAAAATCATAATGAAGTTGTAGTGAATGTGATTATAGACTGGGTTATATAGAGTGAATATCCCCATCAATAGGTGGTTATGGGGGGTGGCTCAATATCCTGAGTGGAACTCTATGTAGGATTGGAAAATTTAAAATTTTGGACATTTAAAGGAAAATAATAATATTGATACTAAAAAACAAGTCCATATATAAAATCATGGATTCCAAATACTCATATTCAGATGTTATATTACATTGTCAGTATAATTTAAAATAGTTTCTGATATATTGATCATTTTATTATTCTTGTTTTATAAGATATATACGTACATTACACATTAAAAATTGATATAAAAATGAATATTTTCTAAGAATATTATTATCCCTTCAATCATATCCCCACAAATTACACATATTCCACATCATAGATTCCTAAGAAAATGGGAAAATAAGGGTGTTATTTGATGTTCAGAATGGAGTTGCATAAAATAGAAACATATATACTATAAACATGGAATTAGTGATATGTATTGAATAAATGAAAGACATGATTCCATAAAAACATGTAATTAAGGGGTTTTTGTAACCATAAAAATAAAAAAAACATGGAAAATATTAATCATCAATCTCATAATGGTTGAATGAATAATACTAGAAATTAAAAATAATTTGTAAGACCATTAATCAAAGAAAATTTCTTATCATTGAGAATAAAATTTAAATATTATCATATGATGAGAAAATATAGAAATAAAAAAGAAACTTGTTTTGTCTCGTGAGATATGTGGATGCATAGAGGGTTTATATAATGTCAGGATCACCCATCACTAGTTTAAGTCCAATTTACTCACCATAAATTTAATCAATGTCCATTACACTATTCCATAATGAACCTAATATAGACCATGATATGACTATCTATATAATTAAAATCATTTATATAAAATACTTCACCACTCAGTTGAATAATGGGAATGTCTAAGAGAAACCCCATGATAAACCATGAATATGTGGGGTATTATCATATGGTAACCTTATAAAAGAAATATAATAATGAGCATATGTAATTATTTATAGATTATCCATGGAATATAGAAATGGATTTAATTGATTAATTTAGTATACGTCTAATGTATTATATCGTATATCATGGTTTATTAAGATAATTTGAAAATTCTAATACATATCCCTCGGAGTTTCTCTCTAACTGTATAGTATCTAGGCCCACTCAACCTGTATTAAGGTCACAATAGGTAAAATTATCAACTATACCTTTTTTAGGTTTATTTCCCCTAGATTAATCTATTATATATACACATCCACTTTCCAGTAACCTTACCATAAAATAATTTCTATTAATGTACTCATCATTTTCTTTTTATGAATTATAGGATGACATTCCCACCATTGAAAATGGTAATCATGAATCAGAAGAATATTATAGAGGGATAAAAATATATAATTTTACATCCATTATATTTCATTATTATCATCGAAAAGTTCATCCATTTAAATTTCCGAACCAAAAAATGGAAATAGTTGGTGATTACAACATTAGCCCCAATGAATGAAAATTTAGAAAAAAGTCTCCTTATGGGTTGGGTAGAAATTCAATCATATCAAATCAAAAAATAGATATTTATCATTTTATAAAAATACAATGAATAAAATGATTTCATGATATGACATCTATAATTGGTAGTATATACACCACATAAAGGAAATTAAGAGCATATTACAAAAAAGAGTCTCTAGGAGATGAATATTTGATAAAAAACCCTTACCTCTTATCAAGTCATACATGAATTGTTGTTGATATAATATATCATATGGAAAACTTTTATAATAAATTAATTTAAAACCTTAATAAAATAAGTTTTCATTCATACTCAAAATAGACTCTCATTCACTAAATTAATTCTTATGATTTTATCTTTTGGGTTTTCATTGTTTTAATAGTTAGAAAATTTTTCATAATAGAAGTGTTCCTATTAAATATTAATCCAAAGTTCATTATTACTATGTAATTAAATATACCATTATATATGATTTAAAATAATTTATGATGTCTAAAATTCCATTCATGAATTTTTTTTATATTATACATGAAGGTGATGTATATCTAGAAACAAAATCAATTCTTTATTAGAAAATTTATCAAATTATAAGATTTTTTTCCCATAGTAATTTAAGGTATAAATTGAATGTATTGACTATGTAACTAGTTAAACCAACCCTACTAAAAACATTCCCATATTTAATTAACTATTAGGAGGTGATTATTATTGAAATATTATTATAATAGAAGCCTGATTGTATTATTTACATTTTCATAGTGAGATATATATGAATTTTAACGATGTATTAGAATAAGTAATGTATAATAACACATACAAAAAATGAATAAATATTTTCTCCTTGTATGAGTATTTTAAAGATTAAATTAATGATGATCATTTTTTAATCATATGAAACCTAGATTTTGTAATTTTTTTATACCAAAACATCACTAATATAGTAAAAACATATTTATACTTTAATACCATCAATATATTCACCGTTGTAAATAATTGAATAAAAATAAATTATGTCACATCCTGGAGGTGGTAGTATAAACAATTCATGAATAATGGGTTTGCTTTTCTTAATGGATGTATAATATGAATAAGAACTAGTAATAACATTAAAATAATATTATCGTAGTTCATAAATGATTATAGTATCATTATATTAGTGTATCTTGAATAGAATTTATTGAATAAAATTTAGAATTAAATGTTAGGTAGTTGATGAAACTTGTGTCGGTGACATGAATGTTAAATAAATATCTCATTGGAAATGAAGCCCTTATGGCATGTATTATTTACCAGAAGCATTTAAATTAGAGATAGGGTTAAAGGGAGAGAATAATGTAAGTGTTTTAAGGTGATATATTAATGAGGATTGATTGATGATTTAGATAAGATGATACACTTTAATAATTTAATGTGGGGTTAGTTTTTGGTGTAACCCTTATACTTTAAATAGTGTTTCTCAATGTTTCAATGGAAATAAAACAAGAAAAATAGTAGAGGATAAGGATTTTTATTATAAACTATCCTCAATAACTACTTTTTGAGATATATTTTATGGATTTAGGGAATTTTATTTTTACTTGGTAACATTTTCCAAAATTTACATTTACACTTGTAACTATATTTTACAATTACTAATTATTTTAAATGTCAATGATGATTAATTACCATTTTAGCTAAATTGATACATAAAATTTATAATTCATAAAACAATTTGATCAAAAATTATTTATAACTATTTGTAAACTTATATATAATACCAATACACTTAATCTCTTATGAAATTAATTTAAAGAAAAAACTATTCTTTAAAAAAAATATAATAACATTATCTTGGATATTGATTTTATTGATATGAATTTATCTATTATAAAAAATCATTTTTGGGTTATAAATAAACCTAAAACCATATCTCAATTAAGAAAATATGATTCAATGAAATTTCTAAAAATAATTCTAATATTAATTTGGGATTTTAATTATTTATAGAAATGGTTTCACTTTTATTTATGTTAAATAAATTTTTTATATGTATACATTTATTCATTAAAATTATATATATTTAATAAAATGGTTTTCTAATCTTCTTCTCAAATATAATATAACAATAAATTCCTAAAAATTACATGGATTGTGAAAACCATAATTTTAAAATAATAACCTAAGATTTAATAAATTAAAATAAATTTTATACTAAGGTAATATCAATAAATTAATTTCAAATTGAAATTAGTTTGATTATTTTAAAATTTTAAAAATAATTATTTAAATAGAGTCCCAAATAATGGATCTTTAAAGAGTATATATTTGAAATATTTTTGGTGTCTACAATTTACATTTTGTGGCAAAGGCTTGGTTTCTATATTCTCCCCACCATAAATAACATAATTGTCAAAATTGGGTTATATATCTCCTTTTTAAGAATGTGGCCAATTTTTTCCTTATAGATTCTTTAGAGTCCATGTTATAGTCATCCATTTTTTGATTTCATGAATTGATGTTCACCAAATAATATCGAATTCTATGATACATTCACTGTCATGAAAATAATATAGATAGGATCCTCATTATAAAACATTTTAAGTAAAAAATCTAATCCCATAGACATGATCAAATATTTATTTTCTTGAATGAATATAATTAGCATTGAAACATGGAATACATCATGTAATTATTAAATATTTTGTAGAATAACTAATAGATAAACTTCAAAGCACATTTTTTAAATTATTTCCAAAGGCCCAATGTACTTAGTACATAACATCCCCTTTTTACCAAATCATAAAACAATATTCCTAGTGAAATACTTATTGAATACAATACCACCAATATGGAATTCCAATTCCATCATTTGATTAACCTCATAATTTTTTTTTCTCTACTATGGTTTAATATGATCCTGAATAGTTCATACTTTCATAGTAATCTCTTCTACGAGATCTAGGCCAACTAAAATTATTTCACAAACTTCTTTGTAGATGGTTTTAGTATGGAATATGTTCATATAAAATTATTTATATTTGGAATTATGAATTCCCAAATAAAATCTATCATGGTATAAAACATCAACCAAAGAAAGTTATTGATCCCACAATTCTAGTTAATTAATATAATAATATCTCACCATTTCTTCCGAAGTTTGCATAGATATTTCGTATTTTCAATCCTCATGAGGGTGACAGGAATTGTTATAATGTATCTCGTTATTGAGATACCTTTGAATAATCATCCCAAATTACGGTGTGAACTTATTTTCATGGTTAGATGCAATGAATATAGGTTCCACATGATGCCTTATATTTATATTGAAATTTAATTGGAAAAGGTGATCAAGGTATAGATATTATCTTGTTTATAATAATTGATACGAGTTTGTATTATTATAATTGATGACCCATATAACATTATTTTTCCTTGGTGTTTATGGTATTTCACTGGATAATTACATTGTAACATTTTGCTATGTTAATATACGTTTAGTCAAATACTGCATGAATCTATTAGGATGTTGTCATTTAGCCTTCACCTACTATAATTCAAATCATCTGAAAACATGGTCCAAAAATTCCTTCTTCATTTCATTCAATAAAAATATTTTTCTTAAATACCTATACATATTTCTACTACCAATTTTCATGGATAAATTTGAGCTATGTGACTTTTATAGAAATTATATTTTCAACATTAATATACATGGAAAAAATAACTAATTATCAATCATCAACATTGTATCTCTATAGATGGAATCCATCAATTCCCCATCACATACTTCCAAAATAATCGATTGTAATATATCATATTCCTATAATGAAATATTTATATTTTTTTATAATTATGTATTATAAATTTTTAGAGAAATGAATTATTGTTCCCCATTCCTAGAAATGTCCAAATCCATCTTGTATAGTTCTTTTTATAGGGGATCATTTTTATTCTTGAACGTTGTCATAGCCCTATTTTCTATCCAACTAAATGCATACACCACCTTATTTTCCTTCGCATGGAGGTTTAGTATCGAGAAATAATAGTTATTGAGTAGTTTTAACCATATTCTTTTCCTTATTTTTCAATCCTTATGAGAGAAGATATAATTCACACTATGTGGTCTATATATATCTTCAATATTTAAAAGTAGTGGTAGTGTAACAATACTGTCAAATAAAAAATTACAGTTATGTGATCATAATTGTTATTTGGATAGTTATATTCATTGTGGTTCAATTTGATTGATGCATATCATATCACTCTATCAGTGTATGTAAAGACATATCCAATTACATTCATCATTTTTTATTTATTATTGAAAACCCTTCTTCAAATAATGGTCTATTTTATAGTGGTTCATTAATCAGATCAATATTAACTCGTCAAAATATAAGTCACATTTTCATTATCCATGTGAATTTAACCCCATTGCGTTTTATTGCAATTAAGACTTCATCCAACAATGATAAATCCTAAAAAAATTGGTGATCACAAACTGCGAAGACCAATAAAAGTCACATATTAATTATTTTCATCATTGTCTGCCATTATTTTATTACATTTTCCATGGATGGGTTAATAAATATCCCATCCATCGAGATAATTTTTTAATGAAAATAAACATTATATAGCCAATATTCACAGACACTATAACTCCTATATAATTATTTTTTCTTAGGTTCTCTACAATTATATTTTGTTGACTCTAATAATCTTTATATCTCATAGATTATATTATGATTTAACAGAGTAGTTGCACCAAAATGTTATCAGGACACTTTTTTAATACTCCTTCCATCATATCCATAATGATAGAATGTAAATTAGTTTATCTAAAAGGAATTATAAAAAACATTAAAAAATTTATACCTATATTTAAATGCCATCTTTTGAATATAATCCTTATAAAACCGTAATAATTATAACCATATCATATATCCATAATATCCATGTATTTTTATTCGTTATATAGATTAAAAATGTCACCAATTTTTGGAAAATGATACTTATTATTTCTTGTTATGGAATTAAACTCCAGGAAATTGATGTAAAATTAGATGGAACCATACTTAATTTCCTATAATAAATCATGTTCTTTTAATGGAGAATATCTAGGGAATATCATTACATTATCACTCAACTCATGTATTTTATTAACTCCTCATTGTCCATTGGTATAATGCTATATGGTGTTTTTGATATCTATCTTGCATCTGGAACAACTTCGGTAGAGAACTCAACATCAACGTCTGGCGGATGGCTAGGAAAATCATCTTAAAGAAACATCAATAAAATTTTTCACCATTTTTACATCCAATATATTCAATATTCCTTCCACATCCTTAGATCAAACTTGATATTTTTATTTAACTATAATTTTATTAATGAGATATATTGGGGAAGGATTTGTAAATTGATTAAATGATGATATTTTCTATCTAAAGGAATGTGATTCTACATAACCTTTACAAATAGTAATCTCGTTATCTTGGAAATAAATTTTAATCATTATAAATTGACTTATAATCCATAAAATATATCATATCAAATTCAACCATATGTATAATATATAGGTTTGAAATTTGATTATGTACATGGAATATACATATAACTGCATGATATCTATTACTTACTATAAGGATTCCACTTGGTGTCTGATCTAATAAATCCCTTAAATATGTGATAGAGAAATATATAATGTTTTGGGAAACATAAAATATATAAAATAGTGATAAGATCTATAATAAAATAAAACTGTTGATAATTTCCTGGATATTATTAATGAACCTTCCACAACATTATTTTAAACATTGAGTTCAATTGCGGTCATCGATTAAGTTTCTTCATTCTCCATTAGAATGAGGATAATTCCATTGATGTTTGGGAATTTTTTTTCATAATTTCAATTCCTTCAATAGTTAACACCTTCAAGATGAGTAGCTTATGTATTCACATTGTATTATGGAACATGATAGCCTTTTTATTCACGTATGGAGAAAATTTTGATTCAATTCTTACAAGAACCTTGGTTTTATCTTCATATAATTATTACATGTGTGAAATGAAATCCTTACATTATCCCCTTATGTATATTAATAATATGATGATTCTAATATATTATATTCTTGTTCTAATTTACCTTGAATACATACATCTATGAAAAAACATTTTCAAACTAAATTAAAATTGAAACTATATACACATATGATTAAAAGGTTAGATAGACTAACTTGAATCAAGGTATTATAATTAACACATAATATAAATGGAAAATATTTCTTTATATCTTATATAAAAATTACATAACAGTCATTGATAACCTTTTATAGTTTTCCTAAAACATAATAAAATTTTCCTCAGACTTATGTCTATTATTGAAGAACTACCATTCAATTTATTCTCTTTCCCCATGAGGAAATTATATTTCATAGAATACCACGTATAAAAATCTTCAGTCCATTAATTTGATCTCATTTCAAACTTTATTGTTTTGAATTGGTGACCACTATTGGTTCCCATCCCAAATCAGACCATATACCACCATGATTGATTTTTACATTTCAGTACTACCCATAGAGAGAAAGCTATTATATATGGAGATGATTCATTGTTCAGCTACAAATATATTACTATTTTCGCGAAACCCTAGAGGATTTTGTAACAAAAATCAATCTACTATAGTTATACCATGTTTTTTATTAGTACAACAGTCTATGTGGACATGGTTTTTTATAACATATCTGAACATTTATAATATAGTTATGAAATGATTATCCTCAACTCAATATTTATTATCTTTTAAAGGTGGTATAAAAATTTATTAACAATTTATGTTCATATAGTTCCCATTTCTCCCTTTTCCCATCATCATTCCATAATGGGATAAAGATAATTGGATTATAAAAGGAATTGAAATATAAAATTTCTTTTTTGTATTTTAAAATTTTCTACAGAAATCATGATGTCATTTAAGAGTACATATGTTATCATACTTGTATAATTTGAATCTATTCCCCATGGTTTATACTATACACCCATTTATAAGAAATATACCTTCTAGGTCTCCATAAACATAGAGAAAATATATATATTACTTAATTTTTTAAAATTTCAAAAAAAATTAAATGTTTAAATAATTTGGTTGTATTGGAAAACATGTTATATACATAAATTACATATAAAATTATTATAAAAAACAAAAAAATGTTTTCAGAAAATTATTCTCCCATATATAGAATCAATAAATATTGTGGATAATCAACCTCTATGATTCATATGGAATGTATAAAAATAAGTGTGATTAATGAAGCATAGTAGGGTGTAGAATACAAATGAGGCTTACATAATATAAACATATAATAAGTGATATGGAAGGAATGTTGACTGGGAATTAAAATACAATAATAGAGTGTACCAGACTATTGGAACTAAGTTGGGTACATATGAATGTTTTATGTGTTTTGGGAAATAATTATAGTAAATGTGATTTTGTTTGAATAAGGATATTGGCATGAATAATGTATTAACAATGAAAAACCATTGACCCAGTATCTTAACATGAGGAAATTAAAGCATTACCATTATTTTTTATACATCTTAATTTTCAAATATATCATCTGTATTTTAATTGTGAATTCTTAACTTTTTACATCAATAACGATTTATTTTTTGAACACATTTGGGATTAAAAACACTAATTTTCCAGATCATGTTTTTAAATTTATAAAATCATTATATGGTTCATAAAATATTATAGATATTAGTATGATATGATCAAAACATTTTTATGTTTCAAATGGTTTTACAAAAAAGTTATTCTGACCATAATTATTTTTATAAAATGAATTTAAAAAGACGTTTCAATAGTTGAAATATATGTTTATGATATTTTTTTTAATCATCTAAAAACTCCAACTATATAGAATTTTCCATGCTAATAAAAAATAAAATTTAAATGATTTTAATGGGTCAGATAATACATTATATATACTTTTATATCATTAAAAACAAATAGAATTTTTTTGAAATAAAATAAAATACACAAATGACTGATTAAATGTTTTTCCATGGATTAAACCAAAAGTTATGATACTACCATGATTATATAATAGATGCCAGATTATGGTGAATATAGAATGATTGAAAAAAAAAATACATAAATATATTTTTGGATGTATATTATACCTTTCCTCTTATGAACCTAAAATTATATTTAGTGTGTTCATGTGTTCAAATTTTCTATCATACCCTAATGTGTTTCATTTTAATAATGTTAAAATATATTTTAAATACCACAAGAATAAAATAATTTTGGGATTGTTTTATAATAAAATACATAAATTTTATTTATATAATTATTCATATATTGATTTTTATGGTATTACGTTAGATTGAAGGAGATCGTTTTAAACATTTCATATTTTATGAATGTAATTTGTTCATGGTTTATTAAGAAATAGAATTCTACTAAAATATATATGGATGATGATTAGTACATAGTTAATGGTAGTTTTGTGAATAGATTTTTTAGATGAAAAACTCAATAATAGAATATGAAAATAAATTTACATTGTCCCTATAAATTTTTAACAATATGAGTACCATAAACATTCTTAAAATCATGTATATCATTAATTGAAAAGGAATATTATTATAAGACACCACATTTGTAGAAAACATTTTCATAAGGGTGAGATCAATGTTCAATTTATTAGCATTCAACATTAGGTCCATGTTATATTTATTAAGACATTGAATGTTTAGTGAATGAATTATAATAACCATGAATTATGCATGATGAATTTTATTTAAAATTAATTTAAAAATATTTAAGTTTTTTTGATCATTGTTTAAATGTATTTATTGATACATATGACTTCTTTTTTAATGATTTATTCATTTAAATTCTCTTAATTTGAAACAAAATCATATAGATTTATAAAAATACTATATAATTTTTCTTATTTCATTAAAATTACTGTTTTATTAAATCAAAATATGATTGAAATGTGTTATCAGAATCAGTAATGTTTATTTCCCTTTACCATCGTACCAAACCTAATTTTATATATCATTATCTCAAACAATTTTTTGAATTTGTATCATCTAAAAATCAGTTTTTTTCTTCTTAGTTGAAGTCAATATATCTCAGGATGATGATGATCACGAATCTTCTAGGAGAGTAAAGATAGTTTGATGAGATATATAAATAAATCTATATTGCATATCATTTCCAATCATGTAGTGCCTGATAGATTATTCATTGTGGATTTGAATAGAGTTACTTTTTTTATTATTAATATTTGTTCTATATGAAAACTAGAATTGTTTTTTTAGTATTTGATAATGGAATAATTTATCCATGCCATCTAAATAAATTTTTATCTAAATATTCTATTTACATCTAATGATTATGAATATGGGAATAGGGTAGTCATCGATAGTAAAGAGTGTTTGTTCTCCGTTATATTTTTCAATTACTGTCTATGATACCGCTGTATTGGTGGATTTTTTTACTCCCATAGAAAATTAACAATTAAACATCACAATTTTGAAATTTTAAATTCAATATAATTGAAAATTCATGACTTAACATAATATATATTGGTTGAAAATGAGTTTTGTGTATAGTGGTGGTTTTTGGTGAAGTTCATTAAACATTGGATTCTCCTTATGAAGAGATATTTTAGCTCTATAATTTAACATCTTATTACTATTTATAGTTATTCATTGACCTTATTTTTCATCATTCTTTTGTTGGGTCACATTTAAGGATTCTTATTTTAAAAATAGTAATTTTATAACACATTCAAGGAAGTGCATAGTTGGAAAACTATTTTCTAAAACTATGCTCCCACCTAGATTAAACCATGAAAACCCAAATAGTTATGGTTTTCACGGTTGTCACATGGTTTGTAAAACCATACTCTTTCCTAGTAGAAACCATGACACATATTAGAGTGTTACATAGTTAAGGTTTATGCTTTGAAAACCCATGAATCCCTCTCCTAGAACTGTGAATGGGGTAATTTTTAATATAGAAAAATGTATAAAATTTTATAAACCCTCAATAATTTTCCCAACTCTACCCTAACATGGCCTATAACAAAATTACAAGGTGTAATTGATTTAAATTACTTTTTTGCCTCCTCCAGACAACTTATAATTTGGATGGATGCCCAGAGAACATCACTTGATTCCTCCCAAGAAGGGGATCTTCTCTCATTATTCATCTCCCTCACTCTTCTTCTATCCTCCTTAGGTTTGTCAAATAAGATATTTTAAATTCATTAATAATCATTTTTTCTGGGATATTTGACCTAGGTTTGATTCATTGATATCTCTTCTTAGCATTATTCATGCTTTCTTCCTATTTCGAGTGTTGTGATATGAGATCATTATATTAAGGATGGTAGTCTCGTCTATGTTTTCCCAATTTTATAACCCATGATTTTATTGATTTAACATAAAAAAATTTGTACTATTTTTAAAATAAACATTCATGAATATTTTATGTCTTTATTGAAATCGTATAGATTTTTCGTAAATCTCAAAATTACAATGAATTGTGAAGTGATTTAATATTTATGAAATTGTGAAATTTATTGGTCAAATTAATTTGTTAAATTTTTACTTGGGGTAAAATGATTAATTTATTTTATAATAACCAATTTTTTGTTTTATATTTTAAAATTCCTGATTTGATTAAGACCAATGTTTTGGTTTTTAAATATAATTTGTCATATTGAAATGGAAAATGAGGAAGTTTTATTTCAAATGGTTTTGAAATAGTTTTATAATTGTTGATTTATTGTTATAGAACATGCATGACTATGTAGTTAGTTTGATATTTAGGACAAAAATTCTAGGATGGTAATAGTCAAGCAACAGATTGGTGCTTTATAACTCTAACAGATAGATATTATCTATAGAGGGATATTGTTGAGTCCTCTATAGATATTGTATGAGAAACGTGTGAGGATGTTTTCATTTTCACTATATGAGTGTGTGAGGATCCTAAAACCTACAACACTCTTTCCTCTTGGTAGATGACCATGTTGAGTATTTTTAATTCTTTTCATATATATATTCAATTTTCATAAAATTAAATAACAAATTCTTTGTGATTTATATAATATTCATTTTATAAAATGTTTATTAATCCATTACATTTTATTTTTCTATAATTTCAAAGGATTTTTTGTTTTTAATAGGCAACAGTATCGAAGTTCCTTGTTTTACTAACTCTTATTCTCCACCTTGCAATTTCATGAGATACAAATATTCATGATGGTTACACAAGTAGACATAATTATCAAATGTCTAATGTTTTCTTATAAAATACTCCACTTTTCCTCTAAATTTACCATGTCTATCCAAAACACCACTAAAATTCAATCCTTTAAACATTTAATTCCAAAAATGGTTGACCTCAAAATCATTAAATAATTAGCGGAGACAAGAATTTATAGTCATATATTGAAAAATAAGATCCAATTAAAATTAATTGTTTCAAGTGGTAAAATATAATATGTTGTACATTTAAAAATAAAGGAAGTGAAGTAGAATTTTTTAATTAATCAGTAGTCTGAAAAGTAAAAAAAAATACCTATATTATTCATCATTGATATTGTGCTTCCTCAATGACTCAAAATCATAAACCTAATAATATTCTAGATAAACCACAAGATTGATATTAAGTCTTTATTTTCCCTTCTGTGTCTCTTTCCAAAGAAGTGATTTTCAATGTTATGCCTGAAGACTCCTCTTCGATATTTTCATCAAGGGCCACCATTAAATACATTCATTATTATAACAATAAAATGAAAAAATCAAAATAATAAAAATAATAGTAAACATGGAATGACACAATGAGATACTATATGAATGATATAACATCTGTAAAAGAAATATTGAATAATTTATATTCAGCTAGAAGATCTAAATTAAAAATAAATAATTTAATGAAATGATTGCAATCTTGCAATCATATCTGGTTTATGAGTCGAATCAAAATAGATCAGGATAAATTTAGATGGACAATCCTATTTTAGGTTAAATGTAAATAAAAATTTATTTATATACCATGCAATTTGAGGTGTGGCAATGTCAAAAATGTTGGTTGACTAAACACCATATGTTAAACAGGAGATTCATCCCCTGCAAACAAAACATCCAATAACCAAGCTTAAAACCCAATAGTAGGTAGGAAATTCATGAAAGAGACTTGGGAAGTTATTTATAAAGATTTAAAAATTCAATATTGGAATGAAAAAACGTAAATAGTTGTTTTAAATTGTAAAACACAATGTTAAATGTGATTTTTTAAATTTTCAATCCTCCACATTCCAGTTAATTTCACTTGACCGAATATTCTAAAGAAATCAATGTTTAATATAAAATATAATAATTCTATGATCACAAATAATTCTATATTAATTGAATGAAAGGTGTATATAAACACCACAACCGCAACCAAACAATACTAACTTCATTATTAAAGGATAGATGTAAACTAATCTGTATTAGATATTAAATTAAAACTAAAATGTAATCCCTATTTCAATCAATCATAGAGTAATAAAGCAACAATTTAAATAGAAATATCATGTTCTATTTAAATTGAATTTTAAGTAAGAATATAAACTACCAAATTTTATCTATATAAATATTATAACATTATCCACTATAACATTTAGCTTTGTGTATATGGTTTTATTTCCCTACGAGTCTGATAAAAATTATCCCCTTCATACCTCTAGTCTCTGAAAAGTACATTCATTCCACCAAAAGTCTTATTTTTACCCATGGTATCTTGTTCGGAGATCCCAACAACATGAGAAGCTGAAACATAAAGTGAACCGTTCCTAACATCCATAACCTATCATGGGAAATGACATGCTCATTAAAACTAACAAAAAACTAATCTTTCTAAAAATAATGTAATTTCTTATCTTGAACTTGAAATGCAACAAAATCTTGAGACCCTTCATCTTCAATTTCCAACAGAGATAAATTCTTAGTAAAATCTAGACCATCTCCTTAAATTACTTCCATAGCACCATCATTACTTCATCCCTATAATAGAAGACCATATAACACATAGTTGAATTCCTATACACATGCATTTTCTTATCCCGCTAAACATTCAATGGAGTGTCAACTCCATCAGTGCACTGTAAAATGTAATGCTCTATATTTAAGCTTACCTGCTAAGAGACTAAACCTTTATTAGGATTCTGTAGAAACATATTTATAATCATTATTATCACCATTACAAGTAAAAAAGAAAATTCAATCAGAACTATCTTTATGTATGCCTCCTCAAGTAAATGTAGTATACTAATTGGGTTTGAACTCAAATAAATTGTGATTTTCAATCTCAAACTCAACTCAACATCATAATAATTATATTTCACAATAAAAATAAAGATTCACAAATTCAGTAGTGATAAATGATATTTTCAGTTGTTTCAAAATTATATTCAATTATAAACATAAAAGGCTAGATAGTTTCCTCATTTCAATTCATTATCAACATGGAAATTATCAAATAATTTTGAGGGTGCACATGTACAATTAAAATCTCAAAATAAAAATTAACACAACCAAAATAGTATCAATATAAATGAAATAATTTTATGAGTACAAACATGTTGTAAAAAATAGAATTTACTCTGCTAGAGTTGTATACATCCTGCCTGCCATATTGCACTAGAGAAAATGCCTTTCAACTAGAACATACTGGCCATCATTTTCCTCTTTTTTCAAGTTTTATTTATCTGGTAGTAAACTATATTAATCTATTTTTTATCTTGTTTTGTCAATAGTTACTTCATTTCCAAAAAACTAGGTTTAGTGCAAAATATAGAAAAGGATGGTCTGGTCATTCAAAATAAGAAGACTCATCTCTCTATACCTATGTTTTCTTTGTTTTTTTTATATTGGTTTCTAGTATTTACTTTTAATGTTGTTTCTTGTTTAATAAAACTTATACATGGTCAATTTTTGTTGTCCATACCTCTCAAATTGTTTAGTATGTTATATGTTATTACGGTATATATACATTGCACTAAATTAGTTATAAAGACCTTGCAGACTGATATATTCACAAACATACACATTTGATGTAATTACTATTAAGACCAAAATATTTATAAACTTAATAGATATAAGTTATAGAAAAATTTAAACCTAAACATTTACAGACATGTATATATATTTTGAATAAAATAATTTTAAAAAAAATCCAAAATTTAGTCACAAAAATGAACAGATATTTTTTAGTATGTGATAAAATTAAGTTACCAAAAATATGCAAGCCTTGATAATCACGAAATTTACATTGGTATAAGTTAATCATAAAATTAATATAAATATAAATTTAAAATAAATATAAATTTAATATAAATATAAATTTAAAATAAATATAAATTTAAAATAAATATAAATTTAAAACATTAAAATAACAGAACAACACATGTTTTATATAATTCCAAATGTCAAAATATTTTCCATGGTGCATTGTAAGATCATTGCGAAAAATATTGAAAAGGATTATTAACATGAAAGTATAAATCAAATTAATAATATGATAAAACATCCAAGTGATTCATTGATGAAAAAATTAAACATATAAATTTTATTCTTTCAAGTAAAACTATAATGCAATTTCTGCCATATCTTTTACAATGCCATTGATGTTGTAAAATGAAGCATTATCAGCTAAACTGGAGACTCCACCCCTATAAAGAAAACATTAAATAGCCTAACAAGAAAACATATCATATTCATGAAAAGTGAGAGAGGTATCAGTTGATAATTTTTAATAAATCATGATTCAGGTATCAAATGAAAAATGCATCACATGTCAATATGAATGTGTGTGGTATAATTTATTAACCTCTATCATACTCAATTATAATTCCTTGAACAGTTAGACTATGAATTCAATGATTATCAACATATATAATAATTACATGATCCTAGAAAAATAAAAATTCAAAAAAAAATCCAAAAAATGGATCATTAGATAAGAAATGAGATAATGAATCGAGATAGTGATGGATGGAAACCTACCTCATCAGGGTAGTTAATTAGAATTCATTGTGTCCTTATGAAACTCTGTTAGCTTCCATAATAAATGTATAAACCAGGATGAACCCCAGTTCAATTTCAATTATCTCAATACATCCTCTTCATTGGTATTTATATGAGGGTGCAGTTTCTATCAGTTCTGGAATCACAATTCAGAGATGAAATTATCAATCCCACATGAATCTGAATCATGAAAATGTGAATCTGCGAACAGGTGACGTCCAAAACTCTATCGTCGAGGTTGAGATGTCTTTTTTAATGAGTCATGTAGTTGTCGTGTTAAGATCAAGATCTAAGTCGATGATCCCCTCATCACTGTAGATATTAGAAAACATTGACTACAAGATATGGGGTATTACAGATCTCGTGACCTCCTTAGTAATCGTCTAAAAAAGATAATCCATTGTCTCCCTCCATATCTGAGAATGGTTGTAGAATTGTTGACTTCCCGATGAGGAATCTGTAACCAATCACGTCTGAACATGAAGATGGACCAGATATGAGAATTTATTAAAGATGATTCCTTGTCAGATCTGGTGGATCATGAGGCGGAGGAGGTCGAGGCGGATGATCCCGAGGAAGATGAGATGGAAATTTGAGGGGAAACCCAGATTGCATCATCAAGTATTAGTAACCCTAGAAATTTGAGACTCTATAAGGTTTGCATTGTAGGGTAAGAGGAATAGGCGGTTGTGTAGGGTTTCAAGGTTTCAGAATTGTGGGAGGATATTGGAAACCCTACAAAATCATGGAATTATGGGAGGAGGTTTCAAACTCGTGGTAGTAAATTCGAAACATGGGGTCACGAATGGAATGTAGCTTTCAGAATTGAGGGAAGAGGTTTTAGGGTCATGGGTGCAGATTGGAAGTGCGGGATTGTGTGGGGTTTCCAGGTCATGGAATCATGGGAGAATACTGGAATTCTGGGAGTGGAAATCATGGAGGGAGATGGAGCACGAGTAGTTTCACATGTGGAATAGATCCAAACAGATTAGTATATTAAATAGATATTGATAACATACACATTTTAATTATTAGTGGAATCATATATATAACCGTTGGTGGAAACCTAATGGTAATTTATATAAAACCCTACTATTTCTTTCATGGGTTTGTATATTTCCTCTATCCATATTTGAGTAGGGGGATCTTCTATATAAAGGTGGAATTTATTGTTAATCATCTGGTCATGGAGTTTTGTGTTTGTCAATACATGGGATCATTTATCTTGTTCATTTTGGTAAACTATGGTTCTAATTTGGTTTTAATACCTATATTAATTCTAGTACTACTATACTTGTGGATATTTATTTTGATCATAATGAGTTGTATCTATTTATTTCAATGTTTATAAAGAAAAAACATTACAACCATTATCTACTCTAATGATAGGTTCTAGTCACCAACCTATGGGTAGTAAGAATTCTGTTTGGTGTATATTGAGATCAGCTTTGTTATTAGGGTACAACGGTATCTAAAACGGTTCTTGGAAAAATGGTATCATATGTATAGGTTAAATAAATTTCATTGATTATAGTATGAATTTTGAGATCATGAAAAGGAATAGGAGGTAGTATTGATTGAGTACGTGAAGATATCTCATTATAATGAACCTTAAGTCACCAGCGGTGGTATGAGAATGATGTCTTGATGATTTTTTCTAGTATTTTAAATGATTTTGATTTGGTAGAATGAAATATAATTACTATATATATCTGATGGTAATAAATTTCATGTTACTATTGTTAGAGTTATGATTAGTGTAATGTTCTGATATCTCTAATGTTTTTAACCGATGTTATGTCACATCATTCCTATAAGAATGAATTTTAAATCAGTTCTAGGAGGAGGATTCTAATGAACCACAATGATAAAATCCTTATATGGACCTGAATCTAGTTGAGGCTATTTTTAAATCCTTCCATGCGTTAGGGAAGAAACCTAAAACCATTCCTCTCTAACCTAAAGTTGTGAAACCTCACATAGATGACTTACAGAATCATGATCAGGATTTCCTTTTCCATATTCCAACATTTTTTAAGGCTCTATTGATACCTATAAATATGTGGTATGGTTGATGAGTATTTTTATTTTGTTTCATTTAATTGAGATGCCAGATTAGATTAATGTGAAACGTTCCACCTTCATGATAGAAGTAACTAGATGGAGATATTGCGACATAATGATAATGGTGATGAATAATGGGAGATTATAGTGTAAGTACGTTAAAATTATTTTCTCCAACAATTTATATCCAAATTATATGGGGTTGTATAAGCCTATAGAGTTATCTAAACATGAGAAGGCTTCGAAGACCATGACTATGTATGTAAATCACTTTGTTCAGCTGGTGTATTTCACTCAGATTATTTCAAATGAGAAGATGAATACACAATATTTTGAGATGGTACTTTGATCTGATATCCGTTATTGGGTTTTCTTCCTAAATATCTCTTCTTATACTATGATGTAGGATAGAACATTGATGGTCAATCCTAATCTATCTGTTAATTCAAATGTTTTAAGATTGTTTTCTCCCAGTGGGTATTCTATGAGTTATATCAATTTAAAGAGGATGCTTGACGATTCTCATGGTGGTCACCAATAAATGTAATCATATGGACCACTTGTATTTATTGGAAAAATCCATATAATTTAATATAATTGTAACATACCTGAGAACTCAAAAGGGGTTTTCACTGATTCACACATGATATATGGTTCATATAGAAGTCCATGTAACCTACATAATTTATTTCATTTAATTTATATTCCACTTTGTTGTATTGGATCATTAGTGATGAAATTCATTACGAGTAAATCAAATGATTCAAGAATAGAGGGTTTCAAGTCCCAGAAATCGAAAATGATGCATTTTTTCATAGTGGATGTCTCTCTAGAGAAAGATGATTTCGGTCCAGTAGATTTGAGAGGTGTCATCACTACTAATTTACAATCAGTGTCTACATTATTTGATACTAGTGGGTGTCATTCATTTATTTAAACTCATATTGTATGTTTTCTAAAACCTCATATGGATCTTTTATCTTATTCGATAGAAATTATTACAACCCATAAATAGTTATAGATAAAGTTCACCATTGTCTAAATTTTATACTATGTTTATAAGAGATTGATATTTAATATTATTATATATTTCTCAACATGAAACATAATAATGACATTTTTAGTATGGATTGACTAATTTATAATAAGTCCACAATGGGTTTCTAACATCTGTGGGTCTCCTTTATTACACCTAATGGGATGTTCCATTTCATTCTTGGAGAATGGGACCTCAGGTCGAGTAGAGAAAGAATTTTATATACAGATCCATGGAAATTAAATTTAGTGATATTTTTACGTGGATTCGAAATATTTTACATTTGATCTTCTTGTTGTTGTTTTTGAGTATCCTGATTGTTTTCCTTTTGAACTCTATAGTCTTGAACTGGCATGGGAGGTAGAATTTTCTATTACATTTTTATAAGGTACAAATTTGATATCCATTCCCACTTAACATATAGAACAAGCTAAAATGAAAAAAAATGAAGACTCAGTTGGTTGATATTTCATTTAATATATTCATACACCCACTTGTGTCACCTTGAGTAGTGCCTCTTCTCTTGGCAATGAATGTTTATGGGTCAGCTCACCATTATTTTTATTACAAAAAACTATACTGATTAATGTAAAGGAAAAGTATATTTCTCTAGATATTGATGGTCCATTTCATAGACTGAATGGGGTGGGGGACGTTTCAGTTATTAATCTTCATTTAGGTTATAATCGTTTATATATTAAAGAATATGACCTTACAAAAACAACCTTTCCAAGAAGTATGGCCATTATGTGTACCTTATAAATATATTTGGTCCAACCTATCTATTTTTTGCCTTTATGGATTTGATTAATAGAGTTTTCTATGAGTATTCATGTACATTCTTGGTGGTATTTAATGATGAAAACTTTTTTACTCTATATCCGAGGAGGACAATGTGCATCATTTCAAAGCAGTTCTAGAACTGTTGAGAAATAAATGACATTTGGCCTAGCTATCATAATATGGTTTGTAGATTTTGGAAGTATCCTTTTTGGGAAACATGGTGTTTGAAGATAAAATATCAACTCACCCAAAAAAGTTGAAACCCACCATTACATGGAAGAAATAATGAGTTGTTTTTGTGAATTTGAGCATTATTATTTTAGTAGTATATAATCACCCTTTTTAATGTATTTATCAATGTTGTATTCTACAATGAACATACTAACTCATAAGGGTGTTATTTTTATTGGGATGTATAATTTCAATGTTATTTTGTTGATATGAAACTAATTTTGACTTCTAAACTATTTTTTACTCTTCCTAATCTTGAGTAGGGCTATATTGTCTTTTAGGATACATCGAGTTCAGGTTTTTGATATTTTCATAAGTAGGGTGATTATACTACAGCCGATGGATCTCAACATCTTATACCAAATGAGCAAAATTATCTAACTGATGATATTGATCTCAAAACTAGGATTCATGAAGATAAGAGTTAGAGTCATTACATCTTTGGAGAATTGTTTATGATTTATTCCAACCAACAAATCATGTTTTGAATATTTTGTAAAAAATAATTGACCCTCCTCCAGAGGAATTTTGTATACGACAAAAATTCAATAGATTTCCATAACTTCTATACCATAAGGAAGGAAAATTCCATCACCGATTCATGGACTAGGAAACATTTAACACATGATGTGATGGAATCATCATAAGAGTAGAACTTGATGGCTATTTTTTCACATTTTCATATTTGAGTTCAGGAAATAGGGGATGTGGTTTATTTGGATTGTGATTTTTATAACTCAACTATTCATGAGATGGTCCTTATAGACTATCATGTTGTTGATGAGTTACATAGCATTAGATGCACTATTTATGGTGTGTAATCATTTATGTGTAGTTATATTTGAAGGATTTTATTATGTGTTTTTTGAATCAATTATCATACAGTTAGTGGTGAGAAAATTTTGGATGGGGGGTTTCAATGATTCCTAGAGGTTTGGGAAGTTATGATCTAAAAATATGTTCTATTATATCGATGTATGATTCTAGTTTCCTTGAATGAAATATAGAATTTTTGATTTTATATATCATTGTCATACTACCCAACAGGTCAATACAGAGAACTATACAATTTCGAATTTTCTTCATTATCTTTCGATGTTGACATGGATGTGGGATGATATATCAATGGAAATGTTTTCTTGGTTTTTAAATAACCAGAGATATAAGAATGAAAACCAGGTTTTGATCGATAGGGTGACCAAAGAAGTCCACTTTATAATCTTTTTTCATAAAACCATAGTTGAGGAGTTGGGAAATATCTATTTGAAATAGATTATTCCTTTTAATGGAGTTCCATATACTATATTATCTAATCAGGATCATCAATTTACTTCTTAATTTGGGAATGTCCATCATTAGGACCGAGATATCATGTTTATTTAAGTACAAAATATCATCCACAATTTTAGATTCGAACGAAGAGATATATTTAGATTCTTGAGGATATTCATTATGGCTTCATCCTAGATTTTGGTTGGGCTTGCTGGATCATTTAGTGCTCGTTGGGTTATCATATAACAAAATTCTATAGTCCAAAATCACAATTTCATATTTTTTTGCGTTGTATATATGACATTGTTAATATTATTTATATTAGTTGTAGATCAGTTTAAGTTCCTTGGTTGGGCCAAGATTTTTTCAAGAGAAGATAATAATGATTCAACTGATTCATAATACAATTTTGATGGAATATATTTAGTATATGTATTATGATAATCACCATTACAAACATTGGGAAATTTTAGTTGGTGATCAAGTGTTCTTGATTGTTTCACCCCATTAGGTCTTTGATGGATTGGGATGAAAGGGAAACCTACGTCCCATTTTTTGCAACATTTTGTGGTTATTGATTATGGGGAAAAATTGGTTACCATGTTTCACATATTATATTTCTGACAACTATACATAATTGTTTCCATGTAATATAGCTATGAATGTTTCTATCAGATCTATATCAAATTTTGGGCTAGTGTGATCTCAATATTGAGCTAGATTTATCCGTGATTGAGAATATTGTTCAGATTGATGTTTCTAAAACCAAGGTACTTCATGTGAATATGATAACTACAGTATAATTACTGTGTAAGCATGGTTATTATTCTCTTGATGTGTGGGAGATAATGTCA
Source organism: Viscum album (assembly GCA_963277665.1). Classification (NCBI taxonomy): domain Eukaryota; kingdom Viridiplantae; phylum Streptophyta; class Magnoliopsida; order Santalales; family Viscaceae; genus Viscum; species Viscum album. Next base: position 278,199,160 of record OY728161.1, on the reverse strand, counting down.
TTAATAATATATTATTGGCCTAATTTTTATGATATTCCAACAGTTGACATGATTTTGGGGATAAAATGATTCTATGGTGGGGTGGTTGTAATATCTATTTTCAATATTGTTGTACACATTTACAATATTTTTAACTATTTATATGTTGGATCTCATTTTCGGGTCATTCATATAGAAACATTTAGAATTTTGGATCGTTCTGGGCAATATATGGATTCCACATAGTTTCTCATACCTTACGACCACTAAGGGTAAACCACGAAAACCAAAACAATATGAGTTTGGATGTATGGTGAACATTTTGAAAAACTATTCCTGCACCTCGTATAAACCATTATTCCCATTATAGGTATCATGTTTGGGGAGAACATTTTGATAAACCATGCGACACCCTCTAAAAACCAATTGACACTAATTTTTCAATCAAAAAAATGTTTTAATTTTCATAACCCTCCATATGTTATGAATACTAAGCCTAAATCAACATAGAAGTATTTCCATGGTTGAGAAGGCTATAAATATACTATTTTGCCTCCTCCAAACCCATTTTGTTGAGGATTATTTCCTGGAGAACATCGTTCTATTCAACTTTGTTAAGTGATCTTATCCTATTATTCCTCGCATTCTCTCTTCTTACTTCTGAATCATGTTTTTTTAAATAATATCATGATGATGGATCTAAGATTTATTTTTTATCCCAGATATTGTTTGGATTTCATGATCTCTATTTCAGATGTTCTACATTGGATCTTCCGGTTCTGGGTGTTGTGATACGAGATCAATATATTATGGTCAGTGATTACATTTATAATTTCCTAATTATATAACCCCTAATTTTTTTATTTAAGTTATAATGATTTCACTTTTACAAAGAAATTATTGTGTAATATAAGTTGGGATTTAAATTAAAATGGGATAGATTATGGTGAAAACATCCAATTCCAATAAATTTGTTTTGAACTAAAATTTATTGATGTAACAAATTCATTTGTTAAACTAATTTCTAAAAACTAAATTGAGATAAATGGAATAAATTGATTTGATGTGAATCAATGATTTTTTTTATTAGTAAAAAATAAATTTTTGATTAAAAATTCATGCTTTTTTTATAGAGAAATTAGAATATATTTATAGAAAATAGGGAAATTCTATTTTAAATTGTTTTAAAATAATTTTCTTGTTGCAGATTGATTCTTTGAGAACATACAATCCCAGGTAGTTAGTTAGTTTTTGTGAAAAAAATAGTACATGAATTCCCTATAAATTGATTTATCCTTTACAAATCTCAAAATTAAATACCTAAATAGATCTTATACCTTGTGGATTGTTGATGAGCCCACTCTATCCATTTTCTAAGGGATGTGTTGACACATTTCCATTATCACTATATGATTTTATAATGATCCCATAACATAGAACTATTAGGCCTCTTGGAAGATGACGATGTTTCTTATTTGAAATTATTTTGATATATATACATTCCAGTTTTAGTAAACTGCCTGGCACATGCCTTGTGAATTATATAAACTATTCTATTTAAAATATTTATTAAGAAGTTGTTATAATTAATTACATCAATAGAAATGTTTTCCATGTTTTTTTAATATGAGACTATATGTCCATGCCTTAATTTAAATTTAAACAATGAATTGTTTTATTATTATTCAACAATTTTACTGAAAATTTTGTGAGACCTTATTATAATTTTATCACAGACCACACCTCTATCTTTGGGAGTTTTTAGATTTCCTCTTACCATGTTCGAACAAGGGTAAGGTTCCACTTAGAGGTGGCATTTTTTTGTTAGTGATATTGTCATAGAGTGAAGTGTACATTGGGAAAAGGGATATTTTCTCTTAAACTTTTTAGTAACTTATGGTTCCACATTGAATTTATATACCTATTAGACATATTGTACTATTATCTATATGGATTATTTTTTGAGGATACTAACATGTATCTTTTTTATTCAATTTATGTGGAAATAAGGTTCCCCCCATTATCTTGTATGATTCAAAGTTCTAGTCACCAACTTGTCAGGATTGAGAATTCCCTTTTGGATATCTCAAGATCATTTTAGATATCTGTGTTTTATGGTATCCATGATGGTTCATGATATTAAAGTATTAATATTTTTTTCAAAAACAAAATTTTCACATCATTCAGATAAACCAACTTATATTCTTGTTTATTCGTATTAAAGTGTTAAAAAATAATATTTGAAAATAATCACACTTCCAAAAAAATGATGAATTATTTTTTGATTGCAAAAATATATTGATTACGGTGGTATTGAATGAAATATGTTTCATAGTGCAATCAAATTGAATTAGTACACCCTTAAATGGATGAATATTAAATGGAATCATAGTCAATGCATGTGTCTTGATTATTAGGTTAATAATTATTATAAATTAAAAAAATCTATATTCTTTCTAAGAATGGAGATATAATTTATCCTAGTTTGAAACCAGATGAAATTGATGATTTTGATTACACGATTGAGGAATAATCTCATGCTAATGTAGATCTTGTTAATGAATCCTAAAGTGATTATATGGTAATATTATAAAGTACTATAGTTAATGATCTTATTGTAAAGGGAAAACCTATAATAGAATATGTATCCCTTTATCATGAAGTTCTCATGAATCCTAGTATTTTAGTTGAAGTTACTAATGCTACTGAAGATCCAGTGTATGCTATAGTAATTGAAAGAGATGTAACACCATAGGGGGAGAGAGTTCCATTATCTATGTTTTTTGGAAAATCACTCATTGACTTATAATGTGACCAGGATATAAATATTATAATGGTAGATATTCCTTCTATTATTGATATGGGTGACCCACCATCTAGGATTACTTACCTTCTAGTAAATAATCCGCTCCAAATAACTATATCATTTTTATGGGTGTAACTAATCATAATTATTATTATGATAAATATATAATGAATGATTCTATGGACGATAATTAGGATGTTAAAATGGATTATATTAATGATATGGGTTAGGAAGATGGAAATGATGATTATTATTTCTATCCTCCTGATCGAAATGGACATGCTCAGGTTTTTGAATTAAGGGAAGAACTATTATTAATTCCCAAGATTCCATCAACTCTTATTCCATAAGGTTAATTCAAACATTAGTGTTATATGTATCTTCTAAATATTTGGATTCTCCTTATTCTAGATAGGAACTATGAAATATTCCCTGAGAAGAACCTTTTTTGAATGCTCTCCCAGACCAATGTTAATGGCCAAAAACAATTCTGATGAAGAATCAGAGGCCTTTGTGATGAAATTGACAGAACGCCATAGGTATTATCTCCTAAATAACTATATTTGAGATGATATACAATGTCAATTGAAATTTATTATAATTTTGATGATTATTTATTTCTAAATATTCTAATCCTCATGATCAATATTCTATTGGCCATTCTCGACCTACTCCATCTCATGAATTTGGACTATTCTTTGTACATTATCTAGTGATGACATCTGCGAATTTTAAATAGTTCATGAATGATCTTTTATAAGTATTAATGGAATTTTTCATATTTATTATTTAGTATAATACTCATGGTTGAGATGAGGACTTTCCATACAATGTTTAAACTCTCATCTCCCACATCATAACTATGTTATTCTAAACATAATCTATATAATCCATGAAATTTTGTATTTTATATATGAAATTGAATGTTTTTAAAGTCACATTGTATCTATGAGAGATAATAGGATTGATATATTGTCTACTATGGACTTAATATATCTCTATGTGGTAACAAGTTCATCTTAACCATCCACTTAAACATCATAACCCACTCCATACTCATTAGTTGATGATGGGGATCTTATTATAGTGTTTGTTAATTTTTAGATTCAAAATATCATAGATATATTTAAAAATACCCTAAATAAAGTGGACCATAAAATTTTTACTCATTGAGGAAAATAGAATGATTTTATTAAAGAAGAATAAATTTTTAATTTTGAAGATTAAAGTGTAATCAAGTGTGAACATAAGTGCATCTCATAAGGAATTATACCATGGATGATCTAAAGACATGGATCCTTTCATTGGATAGAATTTTTTTGATGCACCATCAAAAAACTACCTTCAAAGATAAATTAGAGATGTTATTAGTGATAACAAGTCTTCTTAATCATTTTATGTAAAGACATTTTATTTCCATCATTTTATGGAACAAATGACAGTATATATGAATGATATCACTGGAATCATCAAACATCACATATATATTTATAATGCTTCTATGTTATTAAAGATTTATATTTTTATCCCTCACATATATACATATCAATACAATTCCCCATCCATAGTTTCAACTTCTAATGCCTCATATATTTCAACCTCTACTTCACCTATGTCGCCTCTATGACTTTTTGATCCCTTCATTACTCAACCCCTTAGGTAAAAATGAGTGAATATTAATGCATATTCTATTATAATACCTCTTGTAACTCCTTGGAATAATGATCATGGACATGCACCTATGATTGGAAAAGTAATGGATCCCATTTAAACTGTTACACATCTCAACCCAGAGGATACTTATTCTGATTAGACCTGGATAGGTTATATGTATCCTTTTTTAAAGCTTAATAAAATAAATTTTTTCTTATTTATATTATTTATATTTTCTCATATATTTTTTACTCATTCCCCGTTTATAATTTATTTTTATAATCTCAAAGTTGGAGTAAAAAATATTTTACCACTAAATGAGGAATAAATTATTTCAAGTGTATAATATGGAATTTTAATAATCTAAAATGATTTTTTATTATTTTTAATTGCATGGTATGAATGATTATAAAATATAATGTCAAATAATAAATATTTTGAGTAATTATTTATGTCCTTTTCCATTATCATAAAGACTTTATTTTTTTATTATCTTACTCCAAGAATTACCTATTTTAGTAGTCACAAATCATGTTTTTGTTATTTATAATCCCATTAATGTTAAATTCATATTAAATAATTCTCCGTTAAATAATGAAAATTTTGATAAATCATTCATTTACAATTATGTATATGTGATCAATTGAATGACAACAAGATTCACCATGGATGGTATATGTTAATTGATCGAAGAGAACATAAGAAAAAATTGAACAAAAAGAAGAAAAATCTAAGTGACTCCAAATTATAGATCAAGGTAATAAAATGATCAATCTATTTTTTTAAAAAAATTTATAGATTGATTTTATGATATGTGGATAAACTAAAGGGCTTGTTGGATCAACCACATGATTAACAATGTGACCCTAAGGCCCAATAAAATAAATTATTCTAATTAAAAGGATTTTAAAAAAATTCACGCATTGACCTCATGATAAAATGAAACTTATGTGGTTTTATTCTCAATTTGATAATTTAATGGACTAACCATAAATAAAAAATATTGAACATAGGTACGGTGATTGAAAAATATATTATATTAAAGAATCAAAAGTGTATCGATCAAAAGGTAAATTCTAATGTGTAACCATTAATAAAACTTGGCCAAAAGTAAGAATTAAATTATTTTTTTATTAAATATATTAATCCGACTTCCATTATATATAGACTTAAATTCATCTTAGAAGCATTTATTCAGCCCAAATTTCTTACAACGGAATAATGATCTTTAATGATTATTTTTAAATGGATTTTTTTAGAGGTATTATATTGAAAAGGATAAAAAAATATGAAACAATACACATGACACAACTATGATAATATTAAGAAAATATAATCATGGGACATAGAGATACATTGGATTTTTTTGTAAAAACGATCAAATAATTCTATATTTTTGCTCATATAAAACTCTATTATAGCCTTATCTTCTATGACACATCATGTAATTGTCAAATGTTTGAACACATCAACTCCAAATAAAATGATGAATATTCACATAGGATAATCATATATATAATTATGAAACTATATAATCTACTTCAATGAATTAATTCCATTAAAATTAACAAATTGTAATACTTATCAGTTGTGTGTGATTTTTATTTTATATATTTTAGTATGTATTCATGAACTATAATTGATAGTTATAGACCCTCTCCTTATAATTTATATTTATTCTCCCATAATAAATTACAGAGGAGGTTGTGTATCCTGGATTACTTGTGTGTAGTTGTTAACATTTATCATTCCAATATAAAACTATGGAAGAGGCTCTTTTTATTATAGACTATTTAATATAATTTATTAAAAACATATCCAGGTTTTGGATTGTTTATTTTATAATAAACTAAATGGATATTGGTGACATCAATGTAGATAGGAAAACGTCTCTTCTTGACAACAATCATATTTTCTATTTCACTATATTTTTAATCATTTTTTTAATAGATTATAATATAGATATGTATTGGCATTTTAAAAATTATAATAGAACATCAATTTGATAGTTAACCTTAATTAGTTTGACCCTATATTTGATTCCATTGAATCTTCTTTGATTTCTAAATTTATTTATAAAATTTTTAATTGAGTAATGACGAATCTTATAAGAATAATTTTTACGAATAAAATTGAATATTTCTGTTATTTGTGTGAAGTAGGATGTATTACACAAATTTGGATCTTTAGTTCGTAAATATTTTTCTATACAACTTCTAAATTGGAAACTCAATGAACCCCATTCTTTAGTTATCCACTATGAATGAAATTTGTTATTAGTGGTTTTATTTTCACATTTATTACAATTTATTATGATTTTTTTTTTAAATATGATCTATTTTATTTTTATTTTATAATATATTAATATTCGTCATTTTTAGAAAGTTTATGATACTAATAGAAAACAATATTTTAATTAATATAACTATTCTTAATGGACAATTAAAAATAAAATCCATAATGAGAGTATGGTTTTTCATATTTCGATATATATTCATGATAAATATGTGAAATCCCAAACCCGTAGAATATAATGGAATTCTAAAGAATAATATCCATGAGAATGAAAAATTAACAATATGAACACTTTATTATATGGTTTAGGAAAAATTAGACATAATAGAATATCAACATTAGATACAACTAGTCATATTTTTGATACACTTTCTATATCTCATGAAGGAACTTGTAATATGAAGAAAACATTATTGAATAAATATACTATTAAGTTATTCATTAAAAATTAAACCTTATGAACATATTTTACACATGATTCATATGTTCAATGATATCATAGAAACTATGATTTTCCATGGACAAGAAATAATGGAATAAAGTCAATTAATGAGAATCCTGATATTTCAACCAGATAAATGGAGAGGTGGTGTTGTATTTCTTAGATATCTATGTGACATGAACAAAATGAAACTAAATTATCTTAATATAAATCTCATGATGTGGGGATAAGAAAAAATATTAGAGAATGAGGATGATGAAAAAAAATAAAAAAAATTTACATTTAATGAAGAACAATGAATAAACAAATAATTTGTTAATGATGAATGTATATTTGGAAGTGATGGTGAAATTAAGAGTGATAATGAAATAGATCATCTAACGAACAATTTCATCATGTTCGTAAAGGGGATGACGTTTTTGGAATGAATAAGTGGGAGTAAGATGATATATTGAAAAATGGATGATTCATCTAATTAAAACACCGACGTCGAATTAAAGGTAAACAGAAACATAATGGATGAATACCCAAATCAAAATTACAAAATAAAATTTGGAGATAAGGATAAAATACCAAAATGAAAAAGAAATATACCTGGAGTTCATAAGAGGATAACTCATGTGACTCAAAATAAAAATAATAGTGTATAAATTAGAAAATATAATCTTTTATATATAGATTCTCTCTCTGTGGATATATATATATATATACTCTCATAATCCAAAAAAATTCATAATTAATTATTAAATAAGTTGAATAATTTTTCATCATTTTTTATGATACTTTCAATGATCTAAAAGAAAAATATAAAATAATGAAAATGGATAATTTATTTTGTTCAATAGAAGAATAATCTATTATCATTCAAAAATCAAATAACAAATATGTTAATATATAATACTGATTTGAAAAATGAAAATAAATAATTAAAAAGGGACATTGAATGTTATATTGGAATAACATAATCCATAATAAAATTATAGGAAGTCAATTAGACCCTAAACTTGAAGATACTTTTAGTTATCCACAAGGTAAAATAAAATAAACTATAAAAAAATTATTATTACAAATTCCAAATATAATTATTCTATTTATAAATATAATAAAAGTTATATAAATTTTAATAAAAATGTTTTTAATATAAAATATTTCCATTCAAGATATGTTAAATATGATTAATAAAGCCTATAAAATAAATTTGAAGCCCTGAAGGTTTGATTTATATACTTCCTTGACCTAAAGTGATATGGGAAACAATATAAATATTTCATTAATTGATTATAGGATAAATCTATATATAGTCTAATAAGAATCTTGGTTTTCTAGATGGTGGATATTCCAAACATATGACTAGTGATTATTCATGATATACAAATACTGTAATTTCTTATGGTTGGCTTTTCACTTTTGTTGTCAATGAAAAAGAATAAATCATTGGATTATATGGATTTGTTTGGACAATGTACAGTTTATAATTTATTAGGAAAAATTTTGAATAATGTTTTAGAATATTATTAAACCAATTATGTATGGGTGTTTCTAAAATATCATAAAAGTGAACCTCTTTCTAATTTTCTAAATATGATATATTGATATAAAACAACAGTGTAATTATAATAAATTCATTGATTAGAGATCATTGTTAAGTGTTTTATAATAAATAAAATGATTTTAACATTTTACAATATTTATATACTCACAATTTCTCACAACCAAAAACACCTCAACAAAATTGTGTCGTTGAAAGGATAAACATGACTCCTTGAGAAATATATAAAATAAAACGCATTGAATATGAAAATCATTTCTACATATGGGTTGATGATATTTAATCAGAAGTCTAGGAAATTAATAATATTATTAAAGGCTATGTGATGGAAAATATTCAATATTTATTAAGGAATTTTAGAAAACAAATAGTAAACTAATTTTGATATTTTGGATATATATTTTTTAGTCCTTGAAAAAATTATAATCTGGAAAAAATTCACCAAAAATTGAAGAAAGTATCCTTTTCTATTGAACCACAAGTAGTCCTTATGGTGTATCTAATAATATTATGATTTTATGAAACCAACTATTAATGTATATTTTACGGATATAGATCCAAATGAATCAGAAATTATTTTATAGAAACATGATGATGGTATTTATGATATTTATTTAAATAATACCTCAAAATCATCTGATAATTCTTGTTATTTTCTTCATAAATCACCCTATATTGATCTTATATATCTTCAAGAACCTGAATTTCAAGATTAAGTATCATGTAATGATATTCCTAGAATAATAAAAAAATTTAACCATGCCTGAGATTCTATAGATGGAAATATAGATATAAGAACTAATTCTTGTTCCTCACCATGAAACTATGATAAAAAACAATATTTATTTTCACATCTTGAAGCTAAAGAATTTAATGAAATAATCAATAATGAATTTTGGATAATAGTAATGTAATAAGAACCAAACTAGCTTAAAATAAATAATTTCTGTTAATTAATAAATAGACTAAGAGACTATATAACTATTTTAACTATAATGTTATATGGAAACAATGTTGTTTAGGGTTGAATTTTCATTTTAATCTAATGTTATTTGGTTGCATAAGGTAATATCAAAGAAGAATATATTAAATACGAAGAATATTTGGTTCCATTATCTAGATTTGTGGCCACCTGAATATTGCATTCATATAATGAACTTCTTAATTAAAATCTATATATAATGGATGTTAATAATTAATTCCCTATATATGTATTATTATTATTGTATTTCCCTAACTACGTCATGGATTTCAATAATATAATATTCAAAATAATTTTTTTAAATAATTTTTTGTAGCTTAAAAAAATATCCTATATCATTGTATGATAGGATCAATACATTTTAAAGTAAAATTTTTATAAAAAAGGAGATTCTAATAATAATATATATTTAAAAATATTTTTAATGGATTTATTTTCTGTTCGAATACATATTCATGATATGATTTTTTTCTTAGAAGAACCTAGATACCTAAAGAATCTAAAATGAAAAAAAAATTAATGAGTTTAATGTGTTGGTAAATTAACTTTCATAGATTTAAAAATTTTCAAGATAATAAAGAAATTTTTAAAATAAAAAATATGTAAAAAGTTATCCTAAATATATTTGGGTTGGATATTGTATCACCTTGATATTTTAAAATAGGTGCATCACGTTTGATTTAACTTTTGACACACCCCAAAAATATTATAAAAAATTTGAAAAGATGAGACTTTGTGATATATTTATTTTTAATGAAATTTAATCTCTTTGGTAGCTTGAGGTGCATGCAACATCGGGTTTGAAGAAAATATTACACTCAATTAACATTTTATTCTTTAAATATCCCCTATATAACATATCCATTATGTTAGTGGTTATGAATGAGAATAAGTAATTTGTTTTAAATTACATGGGTTACATAAGTAAAAAATAATATCAATGGTTATTTATAGATTAGAAATAAAAAATGAAGAATTTTTAATTGAAACAATTTCTTTTCATAAAAATTTCATTGGTCTAAATTTTGGATTAGTCATAATTTTCTCACATAATTTAGAATCAAATTTTACCAAGTCAATAAAATTTACAAAAAAAATTAAAATTCATTTTTTTAAAACTACATATCAAAATTATATTTGTGTTAGTATTTTATAATTTTAGGAGGGGGTTAATTTTTTATGAAAAGGGAAAAATATTGTATTTTGATTGAAAACTTTATTTCCATTAAAATTATTTTATATGCTAAATTATATATTAAACTAATTTTCAGTTAATAATATTTTAATAATTTTAATATTTATCACATTTATTTCATGTGAAACAATTTATGATTGAATTTTTATATTAAAAATATTATACTTAGGAAAAGGTTCTCTTACAAACCATTCTTTTTCATCGAATGTGCACGAATAATTTTTTTTTTCTTCATCTATGAATTGAATTTTAAAAAATGGAATATATATTTTTAATGAAAATAATTTATATTATCTAATAGCTAATGAATAATTTTTTAACATTACGAATTGTAAAAATCGTAGTGAGTAATTTATAAGAATAAGGTAAAAATCAGTTTACATTGTGGTAATTCTAGAAATAAATTGGTTGGAATTATGTAGAATCATGTAAAATAATAATTAAATAGCCATATTTAGAGAATATAATCTATATGATTATATAATGACCTGTCTATGTACTTTTTCATGAATTTTTTAGTTGAATTGATTCATAAAAAAATACCAAAAGTCTCCTCTTCCACACATATGAAAGGCCACCTCCTGTCATTCCTTTTTCACTTTTCCAAAGCCATTCCGATCAAACAAAACCTAAAAATATATATAAAATAAATACATAACAATATCCTAGAGTAAGTTTCAATATATAAAGATAGTATATTAATTATTTATGTTAAACTTGAAGATTTTAGTCTAAGAAAACATAATGCTTATAACTATGAATGTTCATAATACATAATCTTTCAACTCCTTATAATATTTTCCATATTGTACTTAATAATAACAATATTTTCTATTGTATACGTAGATTTTATTATTTAATTGATTAACATATATTTAACTATATTTCTATCAAATGGAAAATGAAATTGTGAATCGTGTGTACAAACGGACAATCGCCCAATGAACCGATGTAGTTCATTTTCCAGAATCAGTCATTAAGGTTGGATGTAATTATAGATTTAACATTTATATATTATTTTTATGATAATATTATAAATTTTTAATTTTAATATTATATATACCTTTTTTATTCAATTTTGTGAGGGATATGATATCATCGCTCATGTATACTGTCAATTAATGCCACTCAATGCGATGTGATTTTTTCACTTATCATTTACATGGAAGGAATTATACATAAAATATAATGAATATTTGTTATAATTGTGATCTAGGAAATAGCTAGAAATATGTTATGATATGTATATTATTACCTTCAAATCATTCTGAAAAAAATAATGTCACTCATCCGTAAGTGTATACTACAACCTCCACATAACGATATGATTTTTTATTTTCATTTTTCATGTATGGATATATGGATGTATTTAATAATTTGAGTGATATGTATAACAAAATAATTATTATTTAAAGGTAAAATAATTTTTGTTTTTTATTATTTTCATTCCTTGAGATAAATGTAATAGTTTTTATGCAAACATATGGCCTACTATTTTCTTTTATTGTGTAATCCATTTTCTATGTCTAAATTTAAAATATTAGTAAATATAAAAATATTATGAATATATTTTATATTCATTTAATTTTTTTTGAAATTACATTATTTAACCGAGATCAAATTAACAGAACCAAAATTACTTAACCAAATCATAGGTGAAGAAGAAGTAATTATCACTCATAAAAGTGATTTTAACAAAGAATTGTTAATAAATGAGCGAGAGAACAATATAATAAAATCATATAATTTATATGATATATTATTATATTATTTAAATTTTTATTTAATAAAAATATGTCAATTATAAATGAGTATTTGACATACACAAGGGAGGTCTAATAACTATTAAGGGTTTCTCCTCTCACATTTACATCAGTGAGACATATATAAAACTAAACACTTTTTCATTCAAGAAGTGTTTATAATTCCCAATTTGATTTCATATATCTAGAATATATTTATATTCATGGTATCGAAACTTTAATTTGATGTTATTTCTTTCATGTATTATCTGATTCAAATGTCACCAAAGTTGCATTGGTTTATTTCAGAATATCATCATTATTCAATATTATTTTTGTTTATCTCTCACATGGGGGAATTATATGATATTCTTATATTAAAATATATCTATTAGATTTTTATTTTTTTATTCATGAACTTCTTCATGTAATTTTTCATTTTTCAATATTTTTTACATATAATGATTCATATATTTTTTCTTAAATATGATGTCATTTCTCCCTTTGGTTGAAGATATTTTTCCATCAAAATCCATGTCTTCTAGAAATGTTTTAAAAATGTTTTAATCCTTTTATAAATGATTTATTAATTATTTTTTACTATATTTTACTATTATTAAAAATTAAATAAATCATCATATTGATTCCAAAATAAGGATCCTTTGGATTTTACCAAACACGTAAAAGGAATCATTGTTTTAATGTTTACGTACTGAAAAAAAAATTTCTACCATCATGAAAAATAAATGTTTTAAATACTAGTTTACAATTATTAAAATAGTATATTCATATGAAGTTATTTTGAGAATATTTTTTAAATATTTAGTAATAAAAACATTTTCAAATTGATAATTGTATTTTCCTCAATAAATATAATAATGAAATTTTTATGGTATTTTTGTTCATCAATAAAATAAAACCTTTATCAAAATTATAACAAAATCAGGATTGGTTATATTGATTCCATCCTAATTATTTCTCCATATGGTTTATGATATGTTTTATTGGCGATGTACACTTTTATTACCATTCATCTAATTACTCAGGATTGTTTATCATTATTTATATTTAATGGGGTAATTATTAATATTTTGTATGTTATTTTTTTAATATAAATTTTTATATCTATTATACCTCAATAAATTCACATGAATAATAGATTTTTTTTATTAACTGATGAGTGGGGCATGGAATTACATAGAACCTAGATGCATCGATTGGTCTATGGAGACAAATTTGCCTGAATATTTGGCTGATTCATTGCCGATTTATATAAGATGTATTGGAATGAGGCCATAATGGAATAAAGTATTTGAATGAGGCTATTATGTTATAAATAAAGATTTTAGAATTATGAATCCCATTATTAAAAATTAATTCATTTAAATTCCATGTGATTATTCGACTAGTTAAAATATTAGTTTTTTTCACTATCATGAGATTATTTATCTATAATTATATGATTATTATTTATTCCATCCATATAATGGTCACGATTTTGATTAAATGTGGTTTTTTAATTTTTTAATTATCCATTTGGATAATTTATTATTGAATCCAAAGTTTTTCTTTACGCATGCCCTTATTGAACATCTGAGAAAACCCCTTTCGAATGTTTTACATTTCTTTTGAAATCAGGAAGGGTTTTGTGATTATTATATAAGAATAAACTAAGTCTAATAATGGTGATAAAAATTAACATTATTTTGGTATTTTATTTTTAAAAATAAAATTTTTATTTGATGTATATATATTTTTAACCAAGACAACTAAAATATTCAGTCCGTTGGGATGTGATTGCTTGTATCTTGACCCAATGTAATAATTTGAACACCAACTCTAGGATACATAGATTACAGTTGATATAATTTTTATCATAGGAATTTTAGTATAATCCTTGGAAAATTTATTTATGATATCTAATATTTTGGAATATAACAATAAGGCCCTAGCCTTAAACCTTACTTAATCTTGAATTCTTACAATATTACACATTGAGGATCTTTTCGGGTTTAGAGTTCTAGAGAATTAGATCCTAGAACTTGCATTACATTCCACATATAAACAAAGTGGTTACATAAAGATAGTATTATTCTTTCCCATCAATGAAAAGATATTTAAAATAAAACATGGATTCTTTCTTGACACTTCCTTGACACTATCATCATATCATGTACCTTTCCGTTGACCTGTGAAAACAATTTCAAAAAAAAACTTGGGATGAGCATAAAAAGATCTGTAAGGGATATAAAAATATATGGAAAGGAAACATGGGTACATATATACATAAGAATGAAATCATACTTTACCCATAAAACATAAGGACATTAGCATACCTCATCAAATCATGAATAAATCATAGAAATCATAAGACAAAAAGCTAACTTGAGGCATTCATAACATTCTTACGTAGGGAGTAACCCTCTTGGTTACGTTTGGAATACCCATCACAGTATATTCCCTAAATCTTATTGGAGAAACCTTAACGTTTCACTCCTTCGTGTTACCCAATGCATTAGAGAGCTATATCGGGCTCACCCGCCCTATGTTTATCACAGAACCACTCGTCTTCATAATAATGCCCCGAGAACCTCAACATAATCGTATCACATAAAACATGCATAAAGGAAACATAACATTTCCACCTTTCAATCACAAGATATCAATACAGAAATTTGATATAAAAATATTATGAAAACCATTTTTAATACCAAAATAAAAGAAAATTGAAACATGGTATTTATTTTTCTTTTAAAAAGAAGGTATGGCTTGTTGAGGAAGCCGAAACTCAAATAATGATCACGGTGGCAAAAAAGTTGTTGTCGCCGCATAAGTAAGACAAAAAAATTCCCTATTGTCATTTAGTAAAAGATTCGTATAAAAAATATTCCTTTTGAATAAACTTATAAGTCAAAGGGGTTTATACGCCATATAAAAGAAGGTTGTGTATAAAACAAAATATGCCTCAATGAAAGGAGATTGAGACAAAGTCTCATACCTCGGGTCCGACTTGACTCGATCGTTCTTTAATGTCCTGAATAATAAACTTGAGTTAATTTCTACTTTCTTAAGAATCTTCTTCGAATTCATTATTCATTTTATATCACTTATTACCATGTCATGAACACTATGTAATTATTTTAGTTAATAATGGTCGTTTTAACGATCATTGGTACTTGAGTCAAAATATGCTCTTTATAATTTCATGTTGTTCATGTATCCATTATATCCAGAGATATAATAATGATGTATATGTCATATATATAATATATATCTAGTATATATATGCATTTATAATATTACATAATCATTTAGATGTAAGAAATGAAATGCACCATTCATGGAGACGGTAAGCCGTACGTACGCATGAACGCTAATTTAATTTCTATTTCATATTTTATAGAATGGAATCATAATGATATACAGGTATATTATAATTCCATTGTAATATCATATATAATATCATAACTCCATCCTTTATACGTCCCACATATGGTATTTAACGAATCAAATCACTTTGAGGGGGCGGTAGTCCGCACATCCTTAAATGAAGAGATCACGTTTACCCATAATAGAAACCATAAAGGTATGCCCAATATGAAAAACAAATAAGCTTAAGGAAAACATAAACATATTATATATCATATATAAATATAGTTTTATCTTAATGGCCACCTTTAAAGGTGTTAAAATAATGTTGAACAATCATCGTTTCGGAAGGCATAAATTCACCATCCACGGAAACAGTATGTCCTTTAACCATTAGATGTAGGTGTGTTTA
This sequence comes from Viscum album, assembly GCA_963277665.1. Taxonomy (NCBI): domain Eukaryota; kingdom Viridiplantae; phylum Streptophyta; class Magnoliopsida; order Santalales; family Viscaceae; genus Viscum; species Viscum album. The sequence continues at coordinate 278,182,736 of OY728161.1, read as the reverse complement.
AGTGTAGCTCGAATAGTTCTTTTAAAGACAACATATTATATTTAAGATACAGTATTTGTTAGATAAGAAATTAATAAAAAGAGTTTAGGGGGTTGGAGAAAAAAATAAAACAAAAGGACTCAAGTGAAGACATTACCTTAAAATCGGGTAACTCCCTTTGGTTTGAGCTCAAAGGATTCCTTGGGAAGAATTCATCCCAATGTGAGGCTTCAAGGAGTAAGAGAGGGATGTGGAGAGACAAAATTGTCAGGGGTTGGCCGAGAAAAAGGCTTTGGGAGTGTGGGTAAGGAGGTAGAGGTGGGGGCCTTTTATAAGAGGAGAGGAGGGGCACTCTTGGAAAGTAAAGAAATGTTACTTTATGTGAAAATGATTTTCGGATTCAAAAGGACCCACATTGATATAAATCGAGGTTACGGTGATAAGGGTTCGAAATCCAGCCATAAAATAGGTGTTGTACATGTTTAGGTCATAGATTTTACATTATCATTTTAATTTTATTTAAATCCTTTATTAATGAGGTAATCACAACATCATCATGATGTCATAAATAATTTAATTTATTTAAAGTCTAAAAATTATGAAAAAAATACCATGATGTAGGAAATATTTTTATCTTTCCAATTAATATTTATAGTCTATAATATCATATATGTAGACAAAATTAAAAATGTTTTAATCAGGTAATACATTCTTTTTATATTTACTTTCTTTAAAAAAATAAAAAGATAACAAGTCACTTTCCACAAAAGTGATTCCATGGGGTCCCCAAGTTTGGCACAAGACATCCCATGGTCGGCCATGAGACAACCAGTAGAATTAGGAAACATGTTGGTGTCATTTTGTTTTATTATGATATTATATTATTATCCTTAACTACCTGATTACTCATTAATGAAGATAATTAAAGATAATTACCGTCATTGCTATTCATAATGTCAAAAAACAAAAGAGTCTTGATTACATAATTTGGGCCTTCTGATTACAAATATGTAATCCATTTTACCAAATTCCAATCACATAAATTTCAATAATTGATTTAAAAATAATTCCCGTTGTCAAAACAAATAGCGGGTTTTTTTGAAACAATATCTATGAAAAGTTTGGCATTAGTTTATGCCCAATTCCAAAGTGAAATTAATCCTAATGACCACCATTGGATTAAATAGTAATAATATATTCTAATTTAACTTTAAAACAAATTCAAAAGATAATCTAATCATATAAATAAATTAGATTAAAAAGCATTTTTGATGTAAAATGCAGTATTTTTCACTATTCATTAAAAAATGAACATTGTCAGAAAAATACCAAAAGTTCACACAAAGTAAATTTTGATGTCCCAATCATAAGGAATAAGTTTACTTTGACAAACAAAGCTTATAAAATTGTCAAAAGATATATTTAAAAATTGGTTGCCATCAAAAGGCAGCAAAACAATCTTTTAAAAAATATTAGTTTATTCCATGCTTAAGATTGGATTTATTTTAATTTTAAGCCTCTAAAACACTATCTAATTCATCAATAGTCATAGATAAAAATATCTATTATTCATTACTTACTTGGGATGCTACATCCTTCCCCCCTTTAGAAAATTGCGTCCCTGTAATTTATTTACTTATTGAATAAATGGGGGTACTTATCCCTCATTGAATTTTCAGATTCCCATGTTGCCTCTTCCATCATGTGGTTTTTCCAAAAAACCTTTACCTGATTAATCACCTTATTTCGTAACACTTTCTCCCTATAGTCAAGAATCTGGACCAGTTGTTCCTCATAAGATAGGTTCTCTTCCAGCTGAACTACCTCTGGACTCAAAACATGAGATAGATCTGGCATATACTTTCTCAAAACATTGTGTACCTGAGATAAACACGGAGGTAAAGCCACCATGTATGCAACTGATCCAACTCTCTCCAGAATTTCATATGGTCCAATGAACCTTGGACTCAGCTTTCCTTTCTTACCAAATCTCATCACACATTTCCATGGTGAGACATTGAGAAAAACATGATCACCTTCCTCAAAAGTTAGATCCTTCCTCCTGTTGTCTGCATAACTCTTCTGCCTACTCTGAGTTGTTCTCATGTGTTTCTGAATCAGCTGAAATTTTTTTGCCATCTCTTCTACCAATTCTGGTCCCATCAACTTCATTTCACCCACTTCATCCCAGAAAGCTGGAGTTCGACACTGCTTCCCATATAACGCCTCAAATGGTGCCATCTGTATACTGGAATGAAAACTGTTATTATATGAAAATTCAACCAAAGAAAGATGTTGGTCCCAACTTCCATGATAATCCATCGAACAAGCTCATAGCATATCCTCCAAGGTCTGAATTGTTCGTTCTGACTGCCCATCTGATTGAGGATGAAATGATGTACTAAAATTTAATTCAGTACCCAACGACTTCTGAAGCCCTTTACAAAAGTTAGAAGTGAACCTGGGATCATGATTAGATACAATGGAGAGAGGAACTCCATGTAACCGGACTATCTCTTTAAGATACAAACGGGAAAGTTGATCTAGTGAAAAATTATCTTGTATAGTAAGAAAATGAGCAGATTTAGTCAAGCGATCAACAATAACCCAGATTGCATTATTACCTCAAGATGTCTTCGGTAATCTCACAACAAAGTCCATGGATATATTCTTCCATTTCCACTCTGGCACTGGTAAAGGCTGAAGCATCCCTTTCGGTAACTTCCGCTCTGCTTTAACCTGTTGACATGTCAAACACTTCACAGTAAAATCAACAATATCTCTTTTCATTCCATCCCACCAGTAATACTTTCGCAGATCCTTGTACATCTTAGTACTGCCTGGATGAACTGAAAACAGAGAACTATGAGCTTCACATAACAACTATCTCTTCAACTGTGAATCACAAGGCACACATAATCTCTTCCCAAATCTCAAAATTCAATCATTATCAATGTTTAATTCAGGAAACTTACCTTTCTGAACCAGCTCTACCTTTTTCTGCAACTCACTATCTTGCTTCTGTGCTTGCTTGATTCTCTATGATAGAGATGATCTCACTGATACCTGAAACAAAACAGAAAAACTTCCTGCACCAAAAACTTCTATGCCAAATTTCATCAAATCCTTAACCAAAGGATCACGTTCCAAATGCAACATTGCTAATGAAGCATTACATTTTCGACTCAAAGCATCAGCCACTTTATTTTCTTTTCCTGGATGGTAATGAATTGTACAATCATAATCCTTGATCAATTCCAGCCATCTCCTCTGTCTCATGTTTAACTTTTTCTTAGTGAATATATGCTTTAAACTTTTTTGATCAGTATATATTTCACACTTTACCCCATACAAATGATGCCTCCAAATTTTTAAAGCGAAAACAACAACAGCTAATTCTAAATCATGTGTAGGGTAATTTACCTCATGAGTTTTCAACTGTCGTGATTCATAAGCAATTACCTGATCATTCTGCATTAGGACACAACCAAGTCCTTTCAATGAAGCATCACTGAATATAACAAACTCTCCATTCCTGGAAGGTAGTGCCAAAACTGGAGCATTCACCAATATTATTTTCAATTCCTGAAAACAATCACCACATTATTTTGTCCAGATAATCTTAACACCCTTCCGAGTTAGCTTAGTCATTGGACTAGATAACCATGAAAAATTTCTAATAAACCTTCGGTAATAGCCTTCCAAACCAAGGAAGCTACAAATATCAGTTACATTTGTGGGTCTTGGCCAGTCTTCCACATCTTTTTTTTTGCAGGATCAACAGTTATCCCATCTTTAGAAACAATGTGACCAAGGAAAGAAATTTGTTGCAACCAAAACTCACACTTTTTGAATTTCCCATACAGTTTCTTTTCTTTTGTGTTTTGCAAGATAACCCTTAAATGCCTTTCATGCTCCTCTCTACTTTTAGAAAAAACCAAAATATAATCAATGAAAACCACCACAAACTTATGCAAGATCTCAAGGAAAATTATATTCATTAAGTCCATGAATACAGTAGGTGCATTGGTTAGCCGAAAAGGAATTACTACAAATTCATAATGGCCATATCTTGTACGGAACGCGGTCTTTGGAACGTCTGCTTCCTTTACCTTCAGCTGATGGTACCACGATCTCAAGTCAATCTTTGAAAAATACTGAGCTCCCTGGAGCTGATCAAACAAATAATCGATATGAGGAAAAGGATATTTGTTCTTAACAGTGATGTTATTCAAGTCTCTATAATCAATGCAATGTCTCATTGAACCATCTTTCTTTTTAACAAATAAAACAGGAGCACCCCATGGTGATGTGCTAGGTCGAATGAAACCTTTCTCTAATAAATCTTGCAATTGATCCTTCAACTATAAAAGTTCAATTTGAGCCATTCGATAAGGGGGTTTTGAAATTGGATTAGCATCAGGAACTAAGTCAACAGTAAACTCAACTTCCCGATCTGGTATTATTCTAGGAAACTCATCAGGAAAAATATCAGGATACTCATTTACCACTGGCACATCATTAATCTGAACAGTTCCTTTATTTTCAACAATGTGTGCAAGGTAAAATTCATTTCCATATTTTACAAGTTTCATGGCCTCTTGATATGTTATCAACAGTATGGGTTCATTCTTGTACACAAACTGAAAGTATTTCTGAAAAGAAACTTCTTTAGCTCTAAAGTCAATCTTATCATGGTAAATAGAGAGCCAATTCATACCAAGGATAACATAAAACTCTACTAGAGGTAGAACAATAAGGTTTTCAAGTAGGTTCTTTCCACAGATAACGATAGGAAGATTCTTATAAATTCTTTTGGCCTCAACATTTCCCCCAGGTGTTTTTACCAAAAGTTCATGATTCATTTCTTGAGATGGTATTCCCATTTTACTAGAAATGTTTTCAAAGATGAAAGAATGTGTGGTCCCCGAATCAAACAACACACTGGTATAATCTGAAAAAACAAAGAAAGTACCTGATACAACTTAATTTGATGGCCCGACATCTACTGAAGTAGTTGAAAAGAATTTCACCACCCCTTTCTACTTGTAGTCTAACTGCTTCCCATCACTCAAGCTCTTTGTCAGACACTCGTCTGCATAGTGACCCATCTCATTGCACTTAAAACATTTCACTAACTGTAAATCAAATTTAGTCTTACCTTCACCTTGATCTTTTTCAGTGGAATCATGAGCCTTATGTCCCATCATACCCAATCAGTAGCACTTTCCAGAATTCAGAAGACATTCCCCAGCATGCCTTTTCCACATTTATCACAAACTGGAATCTTAGTTTTCTTACCATCAGACTTTTTTGAATAATTCTTACCTTTTTCCTGCCACCTCGGTCTCTTATTCTATTGGTTTTTATAGAACACTTGATCATCAGAAAAATCCATTCCACCTTCTCAGCACATCGAACATGCTTTTCATAACTTTTAAACTCACGAGAAGCTAAAGCCCTTCGATATTTTAGCTTTAATCCTGAGAAAAAACGATTGATTTTAATATCAAGGTCTCGGATAAAATTCGGAGCATACCTTTCCAATCGAGTGAACCTTTCTTCATAGGCAGCCACTGAGTCTTCCTCCTGCCTCAATTCCAAGAATTGCTTTTCCATCCTAAGTCGAACTGCCTTAGGAAAATATTTCTCAAGAAACATACCTTTGAATTCATCCTAGTCGAGAGCATCAATCTCATCAATGTCCCTGATATTTCTAACCATCGACCACCACTGATCTTCTTCACCCTCCAAACGGTAATTAGAAAGACTAACCTTTTGATTGTCCGAAAACCCCATGACATCAAAAATCATCTCCAGTGCTTTAATCCACCCTTCAGCTAGCACAGGGTCAGATGATCGTCTGAATGATGGGGGATGCTGCCTCATGAAATGTTCCACCACTGACATGTTCCGCTGCGGTTGATCTGGCAGATCTCGTGTATGGATACCACAGCCATTTATCACTTGAGTCAAATGCACCATTACTGCAACAAACAGTTCAGTTCCAATTCTGACCATCTCTAGATGTTCATTCGGAAGGTTATTTCCTTCTAGATGCCTTCCTAGCACTGCTTCCCTATTTCCTCTACGGAAAACCATTCTAAACAAACATGTCTTATATGAAGCAACATGGTAATCTTCAAATGCTATATCATTTAAATTTGACCAAAAAAAATATTTTTGGATAATCATTTAACAGAATTCTAACTCCTAAAGTTATCTAAACCAACCTCTGATACCAACTATAAGGCCCCATCCTTAAACCTTACCTAATCTTGAGTTATTACAAGATTACACATTGAGTATATTTTTGGGTTTAGAGTTTTAGATAATTAAATCATTGAACATGCATTACATTCCACATATAAACAAAGTGGTTACATAAAGATTGTATTCTTCTTTCCCATCAATGGAAACATATTTAAAATAAAACATGGATTCTTTCTTGACACTTCCTTGACACTATCATCATATCATGAACCTTTCCCTTGACCTGTGAAAAACATTTCAAAAAAAACTTGGGATGAGCATAAAAAGCTCAGTAAGGGATATAAAAATATATGGAAAGGAAACATGGGTATATATATACATAAGAATGAAATCATAATTTACCCATAAAACATAAGCACTTTAACATACCTCATCAAATCATGAATAAATCATATAAATCATAAGACATAAAGGTAACTTGAGGCATTCATAACATTCTTACGTAGGGAGTAACCCTCTTGGTTACGTTTGGAATACCCATCACAGTATATTCCCTAAATCACTTCGGAGAAACCTTAAAGTTTCACTCCATCACGTTACCCAATGCATTGGAGAGATATATCGGGCTCACCCGCCATTAGTTTATCACGGAACCAACCGTCTGCATAATAATTCCCAAGAACCTCAACATAATCGTATCACATAAAACATGCATAAAGGAACCATAACATTTCCAACTTTCAATCACACGATATTAATACAACATATTAATATAAAAACATTATGAAAACCATTTTTAATACCAAAATAAAATAAAAGTAAAACATGGTATTTATTTTTCTTTTAAAAAGAAGGTATGGCTTGTAGAGGAAGCCGAAACTCAAATAATGGTCATGGCGGCGGAGAAGTCGTTGTCGCCACATACGTACGACAAAAGCATTCCCTTTTGTCGTCTAGTAAACGCTTTGTATAAATAATATTCCTTTTGAATAAATGTAAAAGTCAATGTGGTTTATACACCATATAAAAGAAGGTTGTGTATAAAACAAAATATGCTTCAATGAAAGGAGATTGAGACAAAGTCCCATACCTCGGGTCCGACTTGACTCGATCGTTCTTTAATACCCTGAATAATAACCTTGAGTTAATTTCTATGTTTTTAAGAAACTTTTTCATGTTCATTATTCCTTTTATATCACTTATTACCATGTAATGAACACTATGTAATTATTTTATTTAATAACGGTCGTTTTAATGATCATTGGTACTTGAGTCAAAATATGCTCTTTATAATTACAAGTTGTTCATGTATCCATTATATCCAAAGTTATAATCATTATGTATATATCATATATATCATATATATCCAGTATATATATGCATTTATAATATTACATAATCATTTAGAGGTAAGAAATGAAATGAACCGTTCATGGAGACGGTAAGCCGTACGTACGCATGAACGCTACTTTCATTTCTATTTCGTATTTTATAGAATGGAATAATAATGATATAAAGGTATATTATAATTCCATTGTAATATCATATATAATATCATAACTCCATCCTTTATATGTCCCACATATGGTATTTAACGAATCAAATCACTTTGAGGGGGCGATAGTCCGCACTTCCTTAAATGAAGATATCACGTTTACCCATAATGGAAACCATAAAGGTATGCCCAAAATGAAAAATAAAGAAAATTAAGGAAAACATAAACATATTATATATCATATATAAATATAGTGACATCTTAATGTCCACCTTTTAAGGTGTTAAAATAATGTTGAACAATCATCGTTTCGGGAGGCATAAATTCCCCATCCACGGAAACAATATGTCTTTTAACCATTAGATGTAGGTGTGTGTAAGTGTAGATCGAATCCTTCTTATAACAACATCCTATTATATTGAAGATACTGGATTTTTTACAAAATAAATGAACAAAAAGAGTTTAGGGGTTTGGAGAAGCAAAATAAAACAAAAGGACTCAAGTGAAGACATTACCTTAAAATCGGGTAACTCCCATTGGTTTGAGCTCAAAGGCTTCCATGGAAAGACTTCTGCCCAAAGTGAGACTTCAAGGAGTAATATAGGGATGTGGAGAGACAAACTTGGCAGGGTTTGGCAGATAAAAAGGCTTTGGGAGTGTGGGTAATGAGGTTGAGGTGGGGTCTTTTATAAGAGGAGAGGAGGGGCACTCTTGGAAAGTAAAGAAATGTTACTTTATTTGAAAATGAGTTTCCGATTCAAAAGGTCCCACATTGATATAATTCAAGGTTAAGGTGATAAGGTTTCGAAATCCACCCATACAATAGGTTTCAAACATGTTTAGTTCATAGATTTTACATTATCATTTCATTTTATTTAAATCCTTTATTAATGGGGAAATCGCTGCATCATCATGATGTCATAAATAATTTAATTTATATAAAGTCTAAAAATTATGAAAAAAATACTATGATGTAGGAAAACATTGTAGATTTCTAATTAATATTTATAGTCTAAAATATCAACTATTTAGACAAAATTAAAAATGTTTTAATCAGGTGTTACATTCTTGTTATATTTACTTTCTTTAAAAAAATTAAAAGATAACAAGTCACTTTCCACAAAAGTGGTTCCATGGGGTCCCCATGTTTGTCACAAGACATCACATGGTCGGACATGAGAAAACCATTAGAATTAGGACACATTTTGGGGTAATTTTATTATTATTATTATTTTATTTTATTATCCTTAACTACCTGATTACTCATTAATCAAGATAATTAATGATAATTACCGTCGTTACTATTCATAATGTCCAAAAACAAAAGAGTCTTGATTACATTATTTGGACCTTCTGATTCCAAAAATGTAATCCATTTTACCAAATTCCAACCACAGAAATTTCAATAATTGATTTAAAAATAATTCTCGTTGTCAAAACAAATAGCGGGTTTTTTTTAAACAATATCTATGAAAAGTTTGTCATTAGTTTATGTCCAATTCCAAAGTGAAATTAATCCTAATGAACACCATTGGATTAAAGGGTAAAAATATATTCTTTTTTAACTTTAAAACCAATTCAAAAGATAATCTAATCATATAAATAAATTAGATTAAAAAGCAGTTTTGATGTAAAATGCAGTATTTTTAACTATTCATTAAAAAATGAACATTGTCAGAAAAATACCAAAAATGCACACAAAGTAAATTTTGATGTCCCAATAATAAAGAATAAGTTTATTTTGACAAACATAGCTTATAAAATTGTCAAAAGGTATATTTAAAAATGGTTTTATATCAAAAGGCAGTAAAACAATCTTTTAAAAAATATGATTGTATTCCATGCTTAAGATTGGATTTATTTTCATTTTAAGCCTCTAAAACACTGTCTAATTCATTAATAGACATATATAAAAATATCTATTATTAATTACTTACATGGGATGTTACAATAACCCTTTAATAGACTTTGAGGATAGGTGTTGAATAAAATAATATAGTTTTGGTATGGAAGGGATTAAGTGTTTTTTATATCAATACATATATTGTGTGCTAGGTCTTGTTTCATATTTTTTTATCCATTTATATATAATACCTCTATAAAAAATCCATTTAAAAATCATCATTAAAGATCATTATAACTTTTTAGGAAATTTGGGCTGAGTTAATGCTTCAAAGTAGAATTTATGTCTATATAAAAAAAATTGGATTAATATATTTAATTATACAATAATTTAATTCTTAATTTAGGATCATTTGTTTTAAAGGTTACACATTAGAATTCACCTTCTAATAGAAACATTTTTTTTTCGTTGATATACTATATTTTCGATCAATGTACCTATGTTCAATTATTTTTTACTTATGGCTAGTCCTATAAATAATCAAATCGGGAATGAAACCATAGATGTTTAATTTTATCATTTTTTTAATGCATGAATAAATTAATTGTCCATTTTATTATAATAGTTTATTTTTTTGGCCTTACGGTCACATGGTTAATCATGAGGTTCATCTAACTATCCCTTTGGTTGATTCACTTATCATAAAGTCAATCTATGACTTTAAAAAAAACATTGATCATTGTGTTAAATTGATTTATAATTTGTTGTCACTTAGTTTTTTTTCTATTTGTTTGATTTATTCTTATGGTCTCTTGGGTCAATTACCATATATCATCCATGTCCAATCATGAGGTCATTCAATCGATCTCATTGGATATGATTATGGTAATTCCCATTTTACTTACGAATCATTATGAAGTGTACAAGAACAATGATATCCAATAATATAAAATGCTTATGTTTCTGAGATTATCTATGAATTAATTTATTAATGTAGTATTCCACTACTTTTTGAATTATATATTTTTTTAAAGAATTTATCATCCAATATTGTATGTATCATTTTTTATAAATTTTTTCTAATTAATGTAATTGGAAAAATATGAATGCACATAATGTATATAGGTATTTACAACTTATCAAATGTAATAAAGCTACAGATGTATTTGTAGAAAGAACTAACAAAATTATTACCATATTGGGGAAGTAAATCATGTAATAAGGAATAAATATTCATGTATATAGTTGCCTGCTGAACCACTATGTGGTGAAATAATAATAGAATGATTCATTAGTTTGAAATATATATAATTTGGTTGGAATAAAAAATACAATATAGCTGGGAAATGGATAAGAATCATTGAGAATATATTTCTATCATTATGATGTAGTGAAATGGTGAATGTTCTCATATAATATTATCATCTATAGAGTGATGAAGATCAATGATGGTTAATGATTTAAAACACTAATGGTGAAGAAGAAATACAAAAAATGGAATGATGATATTTAATGGTTCTCTTATTGGAAATATATTTTTTAATGAGGAATAAACATATATGGAGAGAAATTTATTGAGTCTAAGATAAAAATAAGTAAAAAAAATTCTAATTATGTATTCAATATTAAATGATTATAAAGGAATTCATATAACTATTTACAAATTATAAATATTATTATTTTGCAGGTTATTGATGGGATTAAGCCAATCCTTATTTGGGAAATAGTTTCCCATTATCATCATTATTGGACATCACATAATGTTTTGTCAAGAAAAATAAATAATTATACATGTACTGTGGATTATAAAAAAGAAAATATAAGTAGAGGAAGGTGGAGAAAAAAAAGGATAACAAGAATATGGGAAAGAATAATTTTCTCACATTGATACATGATGAAATACATACCGTGGTACATACCTAAAAAGAAAGGTTTTAATAACATGTAGATAAAATAGAATTCATGATCCGGATTTACATGTTATTTTAGAAGCCATCATTGTAAAATTTTTTAAATATAAGTTTATGTTCCACATTCTTACTAACACCCCAGGAATCAAAGAAATTTTCCTTAGAAGATGCTAACAAGTCTTTGTAAAGATTATACTATTGATATATCCAATTTGGAATTATTAATGTTCATTCGTATTTGGATCCATGAAATACATTGTAAAATTAGTTTATTGATGATATTCTCATTATTTTAGTCATTAAATGTATAATCATATTAATACAACTCTTTTTATTTAAGGATTTTAAATCATGTTTTAAATAGTACCAACAAAGGTGATATAGTCAAAAGATGATTATTTTTGGAAATAATAATATTAAGTGATTATAATACATTATATGTTTTAAATATATAGTTAAAAATTAAAATGTTATGTTTTAAGTATATTATTAGAGACTATTATATATTTTAGGAATTTTATGGTTTAGTTTTTATTATCTATATTTTACAACTAGTTTATATCTATTGTACATATTTGACATCATGGGATTTTATTTAAATAAAAATTTATGTATTCATTATGGTTTTATAGTGATTAATGTATTCAAAAATTTGGTATGAGATATTAAGATTTATTTTATATTTTATTGGGTTTATTATATTGATTTAGGGACATTCTTTCAAAAAAATTACTTTGAATTTATAGAGACATATTTTACATGAATAAACATTAGTTATATATGAAATTAATTAATTTGAAATATAGTCATTTTTGGATAATGTTTTTGGAAAATTTTGATTTTGGAAAATATCTTGAGATGGAAGGAATTACATGATATTCTAGTGAATCCATTAAATGTTATTTGGGAATACAAATTCATTTTGGATATCAATTTATATGATAAATAAATCAATTGGAAATTAATTGAAACACACAAAATGTTGAAAGATATCTTATTATGTAAAACTACACATGTAAGAAAATTTTCATGTTTTCTCAGTCAAGATAGTAGAGTCGTTCTCTAACTCAACGAAAATGATCTTGAATCAAAATTGGTATCCTAGTACTTTCGTTTTTTATGAATCAAATAGTCCCCAAAATCGTTAAGTATTTATCTTTTCTTGGTTATTCAGTGTATCTTTATCATTGAGCTCATTATGATAAATGAACACTATAAATCTCAATGATTTTTGGGTATTACACTTTTCTTCCATGTTTATATCTTCAATTCACACCTATATTATTCTATATGGAGAAATAGTAATTTGATTATTCCAGATGTCCTTTTTAAATACAAAAATTCTTTATCGTGAAGAGGCTTTGGAAACCCTTCTCATGATGTGGGGTTTTAATATGTTAATTTTACAATGTCATACCCTTGAATTTTGAAATTATGATTCAATTAAATGGACACAATTTATTTAAGGGGGTAGAAAAAAATACCGTAATATTTTAAAATATTAACACCATGTTCAATAACATGTATGAAATTAAAAACAAATCATATATGAAAATATTATACATTGAGTTTATATGATACATTTATTTTGAAAATAATTCTACCACTTATATAGCTTGTGATAAATACAACATTGGGTTTAAATGAAATGTGATAGTCCAGTAAATTTTATTTATTTAAAAATAACCATTACAACCTAGTTGTTATATTGATAGGTATAAATAAGAAAAACTAAATTATATAAATTATATTTTTTATTTATTTATAAAAATATAAAAGGATATATATTTAGAAAAAAATAAATTATGATCCATTCAAATGAGAAAAAATTATTTTCGAAAAAATCATTTTCTTTTGAATAGTGGATTAGCCTCTCATTGCGCATAAGATTTAAATTTTTTGACATTTTTTTAAAATATATTTCTAAAAATAAACATAATTTTTTAAATAAAATTCTCAATATTACCGTTTAGTTAATTATTTGGATTTTTCAAAAATATGTAATTGTTTCATGAATAGTGATAAATACTGAATTTTAATTGAAAAATCCCTTATATTTTAAAATTTTTATAAGGATAAATTATATAATAAATTATTTTTAATATAAAAATAGATCAAATATATTAAATTTTTATTAATTTTGTTTATTTTAATCAATTTCATATGTAATATTGATTTCAAAAGTTTCTATACTTATGGAAATTTTCTCTTCAAAATCCCGCTTTATATTCGTTTTAGTGGAATAATTTTGTGTTAAGTTCTATGAAATTTGTGAATTTAATTTTGAAAAATAGAATAAAATTTATTATTGGGAAAATTTATATTATAAAAAATTCTCTAACTAGTTTATTAACATTAACAGTAGTACCATTTGTAAAAATAAATTATTGTGATTAAGATAAAATGGATTTGTTAAGGGCTTAAACTAAAACGATAATGGTTTAAATGACATAAAAAAAGTCCAAAACTAATTTTATGGAATTATTTCAACCTTATCGTATCTATGGTTCTATAATAGTATACTTTGGATGGTTTTGGAATGAAAGTAATGTTCATGTAATGCATTCCTTTCCAAAATACCAATTATGTCATCTCCCCCACATAAAATAGGAAACTAATATCCTCACCACTTCAAAAAAAATTAATTTTTTTCAGCCAATACCTATCAAAATATATTCCATAACCCATAAAAAATATATTAATCCTTTATTATATCCAAGTTTTATTAATTGACGAATTCACATTAATCATAAAGTTGTTTATCGAGAAAAGTGGTAATGTTTTAAGGTATGTAGTTTCAATTGTCATTTTCTTCAATCTTCTTATATTATAATTCAAATATTCCATTAGAATAAAAAAATATCTATATATTCTATGATTTGATAATGTTAATTTGATAACTTATATCAATCTCATCTTCCATCAAGTAGAAAATAATATCGTCAATCTTTTGAATGAAATGTTTTTTCCTCCAAAATCGATGGTGTTTATTTTCATCACAACCATAAAAAGATGGATGTAACGATGGATTTACCATATGTATATGAGGGATACGATAATGTCTCTAAGGTGTAAGGTAAACTATCATCTCACAATACGAAGTGATTCATTTTTTAATTACCATTAAACTGTATAGATGTAATGTTAAATTTTAATGAATATTTATAATATTTATGATATTAAAATACTTAGGCAAATATAATATCAAATCTAACGTATTATCTTCTAATACATTGGAATACAATAATGTCTCTCGTGTGTATGTGTAGACTACCGCCTCTATATAGCGATGTGAAATGTTTTTCCTTTTATATTTACATTGATGATAATAAGGCGGGTTTTTATAATATATATATATATTAAATATTATTTAGTGTTTAATTAATATTTATCTTTTTTTACTTCAATTGTGAAAAATGGATGCAAAATTTATGCATAAATATGGCCCATCATGTCTTTCAATTGTTTAGTCAATGTTTTATATATATCATTTATTAATTCTATAAGTAATTATATAAATAATATATAGGGTACTTAAATCAGGTTTAAAATTATTTATATTATTTAATTATTTTCATCTCAAAATGAAAAAAATTACTAAACCATAACTTACTAGATAAATGATTATATTATCACCCAAAATAGTAATTTTGAAAAAAAAAATTCAAATAATTGAGTTAGAAAACAATATAAGTTAATAAAATAAGCTATACTATATATTATTATTTTTCATTAATGGATTTTGAAATTTCTTCTATTTTATATACTGGAGTTTTGGACAAATACGAAGGAATTCAAACATATGGTAAGGGTTTCACATGTCACTTTTACTTTGATGAGATATATTCCATATTCTCCGATTATTAATTTGTATGTTATATATAATACCACTTATTATATGTTATATCCTAAATATATTCCTCTTAATATAATTTAATTTTTTATTGAATGTTATTTCTTTTAAGGGGTTATGATTACATTGTTACGTGTGTGGAAATGCTTTATTTCACAATCACGTCATTATTCATGATTAATTTTTTTCATGTCTCCCGTTGTGATTGTATTTGATATTTATATGTCAAAATAAATTTATTTTTTCTACTATAGTCATTAAATAACTTTTTAATGTAATAATTTAATTTTTAGAGACATTTTTAATAAATTTATTTGAGAAAATGTTTTTGAGAAAATATGACATTTTTTCTCTCCACGGTCGGAAATATTATTCCATCAAATTCTGTGTCTTCTGAAAAATTGAAAATTTTAATTCATCAATTGTAATTTAATTTATTAAATAATTTTTAACCCATATTAATTTTTAAAATTGTTTTGAATGTAATATTCATATCAATGTAAAATATAAGACTATTTTTATTTTACCAAAAAATATAAAATGTTATTTTTTTAACTTGTACAACATGAATTGAATTTTTAGTCATCCTGGTCAATAATTTTTTTAAGGATTATATTAAAATATTAAAAATGTTTTTTAATGATAATTATGTTATGAATATTTTTTGATCTTTTATTTTTTTTAATATTTTCAATGTGAAAATGTTATTTTCCTCAATGAATATTTCAATGCTATTTTTATGGTATCTCTATTCATCAATGAATTAAACACAATATTATATATATGAACCAATAAGGATATGTCATAAAGATAAAATTATTATTATTTCATCAGATATTTTATGATTTGTTAGACTATTTGTATACAATTTTATTAGAATTCCCCATATTACATTTTATAGTTAAAGATTATGTTTATTGATTGGGGTAAATATTATTATTTAGTATATTATATTTCCAATATGAGTGTTTATGTTGATTATGTTTCAGCTATTTATTGTGAGGAATTAATTGGAAATATTAAGTTATGGTTGGGGAAAATAATTACATAGCCCTTTGATGCATCTGTTGGTCTCATGATAAAAATTAGATTGGTTATTTGATTGAGGACCTACACATTAATGTAATATTTCATGGAATGAGGCCTTGATGGTATGATGTCTGGGAATGATAACTGGATGGTATTTTTAATGTATGTAAAATGCCTGAATAATTACATATCAATGTTTTTTTAACTATAATTAATTTACATTCAATATTAGGATTGCTTTGATTTAGTGTTTAGGAAATTTATTATAAACTCTCACATAGTAAATCCATAAATTATAAGTGTACACTTATAATATGTATCTTTTTCTCCAACCCAAAAAAGTTATTAAAATAAAACATATTCTTTTTATGAAAAGTACATAATTTTTATTCTTGAACTCATCCTTTTTCTTTATAAATTGTTAAATATAATGATTTTTTTTAAAAAAGTGGGATTAGTTGAAAATGATCAGCATGAGATATAAATATAATAAATATGACGATATAGTGAAAAATATGTATAAAATAAAATCCAATATCTCATAATCATTTATATTACTGAATAAACCTTTTTAATATTAATAACATATAATTTTTTCTCAAATAAAATATTATGAACCCAAAGGAAACATAGATAATATATATTGGAAACCATGAGGGTCATTTGTGTAACAACTACAACTACTCATGGAAGACATACATGTTTAACATTAGAACATTAATTTAGAGTAACCATTATACTTACTCATGGATTAGACCCTATATTTAATCTTGTAATAACCATCATATTATTTTCCGATAATCTCATAGGATAATCCTAATTATTTATCTTAGTACTATATATAGTATAACGAAACGGTATACTTTTGTACTCAATGCATTAGAGTTTATAATGTAACCAATTATACTTGTTTTATCACAGAACCACATATCACTGGTTAATAACATAAAAAATATTCCATGTTTTATAATAGAACCACCAATTATTAGAACAATGCTGAAGAAACATAACATAGTCTTAAATTATCAAATCTTACATCTTTATAAAATTCTTAAAGAAAATAAACATTCCAATTTAAGATTAATAATTTTTTAGAAAAAAATTCATATACAAAGGAAAATAATTTCATTTGAAATAACAACGTAAAATTTTAAAACAAAAAACAATGAAACTATTATTCATGGTGGTGGTAATAGCTTCTCATGCTGTAAAACTTAAAAACCCACCATTTTGTATTTTTTTATAAAAGTCGCAATGTATCTTATCTAGAACTTGATTAAAATATTATCTTTCAAACCATTTTGTAAAAAATGAAACAATATAAAATTATACGAAATAAATTCAAATAATAATAACAAAGCTCTATTAGAATAATTTTTAGAAAAAATAAAATTAATTTCTAAGATAAATATGGTTTTACGAGAAACATTAAAGGATTTTTATTAAAATAATGTATGTTTATTTGAGTCTGATTCATCATATTTTTTCTTTATCTTCCAAAAAGAAACTTTAGATAGTTATTTTTTATAAATTATTAAATTTTTTTATTGATTTTAAATTACTTATTTTCACGTTAGGTAAAATTTTTCAATTACTTATGTTCACATTTTTTTGATGATATTCAATACATATTTCCAAATTGAATGTTTTATGTTGACTATGGTCAAATAAGTATTAATTCCATAATTTTTAGAATAATAGTGATTATATAATTATAGTTTTAAAATATAAATTATAAATTTAAATCCACCCATTAAATATGGTTATGAAAAATGGATTATGTTACAATCATGGTTGCGGTAGGTCACATGTAAGCATGATAGATGATTACATTTTTCTAACATCATTTTGGAGAGAAGGTAAATATTATTTTATCATCCCTAAATAATAATTTTATAATATATATCATATTATTTATTTCATATATACTTATATATATATATTATTTGATGTGGTGATGCAAAATGAACCACAACTCCTTATTGTGGTTTTAGTCCACACGTACACATGAAAAAATCTTTTACTTTCATGTCAATAGAATTATAATAATGTAAATGATATATTAAAATTTTCAGAATGATAGATAAATAATGAATATGCTATAAAAAATTTATTCCTGTCATTATAACTTATCATGGTACATGGTGACAGAAAAGAAGTTACATCATTTTGCAAGGTGGTAGTTGTCCATACTCACGAATGATGAAATATGTTCCCTTTGGATGGAAGAGGTGATGGATTTTTGTCAAGTAAATAAAAAAATTAAATATTTTTTATATTTGTTATATTGGTGTAAATATTTTAGTATTTTAGAATAATCTTATAAGGATATTTATGAAGAAAACAAAGAGAAACATGACGATAAAAAAATATACATATTATTTGGAAAACCCCATTTCATAAAAATCTTAAGCCTTTTAATGATTTGTATTACACCTAAAACATCTATAACGAGGGGAGGGATTATATAATGGTATTTTGGTTTTCCTTTTCTGAACAAAATGGGTTTTTATATGTGAATTATGGATAATAAAATGTATATTTTATAAGATAAGGGATGGTCACTGTTTATTTCCATCAAACTATTTAATTATTATAAATTAATTTTCAGTTAAAGACACCGAAAAATAAGTTATTTGTATGATATTATGAGTTTGGGAATATACTATCTAATAAAATATAAATTAGAACATTTTTCTATATTTTTACCATTATCTTTTCGTTTTAACCACTATTTAACAACTTAATATCTTACCGTGACAACACGGATTTTCAGTCAATATGGGTTGATATAGATTCTATAAAATGAATAAATACCCATAAATGGATAATGGATGTTATTTTAAACCATATATTAATCAAATTTCCTAATTTATTTTATTGGGAATTATATATCATTTAATAAAATATTATATACATTTTATTTCATTAAATTTAATAATACACAGAAAACATCTAAAACTAGAAAAACAATATTTCATTATATACCTAACAAGACATTATCATCTATAAATTTCTTTTATAACATCGTTTATCTCAAATATATTTTCTTTAATATTTTTAATATCTTATATTTCAATTTACAATTAATTACATATTTTCAACATCAGCATTGTGAAAATCATATAAGGTTAATATTTATGAAATAAAAATTAAAACTAACACTAAAGGATGAATATATATATATATATATTATCATGCTTAATAAAATTCAAATTCAATAATATTGTCTATATAAATCCATATTAAAAACGCAACACTTATTAAAAGAAAGAGATATATTGTAAATTTCATTAAATAAAAAACAATAATTGTCATTGTCTCATCCTAGTTGCCCTAAAAGGTCGTAAATTAAACCCTTTTATGATTAGGATGCATATATATTAATCCTATAAGATTTATTTATTTATTTTTGTTCTTTTATATTTCATTACTATTTATTTATAACCAAAATTACTAGATTTTCCCTTTATCATGGTAATAAAAATTTTAAGGTTAACATTCTCATAATTTGAAAATAAAAGGTATATATATACTAAATTCAAACCCAATGAATCAATTTATGAAATAAATTTTTCAATATTACAAAAAAATATGTTTCCTAATTTAACATAAAATTAAATCTATAAAATACAATAAAAAATAGTTTTCTAAAAAATACCATTTTTAAATATAAAATATTATTATAATAAATATAAGTAAAATAAAATTTCAAAAAATATAATTGGATTATTTTAAATAAAATTGAACTTATATAATTTTAAAAATAATCAAAAAATATTATATAACCACCAAAATACTATAAAATAAAATTCTATTTTCAATAAAAACCATTATTTTTCTCTATTCATATATAAATGAAAATCTCAAAAATTTATAATTAAATAATAAAAATATGTTTTTAAAATAAAAATTTAAAAATTCAATTAAATTTTTTAAATAAATTTTATAAAACATCAAAAAATAATTTATTATAGTCACTTAGAAAAATGAAAGAAATCAATTTATTAAGAAAATATAATTAATAAAAAAATGAAAAAAATATTGAGTGATTATTTCTAGTGATTAAATTAATACATTATAAATGTGTATCAATGTTATATATTTCATTATATCTTTAAAATTAATCATTCCCACCAATTTAATAGCTATATTATAATGGACACATTTAAATAAAAATAATTTGTTGTTTATTTAGTCATGGTGTTTGAAATCTTCTATGCAATCAAAAAGTAATTAATTTTTAATGTATTTGAATTCTATATCCTCCCCAATTTAATAAATTAAACTTTCATAATTATGTAATTGGTCTTGGTAACTAAGGTTTTACATTTCACAATACATTAGTTGATATCCCACTTCATAAAAGTGGTCCAAAACATACCTCTAGAAAAGTAATAAATTGAAGTATTAAGGTTATCTAAATTAACAAATAATATGTTTCCATGTAAGATAAAAAATAAGAAGTTAAAAAATGGATATAAATTAAAAAATAACTCATATGGAAAATTATAATTTGATAGAGAACATGGTAATGATAAAGATAAAAATCTAAAAACCACAAATCTTTAATTGGTTAAAAGGCCATTGATTTCTCATTGAGATACATAATTGGAAAACAATTTCAACCAAATTCATTTAACTAAATATAAATAATTATAGAACCAAATATACTAATATAATAATATGTTTGATTACTTTTCAAGTTTATTTTCATCCATTAATCAATTTTAACCAAAATCTCTTCATTTACCCTAAACAATAAGTATTAAAGCTGATTTTTTCATTATTTAATAATAAGAAACCAAATATAAGGATCAAGAAATCAATAAAAGTGTAACTTAATATTCCTTCTATTAATAAGAATTAACAAATAAAAAAATATTAATCATAGTTTATGATAATTTACAAATAAATCATTAAATTAATAAAAATACATAAATCTCTATAATTCAATTATAATACCAAAAAATCAACTAACATCATTCGATAAATATATAATATTAAAATTCATCAAAAACATTTCTTGATTAAGATTGATTCCGAAAAATTATATGAATTTGATCACATAGTCTTGGATGTTTATTTTAATATTTTCCTCTAAAAATTATATCAATAATTGTTAATGTCGCATTCCAAAAATGTAATTTTTTAAATAACATAATTTCTTTGATATTAAAACCATTTCCATAAATAATGTATCTCATCAAGAATTCAAAATAATATCTAATGTTTTCAAAAGGATAATTCACCCATAATTCTTCAAATAAAATATCATTGTATTCTTTTTACCTTAATGATATATTTTTCCCAAAATAGTGATGATCTTATAAAATAACATTAGTCACATAACACCAATTATATTTCTATTTAAATGAAAAAATATATGATAGAGAATTTGTAACAAAATTAACGCATCTTTTAAGTTTAAAATAGTTTATATAATATTAAACAAATTTATACTAACCAGGACATCCCATAAGCTAGTGGTAGTCGATTGACCCCTTACACCCTTCGGTTGTAGTTCAAAACCTCGCAATCATTCCAGAAGTAATTGTTTGTAACCGAACTAATGGGTTTCCCTTTTTCTAAAACTATATATCTTATAATATTAATAGAAATGTGGAGAACATTCTCAAAATCAGCAATAATATATTAAATATTATCAAAATTTTGTTTCCTTAATGGTTATCTCATACAATTAATTTTACATCCGATAATATAATTACCTATAATTACCTAAAATATATATATCTTCAAAATTACCATTATTCAAATTAAAATCTCATAACATAAATCATTAAAAATGGTTTCAAATACATTAAATATATGACCAACATTAAAAATAAAAAACACGAGTTTATATATAACTATTAAGATTAAAAAACCTAAAACATCATAATCTCCAAGTTCTCTTAAACCCTAGTATGATAAATAAGGTATGGACTGAAAATTAATGATTTCATATCCTTGTGTATGTGAATAATAATTCTCATTAATATAACCATAATGATCTTTCTATTTTATATCATTAATTAAATCATGAAAAAATCTTACATAGTAAACACATTCATTAAAATTGTGAACATATATTTTATACTCATTTTTCATCAAATAAAATATTTTTAAATAAAACATGGTTTCTTTTCATGATAATTCCTCCATATTTTCATCATGACCTAATCTTTTCCCCTACTCTTCCTTTAAACCTTTTATTTTTTTTTAAAAAAAATAGGATGTGTATAATATTCTTAAAAGGGATATAAAAATGGTATCTATTAGTCCAGTGAAATACATAAAAAATCTAAAATATACATACCTTTATAAAATTTTTAATTGATCTATTGGAATAAATAATTTATATATGAAAAAACACTTATTATGAAAAATATAACAATGAAAAACCCATAGAAAATATTACTAAAATACGTTTTAAACTTTGGGAATCATTAGAGTAACCACTATAACTACTAATAGAATACCATTACAATTAACATCTAAACATTACCATAGATTTATCATCAATGCTACCCATGGACTAACCACCTCTTATAATCATTTAATAACTATCATTATATATTTATGTTAGACCATATCATTGAAATATTGCTTATTTTAGTTATCCTAATTATCATTAGAAATTATATTATCTTCGAGTAGTTGTAAAAACATATTTATATTTTTTAGAGGCTTCTTGGTTGTTGCAAATTTAGCCTGCATGGTTATGTGAAATCATTAGGTGCTTGTGTAGGTGCATAGGTGAGTCTATGGTGTGGTACGTGGGTTGTTCATGGTCAATTAAATCATGCGGAAAGAGTTGGGGTTGGATGTGTGAGTTATAAGGGATGAGTGGCACATTTTGATAATGTTTTTCTCAACTGTGTGTCTTCCTATGAGTAATTATGTGCTGTTACCTTTCTATGATATTAACTAGAACACAGTTGAAAATTATTTTGGTAAACCATGAAAAAACCATGTGGATCATCCATAATTTTAATTTATCTTCTTCATCTCTTAATTATTTTCTTTCCCCTATTTCATTCATTATTATTATCACTTTCGAATTGTGTGGATCCAACTCCCTTTTCCAATGTTGTGAGAAATCACCCCTCTTACTATACACATCTTCCAACTATTTCATTATTTTTTTCCTGGTTTCGCAGTTGAAGCTTTGGAGTAATGTCTCTAGCTCATCCTTTCCATTTTTGGGATTTTCCTGCTAAACCATTTCCCAAATCCATTTATCCAAACACAATGGTTTTAGTTGTTGTTATTTTTAATGTTTTGATTCTTAATAGGTGGTGTTTTGTTTCTCTCAAAATAGATTTGGAATGTTTCATAATCTTCCTCTGAATGAAACAACTTTTGGTCTATCTCGGGTTTCCCTTTCTATTTAATATTTATTTTTTTACGTTCTTGTTTTCCTATAATTCTTTGGGGGCCTTTTTTGTGATTCTTGGGTTCCTAGTAGTTTTAAAGAGTGTATTTATCACCATTGAAGTTGTTTTGATCCATTGTTGCCAATGAATTTTGTGCATATTCAAAGGTAGGCATTGATATGTCAATTCTCCCCATTTATATATATTCACCCATAGTAGGGTGAATATATATAATGGGGTGAGGTGTCGTTACATATATATAGGAAAATTCCTATGTGTGTCAGTGAAATGAGCATTATTCATGTATAAGAATATGTGTAAAGACCCCGTTGTAAAAATTGTTCGAGAAAAATATATACAGAGGGTATTATTTTCAATTCATATAAGTGAAGGTGCATATAAATCCAATTAGAAAATGGAACGCTCATGTTTTCGTTGTCTAAAATATCAATCATTGAGTTTTATGTATGTTAGTTATGACTTTGCCATTAATTTAATTTTTTTAATTTATTGAGTATTTTAAAAAGTATTTTCTAAATTAAATATTATTTGTATACAATTTAAATTGATATATATTATTGGTGTTGTACATTCGGTAGTTTTTTTATGATTCAAAATAATGTTTATTATATGTGTATTCATCATTCAAATTTTCATCCATGTTTTTTTGAATGATAAATATTTTATTCTAATAAGTGTTATGAAAAATTATTTTGGGTGTGAGGTGTGTATTTTCAAAGATTATTCGTTTGTGTATAATAAATTTGGGTATTTAATTGAATGAAGATGGTTTCGTGTATCGTTTTAAAAAATAGAAAATCTCATTGGTTTGTTATGGTTGGAAATGTGCATGGAGTTTTGATTTAATTAGAGGTTAAATAATTATTTTCCATTCTGAACTGGATTTCATTGATTTAGGCATGAATTCATGCTTTTTTTAATGTTTGGAGCTTTAGTTATTTAATTGATCCAACAAATAGTTTTAGAACATAAAACGGTTGGTTCATTATGTTTACTAAAATTATGTATTCCTTGTAAAGTAATGAGACCCATTTGTAACCCTAAAAATTATTTATAAATATAAAAAAACCCCTCATGAGGCATTCCACCATCTATTAGAAATATTATGTATATGTTAAAATGTTTTATTCATGATATTTTCCTCATTGAGAGGCTTGTGAAATGTTTTGTGACTTGAAAAGGGAGATGAACTGAAGGAGGTTGATTGATGGTGAGAGGTTTGATGCACTTTTGGGAAATTAAAATGACATTTACATATATATTTTCATGATAAAAACTAAAAAAAATTTGAAATAGGTCAGATGGGAAACTTGGGATCCTAACTAGGCATACATTTTCTAGTAGTCTAGGTTGATCAAAAGGTTCATGGCTCAATTCACCCTAATAGGATTGATTCCACAACACTAAATAAACATATTATGATGACCTGAGTTGACTTGATATTGGGATATGTTCCCCTCTTGTGGAATTTTCTTAGGGATGATGTGGGTTTTGGAATACGATCAGATACCACTAGACCAAGGGATGTGTTCCCCAATAGTTTATCATACTTGGGGATGTTGTTGGTTTTAGTTGTATGTCCATATCACTAAGGTGCAAGGACCATAGGTTAGTACTAACCCTTATTAAATATTGTTTTATTATAGTTCTTGTGATTTTTTTCATTTCATTATCTTCACGATGGCTTCCTCGTTTATGGAAACCATTCTTTAATGTAATTGATTTCCATTCATTTATAAATTTTTAAACATTTTTTGGATATATTTTTATAAATTTCATAAAATGGAGATGGTTATATTTAAAATGGAATCTTGTTACATGAATATGAAAAATATTAAAGACAATATTTTTATATTTCTTATTTTCAAACTAACATGTCTTGGTATACTTATAAATGTAATAAATATGTAATAGTTTTTCTAATAATGTGTAATTATATTTAATACTCACTCTTATAGATTTATTTTCTGTTTTTAGATACTAGTTCTCCATTCTCCTCCAGTTTTCTTATGGGGTGAGCATGACCCTATGAATGGTGGTGACTCATGAGGTCACATTGAGGCATGAGTAGTAATTTATTTATTTCTATTAATTGTATTTGTTTTTGTTTTCTAGTTTATATTTGTTTATTTGTCTATTTTTTATGGGATATATAATTATCAATTGTGTATTCTTTATACATGGAACTATTTTCTGGTTCGGGAGGATCATAAATTCCTTTATGGCCTTATTGTGGGATAACTCAAGTGACAGGTATAGGGTTATCCTGGGATGGATAAAAAATGTAATTAGTGTCGGTCTTTCATTATTTTAGTATTTAGTTTTTCTTTTTTTGTATGTGGGATGACCAAGGGAGTGAGATAGTATTTCATGACAGGCATAAAAGGAGTAGTGACTAGTGTGGGGCCCAAGTGTATGGTTTAAGAAACTTCTAGTTTTGGAAGATTTCTTATGGAACAGTCTTTTAAACCATGAATCTAGGATAGGCATATCCACTAGTTTCACATCTATAAACATTAGTGCTAGTGGTTTTTTGGGTTTTACATTAGTTGGCATAGTAGGATTTTAATGGAATAAGGTCTTTGGAGTGGAATAAATGTTTTTTAAAAGAAAATTCCTTTGAAAATGGTTATTATATGGAGAAAATGGGGTTTAAAATTGAAAATGATTTATTTTTTAAATTTTTTTTAGAGAATGTCGAGGAAGAGTGAATTAATTTTTTTAATATTCCTAGTTTTGATCATTGAATGGAATATATGACCCCTGTTATTCCTTTTTGACGTTCACATATGTATATGTGTTTGTATGGAAGGTGCATGTTTTAATGTATATATAGATGATATAAGAGGATTTTTGGATGAAAAAATACGTTATTCTTTATATGATACCTTGGGTGAGTATATAGAATTAATTTTTTACATGGTTTCTCCAATGTTTTTTCTTGAGAAAGAAAATGGTTTCCATTAAAAAGGGTATTCTTCACAAATAAGGATTTCATGTTTATAGAGAAAGGGGGTGTGGTATTATTAATTTTAATATGGAGGAACTAAAATTATATAGGAAAATGAAAATAAATTTGATTGCAAAATGGGTAAATTAAATTCAAAAATGGGGGAATTTAGATTCAGTGCTTTATAAATGAGGGGATTTTCCTTTTTTTGATATTTTTTTAGGTTTGTCTCGTTTTATATTATACATGTATTTGATTTTTTAAGATTTATTTGTTTATTCTTGTGATTTAGTTTGTTTGATATGTCCTTTTAGGTTAATCATTGTATGGGTATTGATTCGGTTTAATATTATTTTATTACTCATATTATGACACCGAGAAAAGTCCTTGGGGTTTCTAGCTAGTCCCTACTAATTTTCTACCACGACCTAACTCCCAGTGGAATGGTTAGTTATATTATTCTTAGTCTTTTCCAATTATCTTTGGTGATATAAGTCTATTATAGGATTCATTGTTTCCTGAGGATATTGAGACTGTTTTTTTGGACATTGGTAACTCCCTAAGTTGTAAGGGTGTGATCTATTTTGGATTCTTTTAATGGATTGAGTTTGGATAATTGAAGGTTGGTATTCACATCATCATTTCAAATTTTTATGTCCTGAGAAGTGATTAAGGAACCATTCATCTAGTGATTTGTACATGAGAAGGTGGAAGAAAGGAAAGTGGATGGGATAATGAGCATTCAATAAGGTTTGTAGATGTTGAAAGAATATGTTTTCCAGATTAAGGATCTAGATTATATTTATTTAGATTCATCTTTTAAATATTATTTATAATATTTTCTTCTCGTTTAGGGTCTCTGACTGGAGATTAGGGTGTGATTCCTCTCATCCATCATTGTTCAACTCTCAAAGTTGGTGGATGAGGTGTTCTCGGCCAAGTGGGTTCCTAAAATATATAAGGTTGTATATTTTGTTCCATATTGAACCCATTATGGTTAACAATATTTTTAGGGTTTATACAAGAGAATCTTATCCCTGAGAAGTTCCATATTTTGGTCCCAGCATTTCATTCATTGGGTTAACCGCTTGGGGGATTCTTGTGTGTCTTATTTGAGAATTCAAATCCATCATGTAAAAATCCTTTCAAATATTGCTGATGATGTGGTCGTTTGGTTCACATGGGTAACTTTTTAAAATAGAGATGTCAAAAGGAGTCTCATCCAGTGGATGTTTACTTTTAACTGTGAGGAAGTGGACGATTCAAATATGAGGTTTCTAGCCACATTCCTTGGAGTGATGTTCGAGCACATTTGGGAATTTCCAGGCACATGGGGAAATTCGATTCAATTTTTCTCCCTGATGTTAAAGTAGAGATGGTTGATATTCTCATTTTATATTTACTTGTTGTAGATTCTTATATTATTTTGAGTTTCACATTAGTTGTCATTAGGTGTGGGGGTCCTGTTTTCTTATAATTCTTGTGATTTTTAATTTTTGAATATGAATCACTAATTGGGTTTCCTTGTGTGGGTATCCTTTTTGATCAAATTTTGGATTCAATTTATTATTGTTTTAGAGATTATTGTGTCATGAAAAATGATGAATATAGTTTTCATTTTACTTTTGGTATTTAAATTCATCCATATAGAACCCCTTGTGTTGGGGGTTAGTCTGTGTGGGGAGTTACCTGGTTGGTTACAGCTCGGTATCCAATATTAGTGTGTTATGTTTAGTATGTTTTCATCGATTATTAAATTTTAGGTAGACCCACCTTGTATATTGTTGTGGTTTATTCTAGAGTAGTCCAGTTCTAGTTGGTTTCATCTAGTGGGGAGAGCATTCTATTCTTTTGATGGTTCTCCTTACAATGGGTCTATCTTAATCTAGTCAGTTGTGATGTGTGTAGTTGAATGGTCACATTAGTTTTCATGTCTTATATTGGTATTAGTTAGTTCTAAGTAATAGTTTTGCTTCATGTTTTTATGGGTGACTCTATAGGGAAAGAAATTGTTCTTGGTTGGGAGAATTATCACACCTCGAACTCAAAATATTGAGTATTTTAATTATTTTAAATATATTTTGTCTCTCTCTTGAGTTATAGTATATGGAAGTATATATTATAAATTTTTTAGGATTTTGGATGATTCATGGTTATTGTCTATGGTTTATAGAAAAACTTTTGTGCCCATGAGGGTACCTATATTTGTTTGAGGTGTGACGCCCAACTTGAGCACGATCAATTAAACTATTCAGAATGTGTCTAGGTTATCTCTAGGAGTATTCATTTAAAGTGGAACCATTTGAGAACATGTTTATCAACTGTGTGTCTTCCTAGGAGTAACTATACATGGGTGCTTGGCTTATGCAATACCCAATGCACTATAGGAACAAAATATGGTAAATTATGCACAAACCATACAGATCACCCATAATTTTAAATTTGATTTGTCTTTTTTTCTATTCAACATATTTGTTTCAACATTCTCCTTCATTATTCTCCTCCATTCTGTTTTATGCGGCTCTCCCTCATGGAACCCTCTTATTCATTAGATTTCACTTGATTTACCATAGTTTCCCAGTCAATGATTCATGTTATGGTCTTTGGATCCACATTGTTTCCATTTCTAGATATTTTCATGTCTTCTATATCCAAAACCCATTTAGACAAAATGTAACACCCCTAGTATCCACTGTATGCTTCTCTTTGAATAATACAATATCCTGCGATGCACACAACACTTAGTTAAAACGCACCACAACCTATCAAACTAGCCATTCAAAAAGATGATATGAATTGTACTAACCACATTTTGAATTTTATATATATCCCAAATAATTTTAAGAATCATCTTTTGTGTTTCTTAGTCATAATATAATGACAAATTCAATTTTTCAGATAAAAGAAGTATATTTTAAAAAATGCAGGTTTTTTGTCATTTAATGGTGAACCCTGTATAAATATAATATTTGACACGTTTACATGTTCTATTTGAAAAAATAAAATTCTTTTTTAGAACCAGAACATCAAAATTTACTTTGGGTAAATTTTTGGTATTTTTCTGATAAAAATCATTTTTTATGAATAGTAAAAAATACTGTATTTTAATTCAAAACAACCTTTTAATATAATTTATTTATATGGATATATTATCTTTTTAATTGGTTTTAAATTATAATTAGATTATATTTTTAACATTTAATCCAATTTCGGTCATTTTAAGTAATTTCACATTGAAATTTGACAAAAACCAACGTCAATCTTTTTATTGTTATTATATTTTTTAAACATTATTTTTAGTTTGACAATGAGAATTAATTTTAAATTAATTGATGCAACCTCTATGCTTTGAATTTGGTAAAACAGACATATTTTTTTAATTTTTTATTTTTCTGAAAAACATTAATTTATGATGAATAATGAAAACACTAAGTAGTAGTTAAAAATCAGACATTTCTTTTAAATGAAATGTTACCACTTTTGTAAATTAAATTTCAAAAATCTTATATATATGGTTGTTATTATTTAGTAAATTGTGGTTCAATAAGATTAAAATAATTTCTGGTGAATAGTAACATTTGACTTTTATTTAACACGGTTAAAGGTAAATAGTGTAATTCAAGGTAAAAATAATATTATAATAATATTAAATTACCGTAACATGTGTTCTAATCCAATTGGTAGATAAATTTCTGAACATGGGCATCCTTGGGTCGATTTTGGGACCCCATAGAGCCACTTAAGAGTGATTATTTCACTTTATATTAATTAATTTATATCTATGACAAAAATGACATAAACATATATCTTTTAGTAAATCAATTATTATATGGAGTTATATAAACTAACTCATTGACTATAGATATTAAATTGTATGTTAAAAATATTTCCTACATCATGGTATCTTTTCGTAATTTTCATACACCAAATAAATAAAATTATATATTTCCCAATAATGATGTAGTGTTTACCTCATTAACAAATGATTTAAATAAATATAATAATAATGAATAAAAAAATATCCAAAACCTATCCAATTCAAATTGGATAATTTTTTTTCAAACACGAGTCATCTTATGTTATAATTTAAAATGTTTTGGACCTTTAGAAACCTAAAATAATTATATAATAAAATAATATTTTCAAAATTTTCTGAAGAGCCCCTCCCCGCCCCCTCTTATTAAAATCCCTCACATCTACCCCATTACTCACACCTATAAAGCCCCTTGGATCATCCAAAATATACCCAAATAAGCTCTCAAGATCCCTTTCTTTTATATAGAAGCCTTAATTTAGGCAAAAGACACTTCAAGGAATTATTTTGGTTCAAACTAAAGAGAGTTACCCGATTTAAAGGTAACGTCTTCTCTTATGTTCTTTTCTTTTATTTTACTTCACTGACCCCCTAAAACTTATTAATAATTTTTTATAAAAACACCAGTATCTGAAATAAACTAGATTATTTATATGATGATTATTCTAACTACACTTACACACGCCTTTGTCTAATTGGTAAAAAACATATTGTTTCTGTGGACGGCGAACTACTACCTCACGAAACGATGATTGTTCAATCTTCACCCACAAACTTTTATGGTGGCCAATAACACGGAAGTATATTTACATGTAATATATTTTATATTTACATTGTCTCTATAATTATGTATTTTTCATTTATATAATACCTTTATGGTTTCCATAATGGGTAAATACGATAATTTTATTTTGAGAAAGTGTGGAAAACCGCCCCATCAATGTGATATGAATCGTTCATGCCATGAATGGAACATATAAAGGATGGAGTTAATTAAATTTCATAACATATATGTTATACTGGAATTATAATTTACCTATTAATTATTATTTTATCATTCCTTTAAATATAAAATTGAAATGAATATAGCATTCATGCATACGTACAACTTACCATCTCCATTAATAGTGTGTTTCATTTCGTAACATCAAATGATAAGGAATAATATAAATACATATACACTGGATATATATGATATATATGTTATCTAAATTATGAATTTAATTCTACAGATAATGTAATTTTGGCCACATGGACAATTTGTAATTATAACAAGTTCATTTTTTGACAAAAGATCTGAACATCAACAAAATGTCTGATATGAACTCAAATAATTAAATAATTGTTATAGCAAAGTAATAAGTGATATAAAAGAAATAATAAACATGAAAAATGTTCTTATGGAAGTAGAAATTAAATTAATATTATTATTCATTAATAACATAGAACATATGAGTCATCTCAGACATGAGGTAAGGGGTTTCTTATCTCACTTTTAATTATGTGGGATTTCAATTGTTCACCACTTATTTATTGAATGTGGTGTATTTTGTACTGAAAATTGATATATATATATATATATATATATATATATATTACCATTATTCTATTTCAATTCAGGGTATTTTGTGATTAATTTTTTGGTTATTAAATTTTGGCCATACGACTTGATTGATTACAATATAGTAAGGGTTTCTCATATCACTTTTATTCCCATGTGATTCATGTAATATTTTCCACTATTTCTTTTTGTTTTTTGTATTTACTTACCAAGGTTGTATTATTTGTGTAATATAGTTTAATTTATGGGTATTTACATCTTCATTGTATGATCCTTCTTTCATGGTATGCATGTTTTTGTAAGTTACCAAATCGGTATGGTAATTTCTAATTTGAATTTCAACTCATTGGGTATTATGAAAACATAATTGATTTTTTTACTCCAATATTTTGTGACAAATCACTATTTATTTATATATGTAGTAATTTAAACTCCCATTTTTGTGGATATAATTTTTATAAACATAATCACTACCTTGATAAATTCTTCAGTCATCAATATGAACTTGATAAGAGTAATCATAACTAAATTTAAATTCATTGAGTTAAAAATCCAAGTCATTGGTGTTTTTTTAGAATAATTTGTGTGAATGTTGTATGATTTATTTACACTGAATATCCAATCACATATAATATATTTATATTTTTTCACATATAATTATGTCACTGATTTATCCTTAACTTAGTGATATGGTCTTTATAAAGGATTTGATCGCAATTTTCATTTCATTGAGACTTTTTTGTTGTTATGCACCAATACACATTAATACAATGTATATACTGTAATTTTAAATAGTATATCATGAATCACATAATTATACTGATACTATAATGTTTTTATTACCTCAATTATATTTATTCAAGAGTCTCTCATTTGGGTAGAAACTCTTACTAAAATAACATTTTAAATGTTTTAAATATTTATTCTTCTAAATCATTCTCATTAATGTCCATGTTTTATAAATAGTATTAAGGATTTATTTATATGGACATGAATGTTTTAAACTTTAAATTCCTTTTATAAGTTTTAAAGTGGTATGAGAAACCTTGATTCAAAAATCTATTTTCAACTAGTTCTTGATAAACAGTGAGATTTTTAAATTTTCTCTAGAAAAAAGGGATATTTTATCTCAAACAATTTTAATGGTTTCATTCATCTATGTGAATATCCTTTATTATTATTTATTGCAGTTGATTTATTATAATATAATCTTCTAAATTGTATTGAGTGAGTTATTTTTTCTGTGGATGTTCTATTTCTATACCATTCATTGTTTTTGGTTAAAATATTAACAATTTGAATGGTAGTTTTAATATGAATGTTTTTTTTATGTTTCATCCTTTTCATATGAGGAATGCATTGGAACTAGTAAATGATGTGTGGATCCCTCTATAAATTCCTGATGCGTCGGTAGGTCCCATGAGACAAAATAGTGTCTTCTAACAAGTCATTGACCATATCTAATTTGTAGTCATATTACGAGGCTTTTACTATGTGGTTATGATGTTTAGCATTATACATTCCATCATTATAAAATTAGATATTGATATTACATGTGATTATTAGACTAGTTGAATATCAATGTGAATAATTAAATGGAATTATTTGATTTATATTTTCCTTATTACATAGATGTTTATGTTTAAAAGGGTAGTATTTTATTCTTATACATTGCATTATGTTTTTATACTTATTTATGAAAGTTTCCACTATATTGTTATCCTTAATGAGCATCTAAGCTCACCCCTTTCTGTGTATTATTTTATCCCATGATGAGAAGGAGTATATTATTATTCACTTATAGGGATAGGCTAAGGGATATTAGTGTGTTTAAAGAGGGCCCAATGTTGTTGTTTTTCATTTCATAATATTATGTAAAACTTATGTATGTATCTAATACTTTCAAGTCAACTAAACTAATCAGTATTTCGAGATTTGATCTATTTTGATAATGCCAATGTTATGTAATAATGCACCAACCCTAGATAACTAGGGTCAGGGTGTTACAGATGGTATTAGTGGAGGTTTAGTACAAAATTTGGAACCTAGATTTAGAAAAACATTTATTAGAAAACACTACACAACGATATACTTTGAGGATTATTATAGTAGAACATCCAAAAATTTTGGTAATTGAAATATTGCATGGGTTTTTCAAGAAATACATCAATGTATGGATACGAGTAGGTAGAGGAGGCTCTAGAACATAAGTACCTAGGAGTGAGAACTCCGATAAAGAGTTTTTGGCCTAACCTCGGGTATCCAGGTACATCACAACGAGCCTTGCTGCACTCTTGGTTATGGCCCTCCCAGGGGATATTCTTAGAATAATTCACATTTTCTTTACAAACCGAATTGAATGATGTTAATATAATATGAGAATAAATAACCATGGTTAATTCTATGGTGTTTTAGTTTGAAAATAAGGTGTCAGGATATTCTCTAAATGATTTTATGACTAACTCTATGCATTCCTCTTTTATTCGGTAGATGGATTATGAGGATGTTATAGTAACATTGAACATAATATACCAGGTTGGGATGATAATGGAAATGAGAAACAAAATATAATTTTGATAGGATTAAAAGAAATCATGTTCGTGTCGAAGCATGTTTCCAAAAAATATTATCAATAATATATACATTAATCAACACCGAAACTCAACTAAGATGTGAAATGTGGAGAATGATAAGAGGTCCAACAGTGGAAACCTTGGAGAAAAGAAATCTCAATTTCCATCATGCCATAAATGTGGAAGAATACACCCAGGAAAGTGACTCAATGGAACAAATATATTTTTTATTTTTGGGGAAGAAAGACATAAATTAAATAATTGCCTAAGATAAATGAAGTGTATTATGAAATAAAATAAAAATGATCCTAAAAATCCAATTATAGTCATTTTTCATAAATGTATGGGACCTTTTCATTACACAAGTCAATTCCATATTTTATAGGATAACCTCTATGTCAAGGAAGATCCAATGTGGAAACAAATAGATGGTAAAATATTTAAATGTATTAATAATCATTGTTTATGGGATTACAGTGAAAGACAATTCTCTTGTATTTGTAACCATGCAGTTTGTTATGTGAAAATTCTATTTGAGGAATAATTAACTTTTCTTTTATGGATATTGATATAAAGAACTATTTTGGATTATATGATCCTTCAATCTGAAGTAATTACATGTTAGTAAATTTTTTGATGAAAATGTGAAGTATGAGATAACATTTGTGGTTGAATTATGTTATGGTTATTGTGAGGAATTTATCACATTTTTTGAATGTTATAAAATATTGTTTTTGAAAAAGGACAACACCCAGATCGTATGACCACTCATCGCGTCAATCAAAGCTACGTGAATCAAACCCACAGAAAATGTGTGATTGAAATTTATCACTTACCACTGGACTACGTGAAGTCCCTGGTTAGAGGAAATAATTATTTTTAGATAAATGATTTTATTGATCAATAATAAGTTGATTTTGGATCATATGTTTTATCAAATAGATATCCTTTGTATATGAAAATGATTTGGTAATTATGTGATAAGTTTCATTTTGGAAGATGTACTCTCTATTGGGAACCATGTATGCCTAAGAAAAATGGAATACAATGGCATTTAATTTGAGGGCTAATGGTGGATTTTTTTATTTTGGAAGAAACTGTGTTTTTTATAGAGATTCTGGTTATTAATAGAAATGATTATCCTACCATAGAGAATATGTGATTTGGTTACTTACACTTCTGTATGAGACTTTATGAGTATTTGATGATATTTGTAGTTAAATTTTATGATTTAATATGAAAGTAAATGTGATTAAATTCTTTTGATTTTTTTATTTCAATCTTAGTTTGGATTGTATTGAATGATTTTAAGGACAATTTTTTTATTGAATAGTCTTTATTGTACTTTGCGTATGGTTTGTTAAATTTTGGGAATTACGATTTGTAATTATTTATATAAAGGATTATCCATTTTTTGGGATCATTTAATCTTGTACAACCCATTTTGATTCGGTAAATATCTAAATACAAGGGAAATATATAGTTCATCCTTTATGGATTATGTGATTATTTAGAAGTTGAATCTAGTGCTTCATTTGTGACCAAGTCATCTTGAATACTAATCGTTTGGAGAAAATATGAGTTAATAGTGGAAAATATTAAAGGGTGAAACTATAATTAAAAAGTAAGTATACATCTTTATGTTCTTAGTCAATCTCATAAATAAATTCCTCATCTTAATAAAATGGATCATAAAAAATGATGTCTGTTTACTTTTCCTACTCATAAATTAATGACCATTAACCCATCACAGGTTTTTGGTTATCTTGTTGTTAACATTCTCTTCATCATGTTTTCTATCACTCTCTATCAGAACCTGACACATAGTTTATCGTTCTTATCTATGTTTTCCTATATGGAATTCTATTATGGGTTATCTCGAGTGACCTTTATACCACTCTTTATTTATTTTAAAGTTATAGTTTTATTAGCTCTTTTTACAATGTGGGACTTTTAATGATGTTCCCAAGATTAATTTTAAAATAACATGGACATAATTTCCAAAAATATGGAAGAATATAACACCAAAAACATCCACAATACCCTTCTCTTTGAATAATACAATAGTGGGCGACGTACGCAACACCGAGTTCAATTGCACCACGACCTATCAAAATAGTAATTTAAAAAGTGTTTTTGAATATTAATGACAACATTTAGAATTTTATATATATCCCATATAATTTTAACAAGAATCTTTTTTGTTTCCATGGCATAATAGAAGGACAAAATCAATTTTTCAGATAAAAGAAGTATTTTTTAAAAAATGTTGTTTTTCCGCCTTCTAATGGTGAACCCTTTATAAATCCAATATTTGAAACTTTAATGTATTATATTATACTTAATAAAATTATTATTTATAACTAGGATATCAATATTTACTTTGGGTATATTTTTTATGTTTTCCTGATAAAATTCATTTTTTATGAATAGGGAAAAATACTATATTTTAATTCAAAACATTTTTTTAATATAATTTTTTATATGGTTAGATTATATTTTTAATTGGTTTTAAAGTTTTATTAGATTATATTTTTACCATTTAATACCATTTTTGAAATTGTAAGTAATTTCACATTGAAATTGGACATAAACAAGTGTCAATCATTCGATAGTTATTATTTCTTAAAAAACACGCTTTTTGTTTTGACCACAGGAATTAATTTTTAAATTGTTGATGCAACAAATATGTTTTGAATTTAGTAAAATAGAAATATTTTATGAATTAATAATATCAAATATATCTTATTCTGTTTTTTTTGTATTTTTCTGGAAAACGTCAATTTTGATGAATATTAAAAACACTAAGATGTAGTTAACAAAACAAATTTTTTATTTAAATGAACTTTACCACTTCTATGAATTCAATTTCGAAAATAAAATAAAATTGGTTGTTATTAGTATGTAAAATTTCATTCAATAAGATGAAAATAATTTTTTGGTGAATAGTAATAGTTGACATTTATTTACCACGGTTAAAGGAAAATATAGTAATTTAAGGTAAAAAATAATATTATAATAATATTAAATTACACTAACATGAGTACTAATTATATTGGTTGATACATTTCTAACTATGGGAATCATTAGGTCGGTTTTGGGTCCCCATGGAGGCACTTAAGAGTGATAATGAAAATTTATACTAATTAATTTAATGTCATGACAAAAATGACAAAAACATATATCCTTTAGTAAATAATTTCTTGCATGGGGTTGTATAAGTTATCTTTTCTACTAAAAATATTAATATTAAAGATAAAAATATTTCTTACATCATGTTAGAGTTTTATAATTTTTAGACCACAAATAAATAAAATTATATGTGACACAATAATGATGTAGTGTTTACCTCATTAATGAATGATTTTTAAAAATAAGATAATAATGATTAAAAATATCCAAAACCTGTCCAATTATTACTGGATGATTTTAATTTAAATAGGAGTCATATTTTCTTCTAATTTAATATGTTTTGGACCATATAAAATCTAAAATCATTATATAATAAAATAATATTTTCAAACAATCCTTAAAAGCCCCTATTCCCCTTATAAAATGCAGTCACCTCTAACCCATTACTCGCACCTCTCAAGCCATGTGGATCATCCAACCTAAGCCCGAATAATCTCTCAAGATCGTACTTTTCACCAAGAAGCCTTACATCAGATGAAGGAAAATCAAGAAATCCTTTTTCTTCAAACCAACGGAGGGTTACCGATTTAAAGGTAACATCATCTATTAAGTACTTTTCCTTTATTTTAAATTTCAAACCCCATAAACTCAATTATTACTTTTATTTATATAAACAAACAGTATCATAAATATAATAAGTTTTTTATATGATAAGGATTCAAACTACATTTACACACACCACCATCTAATGGGTAAAGAACATAATGTTTCTGTAGACGGTGAACTACTGCCTCACGAAACAATGATTGTTCAATCATCTCCTACCACCTCTTATGGTGGATATTAAGATGGAACTGTATTTCCACATTATATATATTATATTTATATTGTGACTATAATTCTTTAGTTTTGATTTATATCATACTTATATGGTTTCCATAATGGGTAAATACGACAATTTCATTTGAGGAAGTGCGGACTACCGCCCCCTCATAGTGATACGACCCTTTCATGCCATCCATGGAACATATAAAGGATAATGTTAATTAAATTATATAAAATAGTTATTAAACTAGAATTATAATATTACTATGTATTATTAATATTTCATTTCATTAAATATAAAATAGAAATGAATGTAGTGTTCATTGTACGTACGACATACCGTCTCCATGAACGGTGCAGTTAATTTCTTAACATTAAATGATAAGGAATATTATAAACACATACACACCAGATATATATGATATATATGATATCAATATCATGAATATCTTTCTATAGATAATTAATTTTTGACACCAATAACATTTTGTAATTATAACAAGTTCATTTTTTGACAAAAGTTTTGAACATCAACAAAATGTCCGATATGAACTCAAAATATTAACAAATTGTTATAGAAAGTTAACAAGTGATATAAAATGAACAATAATGTTGAAAATTGATCATCAGGATGTATAAATGTTCTTAATTATATTATTCTAGAATAACAAGGAACATACGAGTCAATTCTGAAATGAGTTACGGGGTTTCTTATCTCACTTTTAATTCAGTGAGATTTCTATTGTTCACCACCTATTTATTGCATGTAGTTTATTGTGTACTTCCAATTGATATATGTTATCATGAATCAATTTATATTCATAGTAATCAGGGATTAATTTTGTGGTTATTAACTTTTGGCTATATGACTCAACTGATTACAATGTGGTAAGGGGTTTTCCTCTCACTTTTATTCTCCTGAGATTCATGCTATATTTGCCAATATTTATTTTTGTATGGTGTATGTACTTCCCATGGTTGTATTAATTGTGTAATATACCTTATTTAATGGGTATTTAAATCTTCATTGTATGATCTTTCTTTCATGGGATGTATGTTTGGTATGTTACCAAATCGGTAAGGGAATTTCTAATTTCAATTTCCACTGATTATGGTTTACGAAATCCTCATTGATTATTTTACTCCTTGATTATGTGTGAGATCACTAATTATTTATTTACATAGTAATTTACACTCCCTTTTGTGTGGATATTCTTCTTATACCCATAATCACTCCATTGATAATTTCTCCAATAATCAATATGAACTTGATAAGAGTAATCTTAACTTAATTTCCATTCATTGAGTTAAACATCAATGTTATTAGTATTGTTTTGAAAATAATATGTGTGAATGTCTTATGATTTATTTACACATAATCTCCATTAACATTTAATGTATTTATTTTTTGCACACATAATTGTGTCATTGAGTTATCTTTAACTGAATGATACGGTCTTTATAAGGGATTTGATCTCAATTTCCATTCAATTGAGACGTCTTTATTATTATCCACCAATTCACATTTATATGTTGTATATAATGAAAATTTACATAGTATATCATGAATCCATTTATTATCCTGGTATTATAATGTTTTGAAAACTTTAATTATTTTTATTCAAGCGTCTCTCATTTGGTTAGGAACTCTAAATAAAATATCATTTTAAATGTTTTAAATATTTATTCTTATAAATCATTATCATTAATGTCCATGTTTAAAAATTGGTTTTAAGTATTTATTTATATATACATGACTATTTTAAAATGAAAATTCATTTTAAAATAATTAATGTGGTTTGGGACACCTTGATTCAAAAATATATTTTTAACAGCTTCTTGATAAATAGGGATACATTTAATTTTTTTCAAGAAAAACTGGATATTTTTTCTAAAATAGTTTTATTGGTCATTTTAATATAAGCCAATATCCTTCAATATTATTGATTGAGGTTCATTTATTATAATAAAATCTTCCCAATTGTATTGAATTAGTTATGTTTGACTGTGAATGTGATATTTTTATGCCATTCATGGTTTGTGGTTAAAATATAAACATTTAGTATTCTCTTTTTAATAGGAATGTTTATTTTATATTTCAACCTTTTCATATGATGAATACATTGGACATAGTATGTGATGGGTGGATCACGCTATAGATCTTCGATGCATTGGTAGGTCTCATGAGACCAACTAGTGTCTTGGCACAATGCCTCGAAAAAATATTATTTTTAGTCTTAGAACATGGCCTTGACTATGTGGTTATGATTTCCAACATTATGCATTCCATCATTATAAAATTAGATATTGATATTACATGTGATTATTTGACAACTTGAATATCCACATGAATAATTAAATGGCATTATTTTATTTATATTTTCCATATTATGATGATGTATATGTGTAAAAGTCTT
The DNA here is from genome assembly GCA_963277665.1 of Viscum album. NCBI lineage: Eukaryota > Viridiplantae > Streptophyta > Magnoliopsida > Santalales > Viscaceae > Viscum > Viscum album. The sequence continues at coordinate 278,141,742 of OY728161.1, read as the reverse complement.
GTGTTTTAGTCTTATTCATTGCAGTAAATGTTTATGAGTATTTATGAAAGTTTATACTATATTTTTATCCATGCTGAGCATCTGATCTCACCCATTTCCCTATTTTATTTTATCTGAGTATGTGAACAAGAATATTATGATTGACCTTTAGGGATAGTCTAAGGGATACGAGTGTGTTCAAATGGGGCACAATGTTTTTTTTCATTTCATAATGTAAAGTAAATTCTATGTATGTATCAAGTACTTCTAAAGCTACTAATCTAATCGATCTTTCAAGACATTATCCTTTGTGATCATTCCAATGTTATGTAATAATGCACCGAATCTAAGTAACAAGGGTAGGGGAATTACAAAAATCCTAGGGTTTCATATGTGGTAATATTGGATGTTAATATTCTTTGTCGGTGGTATGACGTGTCTCTTAGCTTGGATTTGGCATGTTTTGGGATCCATTGCTAAAGAAGATAAGTTTCGATTTGTTTCAGTTTTCCGCCTATGGTTGAGTTCTTTTTCTTTTGAATAGATGATGTTTTCTAATTTTATGGGTGAATTTTTAGTGATTATGTGGTTCCTAGTAGTTTTATAGATTTTATTAGTCTACCATTAAGTGGTTTTGAGGCTCTAATATTGATTAATTATTGGTGTATTTATAGGTAGGAATGAGTATCTATATGTTTCCATTTTATATATATTTAACCATGGATGGATGAATATATATAATATGGCTAGGTATTCTTAGATATATATTTGAAAATTCATATGAGTGTAAGTGATAAGGGGTATATCCTTGTGACATCATATGTGTAAGGATTACTTTGTACATATTTTGACATGAATATATGTACATAAGCACTAGGTATCCTTTAATATAATAAAAAGATCGTATGTATGATAGTGGTAGAATGATGTATCTTTTTTCCATCATCAAGTATAGTGTGCTATGAGGTTGAGGTAGCCTTCCTATGCTTGGGACTTTAATATTAATTCCTTAATTACATGAGTATTTTAAAAAATGTTTTAATATTAAATTTTATATATATTATATGAAAAGTGACGAGGATTTATAGTGTTGTAAATAACATTATTTTTATTGATTCGTCTTAATTTTTTAATTTCTATATTCTTCATTAAAATATTTTTCCACACCTTTTTATTTATTTGTAACATTTTAAATTGCTAAAGGTGGCTTACAAAATGGTTTTTGGTGTGTGCTGGGTATTTTTAAATATTTTTCATGTGTTTATAATTATTTGTAAGTTAACATGAATGAATATGGGTTCTTGGGTGACATTAAAATGTTGAAATTTCTTGGTCCTCATATGTTTAGAAAAATAAATGGGTTTTTGTGTGAATTTGAGGATTATAAAAAATTTCCTTCCTTAAATGGATTTATTTTATGTAATCATTGTTTCAAGATTTTTTTTAAATTTTTGGTGCCTTTGTTTTTATATTGATATTTTAGACTATCTATGAAAATACTTATGTTGGGTGATTATAATTTGTTAAATGGGATTATTCCTTGTGAAGTAATGAGACAAATTTGGCACCTAGATAATCCATTATGAAAGGGGAAAATCCAGCTTACGTAATGCGCACTTGTTTTAGAAATATTATATGTCTGTTAAAATGTGTTATTTAGGATATGTACGTATTAAAGAGGGTTAGAAATTATTTTTTAACTTGAAATGGGAGATATGCTGAAGGATGGAGATTAGTGGGGAGTGTGTGTATGAGTTTATCGGTAAACAAAATTTTCTATACATATATTTGTTCTTGGTAAAAACTCACAAATATTTGAAATAGATAACATAGAGAACCTGTGTACCTTAGTGGACAAACTAGTTTTAGTGCACTAGGAGAATCAGTAGGGAAGATGATCGAATCACGCAAATATCATTGATTCCACAACACTAATTAAACATATAATGATTAGATAACACTACACCTTTGAATGTTTCCCCTCTAGTGACTTGTGAAAGGGGACATTGTGGGTTTTTTTCATAAAATCATAGACCAATAGACCTTGGGATGTGTTCTCAACTAGTGGATCATGCCCTAGGATGCTATGGGCTTTTGTTGGTCATTAATTCACTGATTTATGAGGATACTATGACTGTACAAAACCTAGGTATATAGGGTTTATCCATATTTCTTGTTATGTGATTTTTCATTTTAGTTTCTTTATTCTTTTTTCCTACATAATAAAAACAACATTTTTACCTAAATTTCTTTTACATAAATTTTCAAATTTATACTCATGATTTGAAACTATTTTGAAAATATGGATAAAAGGAAATGGTTTTCCTGAATATTGAATCTTGTTACATAAATTTTAAAGGAATGAACACATTATTTTTATTTTTAATTATTTTTAAACTAGCTTATAATGGTTTTATTTTTAAATTAATTGATAAGGAATAGTTTATTTGGGGATTCTCTATATAGTTTTCATACTCACACATATAGTTTTTTTTCTTCTTATGCTACGTACCTCTTTGGTTCACTTGTGGGGGAAGTGTGATCCTATAGTTTTATATGACTGATGAGCTCTCATAGAGGTATGTGTAGTATTTTATTGAATTCCAATATTTTTATTCATTTTTATTATGTTGTTTATACTTTTTTATTTATCTTTTTATTTATGGGATAAATCATTCACAACTATATATTCTTGATTCCCAAAACTAGTTTTTTGATAATGAGGATCAGGGAAGCCCCTTGGAACATATTGTGAAATGGATCCAGAGACCGGTTGAGGGTTCACTTAGTTTGGATAATGACAATTTTATTTATTTATTTAGAGAAACACAATTGGTTTTCTCTTTCTAACATAGGGAATAACCATATGGCCGAATTCCATGCCTTATGCATTAAAGGATATAATTTATACACCAAAAAATAGTTTATTATGAAACCAACCATCATTGGTTAATAACATAACCACCCATAATTGGTTTATAATTGAAACAAAAATCATTATATCAATCCCCAATAATGATAACATAATAAATAATCATGAAATATTTCATCTAAGGAACATTCAATAGGAAAAAACAATTTAATTTGGAAATTTTTATATTTTATAAAAATGTGTGGCTACAATGGTTTTTTAAAAATTATAACCATATATTATTCTAAATTAATATACTAATTTCTTTTAATCATTATGGTTGGAAAATCCACTAATTTCGTATAAGTTAAAAAATAATCATTTCATTTCTTTTTTTCCTAAAATGTTAATGAGATTCATATGGAAAATGACCAAATATTCCTTTCAAAATGTTCTATAAAAAGTAATACATGGGAAGGAATTAATTTTAAAATAATATAAGAATAATTAAACCCTTATTTAAATTTTTTTAATAAAATAATTAATTACATCTAGAAGAAAAAGGGTGTTTAAATGTAAATATTAAAAAATGATTTTTTAAAAAATTACCTAAAATTTAGTGTAATTCATCATGTATGTTCTTAATAATCCTCAATACTAGGAATAGGTTAATTATTTACCTTGTTAAGAACATTTTATATCTTTAATATTACATTTATGACACTTTCTTCAATGTTACATTCTATTATATAATCACTTAATATCACATTGGATGCTTAGATGATATTCAGCACATATATCAAAGATGAATTTCATGCGTTGAATATGGTCAAATAATAAATTATTATATCATAAGAATAATAATTATAATAATAATAGAAAAATTCTATAAACATTACATTTAAAAATACCCATTATGTTTTTTATGAAAAATTAAATATGGTAAAATCAAGGGGCGTAAAGCCATACATATGAATTTGTACATATTCCATTTGAGAATGAACATTATGAAATGAATTTAAATATTATTTAAACATTCTAGAAGGATCATATTATCATATATTTCATAATATTTATTTTAAATTTAATTATATATATCATCCATGTCATTTTTACATGATAAATGAATTGTATCACATTGTAGAGGAGGTACTCCATAATTACGCACGAATGACATTATCATTTTTTAATGCATTGAATGGTAAGAAGGTAAATTATATATAATCTTATAAAAACAATATATATTTAATGAGTATCATATATAAAATTTAATTACATCGATATTACTAGTCTGGAAATATGGTGATGGAAGATGAATTACATCAGTTCGCGAGGAGGTAGTCCGTCCTAGACATGTTTGATGAATTTTTCTCCCATCTAAAGGAAGAGGAAATAGAAATAGGTCATAATGAAAACATAATAACATATAATTATTTTAATGATATATTATTCTTTTTTTTATCATATTTTATAATGTTTTTATGGATATAGAGGAAGAAACAAAACTAAAACTTATAGATAGTCACTATACATCTTATTTAGAAAACCTACTTTTATTGATAAATTTAGACTTATAATATTCATATTATTCCAAAACAATTACCTATATAATTAGGTAATGGATAGTGTGAGTTGAAATTGGAAGTCATTTTCAATTGAAATAAAAGGTTGTTATGTGTGATGGATCAAGAATAAGTGGTTCCCTTTTACAAGAGATGATAGAGGCATTCTTGGAATTCCAAAAAATATTAGTTTAATATAAATAAGTTTTCAATTCCAAAAGGTTCAAATGTGTTTTTTTTTCAGTAAAATATATGTATATGTTTAAATCCCCTAATATAATAAAAATAATAAATGTTATAACTATATTTTTATCCTTGTCTTTTGGTTTTAACCCCTACATAACCCCTTTAACTATTACATTGGAAAGATCTATGTTTACACTTTAATGGATAATATAGTTAATATAAAATGAAAAAAACCATCAAATATAAAATGATCAATATTATAAGGCATATTATAATAATTTAATATAATTTATTAATTTAATAAATTTTAAATCAATTCATTATATTTTATTTAATATAATATAGTTATAATGTAATTTTATAGACCTATACAATTCATTGAAATTATTAATATCAGGAAAAAACTAAAATTCGAAATAAATATTTGATTGTGTCTATAATATGTCAATGTAATATATAAAATTTATTTTTCCCATTATTTATAGAATATTTCATTTATTTTAATATTTTGAATATCTTTTATTTCATTTTTCCATTAACATATTAATTACTGCATGATCATTATGAAAGAACATTATATAATTAATAATTCTTTAAAAATTAAAAAAAAATTAATATGATGAAGATAAATAGTATAGATTTAATAATATTTTAATAGTCAACCATATCATATTAATTATATGATATTAACATGATTACACTTTTTAGTTACAATAGTGTGACATGTTTGACATTTGTTTAAATAAAATACTATAAATGTATTAATCATATATTATTGACCCAAGAATATCATTAATTAGACTCTCGGTTGATTTTAGCCAGTATTTACTCATAAAATAGGATTTATATAAGTTTTAGATCATTTTATTGTTCTTATTATTGTATTTTTGACACAAATAATGTGATTTACTATTTACCATGGTAATAAAAATTATTTAGGTTATTATTCAAATTATAGATAGATTAAAGTAACCTATTTAATAAATTTGGATACATTAATTACAAATACAGATTCCATTTATAAAATTTATAGGCATTTTAGTTGTATAATTTAATTCTAAATTATATCAGAAAAATGAAACAAAAAACGGTTTTTCTTAAAGGTTCCCTTTAAAATATAAATGGTGTTCATTATAATATCATGTTTAAAATCCATTTTAAAAATAGTAATTAAATTATATTAATTCAAAATAAACTAATTAATTATATATACTAATCTATAATATAATTTTATTATATATATATTTATTATAAATTATAGCGTTCAATGAATATTTTTATTAACTCTATGAAAAAATAATAATTCTAGATAATTCTAAAAAATTCATGCTTAGATAATTTTGACATCCAAAATTTAAAAATATAATTAATTTTGTGAATGAAATTTTCTAATTATTATAGAAATGATTTATAATATTCTCTCATAATATGAAACAATCCCAATTTTTTTAAGAAAATATATTTTTCATTATAAAATGAATAAAAATTTGATTTCATGGAAAAAATAAATAATTTTAATATTTTTCAATGAGTATGGACATTATAAAAATAATATTATTATTAATAATATTTTTCATTCCTACATAATGGTAATGTTATAGTGGTTAAATTTAAATTTCAATAATTCATTGTTCATTTAACCTTTGTATTGAATATATTATATGATATTAAACATTATTTCATTTATTAAATCTCTGGATGTTTCATTTTAGATGTCCAGCATTATGAATTCCATGATTATATATTTTTTCATTGATATTCGTTGTTATTATTTAATTATTTATAATATATTATCTTGATATATAATCTGATTTTATTATATATATGAAATTATTTAATCATCACATATTTATTCCATGTTATGCTCATGATATTGATTATGTGGAAAGTCTTTCATTTATTAACATTACCATTTTTAATATGTATTATTTATTTATATTATTTCTTTTCATGCATTCCCTTCATGATTATATCATTTCACCCCTTTCATTTGATTTATTTTCCTCATGTTATAATGAAGTGTTCTATGGTTGATATGTGGTTATAGACTATCCAGAATAATGGAGATATCAATGAAATTTTATTTTGTATTTTTTGATTCAAAACATAATTTGTATTTCAAGTATATATTTAGTTTATAATGACTACCAAACTATTCATTCATTTGGGATATAATTTCTTGTATCTTTGGCCAATGTAAAAAATTCACCACTAGCTCGGGGCTACTGGGGTCGGGGTTGTTATCATCAGTATTAAATATGTATAGAAGAAAACATGAGAACTAGATTTAGGAAAACATATATTAGGGATCATAACCCTGTGATAGACATTGATTATAATAATAATATAATATCATAATGTTTTGTTATGAAATATATTATGTGATTTTATTTATGAATACATCAATATATTGATACAACTATTAGACATGGTTTTGGTACAAATGTACATGGTGGTTAACAATATTGAAACAGACGAATTGGTATTGACCCATTCATCTCCTGATACATCAAAATGATCCTTATTGAGAACCTTTTTTGAAAATACCAAGGGATATTCTTATGGTAATTCATATTTTAAATATAGACCATTATTAATGATTTGATAGTGATAATATCCATAAAGAAATCATAATTATGATTGAAAAATTTAATTTCAATAAATTTAGTAGTTTTTTATGTATCCCACTAGTATTGGGATTATAAATTATGTTCAATAATGTTATTATATAAACATGAGTATGAAATTATTCAGAAATGGTTCCTAAAAATGGAATGATAACTATATCAATAAAAATTATCCATGTCTGTATTTCCTTATTCGCCAGGATAATGAAGATGGAGTTGGACCTATAGCAAGAAAAAGTCAATATTTAACCATATTTGTGTAGTTGAATCATGTTATGAGTAGTAACTGTTACCACATATGGAATTTTATAGATCATCCACATGGTGAACCAATCTTATACTACTTCATGTTTTTGAATCCTCTATCATAAAATGACACTAGAAATCAATTTTTATTTATGAATTTGAAATGATACTTATTAAAGATATTTCAACCTTGGGGATGTAGTAAAAGGGGTAATTTTTTATACAAGGTAATTTTCCCTCCGAAGATTCACATTATTTCTTTTCATTGATTCAAAACACTATGGATGAAAACAAATAAAAAAATATAGATTGGAAGGATTTGAAGGTTTTATTCTCTGAAAAGTATTTTCCTTATGAGAAATAGGTGAATGTAGAAGTACATTACTTGAGTATATGATAGATAAAAGAGTAAAATGCTTCTATATATGAATTTATCTTTTGAATGGTATCAAGGAATGCATTGGACCAGATACATAATGAAAATATGACTATTGGTCATTTTTTATGGGATAAATCCAATCCATAAAATAGAACTAGTCATTCAATAAATCCTTTCTTATGAGGACATTGAATAATTGGAATTCAAGAACAGTAAATAATTCTCTATATGATATGGATTCTAATGTGAGAAATATAAGAATATGAAGGTAGATAAAAACAGATAGAGGGAAAATGGAAAAGGTGATTTTTCAACATGTTATACTTGTTTAAATAATCACCATAGAAAATTCTATAAAGTAAAAAAGTTTACTTTAACTATTGACGAAAAGGTCATATTGATCATGAATAAAAGGGTGAGGGAGATTCCCTCAATGAACTATTTTTATCTATAATGGTATGGGGAACTCTTCCAACTACTACATCTAGGGAATATTCCTAATAAGAATCTAAGGAAACAAGATCAATTTTATTCTATTAATATAAAGAAAGTGTAATTATTAATGTTCATTTTGATTTGAATCCCTGAAATATGTTGTGAATATATTATATTAATGATATACTTGTTAAAAGAATAATGAAATGTATAATTATTGTAGAAAATAATTTTTCCTTTAAGGATTTATACACATGTGTTACATGGTAACTAGGAAAGAGATTTAATGGAATGTAGATCTCTTTAAAAACACATGTTCTTGTGAATATAACCATAAATATGTTTTCATGGTTTAGATAATAATGACAATGATATTTTTATGGGATAATATATGATACCATGAAATGGTATGTGATTTTATGGTTTATGTTATATTTCTAGAGTTTAATTCATTTTTATATCTATAGAATATTTTCAATAACATTTTATTTTATTTTCAAGATAAGGTATGTTTTCAATAATTTTTATAGTGATCAATTTATCTATATATTTTTAATTCTACATTAGGTAAATAATTATATTTTTTATGGAATATAATAATTATTTAGTGAAATTACTTAAAATATTAGACATTAAATTTAGACAGACATGTTTGGAAGGAGTCTAAAGGTTTTTAATATATCGAATGTATTTAGTGGAAAATTATTTTTTATTATATTGCATGTTCTATCCATTTATATTTTGTAAAATATCTAATGGTAGGATAAAAAAATTTCCATTCTAGTGATTTATTAAATGTGCTTTAGGAATAAAAATTCTTTTTGGATAATCATTTCATTGACTGTAAAATAAAATTGGAATTAATCTAGGAAACAAATAATTATATATTTTCTTATGATAGAAAAAAGTTACAAGTAATTACATTTTCATGTGTTCTCTGCCTATACAGTAATGAAATTCCTCAACTCCAAGAAAATGATATAGAAATTTTTTTTTCGTAGTACCTTCATTTCTAATGAATCAAATTTTCAATTAAGTAATCATTGATTTAATGTTATATGTTTTTTAAATTTATCATGATTATTATCCTTTTTTTTATCATTGAAATATATCACACTCCATCATTATTTGGGAATTATAAATTTTTCTATATGCATATCTTCACTTCCCAGCTATGTTATCGTACTCTGAGTACTAGTTTTGTTATAATTAAGAATTAACTTTATACTGCATATTATCTCTTATCAAGTATATTTTTTATTAACCCTTATAACAAATTAAATTTCAAATAATTTAATTATTGAATGTAAAACCCCTAAATATTGATATCAATATGAAATTACAAAGATGTAAATTAATTATGAGGGTAGGATATAAACCTCTATGATTTTTAAAAAGGAACATCATGTTGGATAGCTTGTCTGACACAAAACACTATGAATAGGAGTAAATAATACAACCAAATACATTATTTATAATTATTATTATTTAAATTCAATCTCTTTAATAGTGTGTAATGAAAAAAACACCAGGTCACATGAAACATGACACTCTAATAAAATTTGATTAATTAAACATGAACAATATCACCAAGTTTTTAAGTTGTAAGGTATTTATAGTAATAAATAGAATATGGAAATTATATGGTTTACATTTAATTGAAATAAATTCAATAGTTTTTTATTTATTCGAAATAAAATAAAATCCACATGATTGAGAAAGAAATGTTTTCTAAAAAAACTACATTTTCCATAATAGTGAATTAGCCATTCTTTGTAAACCAAATTCTAGACTATTTTTTATTAATTTTAGAATCATTAATGTTAAAATATATATTATGGGAATATAAATATACAAATTACCTTTCTGTTAATTTTTAATAATTTTTAGAAAAGATATATTTTATGATAAATATAGAATAATAATAAACTTTATTTGAAAACTTCACCTTCATTTAAATTATTTATAGTGTAATAATATTATTATTTGAAGCTAATTTTATAAATTTATATTAAATTTTTTTTATTGATTATTTCTATTTTAATTAATATAATATTTAATTTTTATGTGAAAACATTTTACACTAATGTTAATTTTCCATTTAAATTCCTCTTATTCATTGATTATGTGGGTATAATTATTAGTTATAATATTCTACATCCGTGAATTTAATTTATAAAAATGTATTAAATATTTTTATTCATATTAATTATTCTTATATACAAGGTTCAATATAGTTTTTTAGCACTATACGTTGTCAAATAAATGAAAATTAATTAATGTGATTAATGAAAAAAATGAGTATAACGAGTGGTAAAAATAAGAATAATAGTTTTAAAATTACCTAAATACTTTTCCAAAAATCCATTTTATTTCCATATTTTAACCATATAATATTAATCATCTGAGAATGACTCATTTTGGATTATTATGGAATGATTAAAAAAGGTTTTAAATCATTATTTTTTAAAAATACAGAGACTGTAACTACTAGAAATAAGATATATACCAACGGTTTTGGGAAAACTGTTGTTATAGTTCACTTATATAGACCTATACCAACGGTTTGGCTGAAACCATTGATAAATGTCACTAATTTGGACCTATACCAATGATTTTGGACAAACCGTTGGTATAGGGGTGGGCTATAACAACGGTTTTGGTAAACCGTTGGTATATGGTCTCTATTATGGACCAATGCCAATGGTTTTGGCCAAACCGTTGGTATAGGACTATAATAGAGACCCTATACCAACAGTTTTTTCATAACCATTAGTATAGGTCTCAAAATCAAATAATCTACACCAAAGGTTCCCAAAACCGTTGGTATAGGTCTATACCAACGGTTTTGAGAACCGTTGGTATAGTTACATGTATTTTGTATGGAATATTCTTACAGAGAAAAATAAATAAATCAAAATTTTAAATATTTATGATAATTAATATATATATTTAAGAAATTATGTTCATGAAAATCAATCTAGGTTAGTAGGTAGGTCGTTTAATCATAAACATCAGGTACTGGGATCAATGGTTTCAAATAGTTGGTATATGGTATTTTTCTACTAGTGTTTCCACCCACTTATAAACGTCACCCTTCTCCTCCCCATACAACACTCCCAAATCCTAGTGGTTTAGATAAGAAATAAAAAAATAACTTCCTAAAATCACTCAATATAATCTAGAGTTCATTTTTAAATCATAACATTATTATAGGATGGACTTTGGTTAAACTTAAAAAGGTTTCTCAAAGAGGAGGTATATTTTTTATCAATGCATTTTCATTTTACTTATTCATATATCTTATAAATATATTTTCCAAACCATATCAAATATGAATAGAGTCTTCATTTCTATTGAAACTAGAAATATACTTTTTTGTAATGGTTTGATATTTAATGAATTAAATATTAATATTAAAAATGTGAATGATCAATATACAAAATTCATGTGTCAATATAAAAGGATACATGATTTCATAAAATAAATCATAGACTCTAAATATAAATTATAGAAATAACAATTTGTGGTTATAAAATTTAAAAAATCATATCAGGATGGACCTATATAATTCATTATCCTCAACACAATGGATGATAATAAGATCCAATTGAATTAATTATATATAAAAATCATGTTGACTCTTTGGTCGATGAATAACAAAATTAGAGCTTAATTTTAATCGACCAGTTACCAATTTTAAATCTAAAAACACTATATTGATGTTGGGTATGTCATTAGACATGAAATTATGGTTTTCACAAGAAAAATTAATTTTTACTATAAAATTATTTTCAAATCATGGTGCTTGGATCATCTTGACTGAAAAATTTGAAGAACCGGTCTAAAGATTACCTAATATGATAGTCGATAGATCTCACTAAAAACTATAGAACAATAAATTTAATAAAGTAAATATTATGATAGAGTATTCATGAATAATAATTCATAGATATTTATGAATAGTATTTTCTGGCTGATAACTAGTTTTGATATACAAGATATTTTTTTCGGTTACTGTTCCTTGAATAGGATAATGGTGATGATGATGATGATGCCTCTATTCCCCCTACTTTTTTCATCCATTGGATGATATACATATAGTGAATGTTATAATTTTTTTTCAATGGTGACGAAAAATATTAATTTTAAACTAATAAATGCATTTCCATGTGGGATGATTCATTCTTGGTTTGTTTTGTATTATTCTAAGGTGAGGTAAGTTAGTTGATCTGACCCAAATTTATAAAATGGAAGTTTAGTATGGGATCACCCATGGAATATTTCATTCACTAATTATGTATTTGAACCATTTTTTCTACCCTTTATGATGAATAATACCATTCACTAATAATAAAGGGAGGACACTCAAGTATAATAAATTGAACTGAGTCGGGGTTAAAATGATTGATAACATATTTTTATATCAATCTTTATGATATTGAAGATGTTGACTATATCTAGTTTGGTTATTGAAAATAAGACACATAATAATAGAGGTGATTATATTTATGCAGGTTTTATCTAGGATTATGTGACCTCATGTTTATAAATATTTTTATATTAGTGCTGAATTTTTTTACATGATGTGGTTAATGTTTTCCTTCAATGACTCAGGAGAGATTTATTTTTTTTAATAAATATATAATTGGTTTAACTTATGTGATTTTTTATCTTTTTGATTTATGAATTATTTATTATGTATGTTATCGATAAACTATGTTTCAATTTTAATACAAAAAATCAATGAGGTATATATGATGGATTAATGATTTTTTGGAAATTATATTTTCTATTTTCTGGTCAATCTATTTTTACATAATGGTAATCTTGGGAAGATCTCAATTATATTAATTATTTTATATTGGATGATTAATTTATACTGGTGAGGTGAAAAAATTACTATTAGAAAATAAAAGTCGAAGAAGTGTGATAGTGTTTGTCAAGATATAAGAGATTCTAAAATATTTTAGATGTTTCTATAGTATTTGAGAAAAAATAAATCAAGCTTCTTGGGGAATCAATAGAACATGGGTCTATTTCATGTTGTTGATGGGGACTAAATTGTTTCCTTAGAGGATGAATATATACATTGAATATTGTTCTATATAGAGGATTTTGGTACTAAGGCTTATACTAATTTTATTATTTATGATTTTGATGATGGAATGTGTGTGTGATTTTTGTAAGAATATTAAAGAGACCAAGTCTATGCATAGCACCATTCACCCCAAAAATCATCATAGAGAAATGTAAACCCCATAATGATTTGATCATTCCATCCAAATAATGTCATCCATCCATTATACAACAATGATTGGAGATAGAACATATGTTTTTGAACACATTTTGAAGAATATAAATAGGTTTGGAGTTTAATAATGGGGATTATCTCAAAAAAATCTTTTAATTCCATTCCCTCATTCAAAATTTGTATGTTGTGAAATTTTTGTTGGAATATAATTTTTTTGTTTCATATGTTATTCAGGACTAATTTTATTTATTATGTTAGAATAAAAGGAAGGAAATATTTTAAAACCTATTAATGATTGGTTTTAATCAAATCATTATATTTTCATTTCATTCATATGTCTCATTTTCTCTTCCACATTTTCATTCATCCTCAAAACTCAAATTACCAATAGGATAAATCTAAAATACCATTTCACATATAAACATCAACTAAGGTACTATATAGAGAATCATTTTTATAATATTCTCTAGGGGTATGCATATTAATATTAAGTTCTACCAGAAATAATAGTTCTCAAAATTGATATATAGAGAGGGTTTTTATCAAATAATTTTCATGTATCATAGTTTTAAAACGCAGCTTTAGAACCCCAGTGATTTATTTGATTCAAGTGTAGAATTATTTTATCTGAACTATGTCTTCTCTAATACCACTAACCTAATAAACTATTTTACTTCCTTATATTTTCTTATTTCACCATTGTAGTTCACAATTCCACCATCACATAATCATTCTCATTGGATTTAATGATTTTTTTTTCATTTTTTCTTTTTTATGGTCACAAAAAAAGAATAATTCATTATGGTTCAACCCTACATACCATTGCGCATGTGGTTTGTTTGTTTTATAAATAATTAATTTGATTTGTGGCAAGTCAGTAACCTTGAATGATACCTGAAGAAGGTTCTAATGATTTATAATGATAAACCATGATATTAATTAATACAAAATAATATTAATTACTTTTAAAACATATATATTATATGTAATGTGGTAGAAGGGTTAGACCATATTAAAGGATTCAATTGTTTAATAAAAAAATGAAACAAAATATAAAATCCTACGAAAATACTCATAAAATGATGATTTGATATTTGAATTATGGATGAGAGTTGTGAAAGTAGAAAAATAGAGGCATCTAAATAGTTGATTAGGTTAGGGGTATTATAATAGACAAAGCTGGTAAAAAATGATACTACTTTTGAATGTAATTAATCATCATGGTTATAAATCTATCTATAAGGGATTGTAACACATATATATCATTATATGAAATGAGATTTATTGATACATCACTTGATACCTATTATTAATAACAAAACTAATTATGAATATGTGTGCTTATAAAGAATAGGTAACTACACCCTTTTCTAGATATCGACTCCCTTTAAGTTACAAAGGAAAAATTTTATTATGATTTTCATCTATTAATAATTAGAGTAGAGTAGAAGGATGCTCATGAGGAAGAGAAACTAATATCTATAAATTAATAGACAACAATCCTATTTTATAAAAACAAAAAAGAATAGAAAATTGTATATTAATACATTCATATCAACCCTCTATGTCACAATTTCTATTCATAGTAGAGGAAATAAATATAATATATTCCAATAATAAATCCAAAGTAAGTAATATATTAAATAATATAATATAATAAAAGGTATATACATAGAGACACTAATTTATCCCAACCAACCAAGTTGCGCTTCTTGACATAGTATACTCCATCATCTGGTCTATCTACACTCTTAGTTTCATGATGGATGGATGACAATGAGAGGATTAGATGATTGAGAAACCACAGGGTATGTAGATGCCTTCTGTGATAGTTTTATTGAATTATTTTTTTTAAAAACCCCATGGTATCCAGAGTCTTATCCATTAAATAATTAACACATTCATTCCTTATAAAAAATAGGAATGATAAATTTTCTCAATATTCATTTGAATGACCTTCATGTAGCACACATGTCACAGTGCATCTCTATCCTCTTATAACACTATTGAAGTTCCTGAAATATAATTCAACAAATCCACACTCATTTTATTCCCGAAAATGTGTGACAAACCACCTCTCTGGAACTCTATAAATATGTAGAATCAATGATAATATTGTATGTTTAGATGAGCTCCAGTGTGTTTCAAAAGTTTTGATTTTACAATTTGAATTTTAGGACACCCTGAGTTTAAATTTTCTTTACAGGAAACAAAATTATGTATACTTTACACTATCCCTATATTAGTATTTTATAGTAATCATCTAACCATTATCTAGGGAATCTTCTTCATCAAATTTTTCTTTTCATACCATTTATTGAATTTATTAAATGGTAGAATATTCAAAAATATTAAATTATAAATATTCAAAAATAATTATCTATTCATAATGGGTGAGGAAAAACTATTGTTAAATCCCCTGTATGGTTCTCCAATTAGTTTCATTACAAGAATGGTAGAGAAAAATCATAAATCCATCACAGGTATTGAAATTCATCCGTAAAATTATAGATTTCTAAAAATGAGGGAATGTCATCACTTATTAAACACTCAAACACATAAATCAAATAAGAGAGAAATGTTTATGTGAAAAATCACCAACCCAGATTCAACCAGCATTATAAAACATTTTGAGCTAAGTGTGGACCCATATTTTTAATCAATGTAAATTTTCCATAGTATCTTTTATTAAACTAATGTAGCCCCACATTGAACATGATGGATAATAAAACCCTTCACAATGGCTAAGGATGATTGGTAGACATCAAGATCAATTAATTTTCTCTTCCATGGGATAACTCAGAATTTAATTCCAATTTCTAAGAATAAGATTGAATCACATTCCTCTTATCATACCATAATATTCATCAATAGAGAATGAATCGGCCATATCACATGGAAAATTCCTTATAGGGATTATATTAACATTGGAAAAACATCGATCATGTTTCATGCACAAAAATTCAATATTATAATCATAATAATGAGGTATAACATAGGCCCAACCATTTTCTTTGCCATTGTCCACCCAAGGAACAAAATACAATAACAAAAGATCATGTTCATTTGATGTGTGATAGGGATTAGTAATACATAACTCTCTATCAACTAAATCTATGCTCCCCGTTTCAAAAAACATTTTTCCATAACTCAAGTCTTCATCATATTGGGAACAAAAAGGTCTATTAAATTCTTAACTAAATATCAATATGGGGTTCCAAACATCTGTCATTGTCAAAAATTTAATTCAATTGATATCTAGTACTGGTTCTTCCTCTTTAAAAAAATTTAATATGTTTTAGATATGTATTTAATTCAATTATATTTTATATTCATACACCAATAAGAGCTTTCACCTTGACTCATTTCCCTCCTAAATCCACTTTATAGGCATCCAATCCTCCACAATATTTTCATTTAGTTGTGACATAAAGTCTTAGATAGATCTAATTATTTCATTTAGCTATTAATTTCAAAATAATTGGTAGCGTGTCTTTCACTATTCCAGAAGCTTAACATGGTGTCTTGGATCATGGTATGTTGGCACATTCGAGGTTATATTATTAGAGAATAAAACTAGAGGCATGAAAGGATAATTTTTACATCCTATTAGATATACTTAATTGTATGTTAATATTTACCCTTATGGGTCCAACCATCATTTATAGTAATTTGGATATTGATATGTTTAGTTGAGTTCTACAAACAAGATTAAGATTCTATTCCCTGATTATGGTAATTCATTAATGATTGTGGTAACTTTGTGGATCATAATATGTTCAAAATTTTATTATCATAGGTATATTACAATAAATAGGTGATTCAATTAAATACAATCTTCATTATATTTTGACGTTTTCATAACCAAAGGTTTATGGTTAGTTTCCTAAAACAAAAATATGGTTGATCATAGTTCAAAAAATCAATTATAATGTTACTATATATTAGAAAAACCCATATAAAAATAAATTAATTTAATTTGATGTTAAAATGGTGACATGAATAAATGAATGAATTAAATGAAAACCCAAAAAACTTATATTTTCATTGAACATTTTCAATAAAATCACATAGTTTTCATCTTTTATTAAAATAATCAATTCTAAAATAAAAAATTCAGGAATAAAATAAGAAATTAATTTTCAATTGAGAAAGCAGTGGGAGGGATCTATGAACACTAGGTTTTCTCCATTATTCTATCCCACCATCATCATCCATCCATTGTGAAACTGATATTGTAATTATAATATAACCTAGAGCACATTCGGTGTATGATATTAGTAGAATTAGATTAGGATAAATATGATGATCTCAATAGATAAAATTATTATTCAATTATATTATTTAATATATTTTACACCATGAAGATACTATTTTATTATACTTTTTACTATTTCCAAATAAAAATAATTATTTATAAATTCTTACAACTAAATATATAAGATTCATTATTGAGAAAAGTATCCATGAAATAGTAAAATAAATCTATTAATTTTTTAATGTAAAAAATGTGAATTTAATAGACCAATACAACTTTGAAACCTCTAAACCCAATATCTATCTTCATTGAAATTTAAAATCTATTACAGATACGAATAATGAACTACTATGATTTTTGTTTCTCATTATTGTTATTTCAACCACATATTTACTAATTCATTTTTATATAGTGTAGTCAAATGAATATTTCCTTCTTGTTGTATCCATGATTTCATATTGAATCACCAATTTATTGGGTGGGACTCTCCTCAGAATTATGTGACAGTTCCTCACGTGGTAATGGAGGAAGAAGAATGAGGGATTCATTGAATATATATAATTGAATAGGATTAAACACACATTCTCACTATGGAATCCTACAAATATAGTCTCCAACCAGTATATATTTTAGATTCCATCATTCCTTATGACCCATTCATTTTCAAGCTATCATATAATGACTTTGAAAAGTTCGGTGATCACTAAATCTTTCAATAGTTACACAAAAAATGATCATATATCATGATATATCAATTAATGATTATATTACAATTTTTGGGGGAATTTTTTCATTGTGTAGAGATATCCTATAAATTTGTGATATGTTTATGAATCCCTCGCTATTCATAATGTGGGAATAATTTATATTATGCTGGTAAACATTCATCAACTTGTGTCAATGTGAAAAAATATTTTTACAAAATTCTCCATATTTGTATATATCATTTGTTTTCTATATATATTTTACATAGTGTTTAATATATAGTTTAAATAAACACTCATTTTTTCCTATCAATTATTACCATTATTCGAAGGGATTGGAGATTAAGGGGTGGGAATATGTCCCATGATAGGTACTTCCTATGTATCCATGTGATATGAATTAGAACCCATATATTTCAGTTCCATATAATAGAACACACTACTCCTTTAAAGGTCATATGATTTGAAAAAAGTAGAATTCTCGTAAAATCATGCCTCCTAGAAATATTCCAATAGTATTAACATCATATATAATAGATTATGATATGAAAGGTTCACATGGATTATTAGTGTGGGACTTATGTATATAAGACCCTCTCTTGTCTAACCCTTATTTAATATGGCCACTTGAGAATGGATAACATGTAAGGAGTATGAAACGTTGATGGAGATTATCTCATAGATATTATAGATAATAGAAAATGTACTATATTGTTAATTATTGTACATGGACCAATGAGGAATTATGGTATCACTCATAAGGAGTATATCCTAATGAGAAAATAAATTTCAAAATGATATTTTTTAGTGTAAATAGAGGACTAGTAACTGGTTTTGAAATAAATGTAGGCATACAACATACCTGGATTAATAGGATTCCATTCCCATGTAGTTTTATTTTCACAACATAAATCCATGTGAAAGTATATCGACATGTTTTTTAACATAGTCCAACATGTATTTTATTCTACTTTTTTAGGTCAAGAAAATTCCATTTTTATCATTAATAATGAGACATAATTTTTTTGAATATGGATTGTGAATGGTGGACATGTTGTTATAGACCACTAATGGATCATCTAAGTAAAATATTTAACATGTGAATTATTTATTAGGAATTAATCTTTACAATTGAGTATATAATTTGAGTATACTTTCCAATTGATTTATGATCTATCACTGAACAATGAATGATTACATGGAAAATAGAGGTACATGAGAATGAATTTGGGACCTATAAATATGTATATATTCTAGTTAATAGGTGAAACATGCATGGATTCGTTATTGATTTTCTTTACCATGTATTTGAGTCAGGAAAATATTTTATCTAATAAATTACACCATATAGAGTACCCTTAAAATATGTTAGGGGATATGCCTAAATAGGAGGATATGATTACCTAATCCATGTTCAACTGAGTAGATCATAGGATAACCAATTCAAAGCATCGAATGCTAGGATGAGAATTTGGGAGGGATCATATCCGGATCCCCTAGATAAATATCTAAATTATCAAGGGAGGAAATAATCTTGAAAACCCTAAGGTCCTTGTTAAAATGATATTTTCACTAAGAAGATAAAAATTATATTGGGAATATAAAATTGATAGAATTCATAAAGGTCACTTGTAATAATCCAATCCATATATATTTATTTCTAACTATATTTGACAACGGAGAGACGTGATTTTCCATCAAAATGGATTATTGAAAATCATCCATAGTCAATATCGATGTTAGATTTACTAGAACCATTTATATGATTGGATTGGTTATAGTAAGATCCACTTTGTTCATATATAATTAATGTGATATGTGAGTGTATGTATCCAAGATGGTTCATGATTAAATTTTTTCTTCATAAATAGATTCACGCAAGAAAAAACCCATAATAATGTTTATGGAAATTATCTATGAAGGAAACCTGAAAAAGTGTTCAAGGATGGACCTTGTAAATTATGATCTATAAAGGAGTCTCACAATTAGGCATAATGATGGAGTAACTAGAATAGTATTTTTAAATAGATCTCCTAAATAGACTATGTGGAGGAGTCTCATGAATATGATTAATGAAATAACTTTATGGGTGTCCCTTGTGATATTATTCCCATATTGATTTTCTTTTTTAATGCCTTGGTGTAGGAATTTCTACTACAAATCTCATCAATGCCACATCATGGACGATGATTCAATGAAATATTTGTTAGATTCTATAAATTTACTCAGATATCTCCTTTTGGATCTTCATTATTCAACATTCATTCTCCACTTTTTCTTTCTAAATATTCAAAGACATATTTATACGTGGTCATGGGAAACTACCATTCTAGAAAATCAGTTGTTATATAGGGAGTCAGCGGCCATATATTGCATCCAATACATAGGAACTAACAATATGGAACTCATAGATTCACTATGTGAAATGTATTAAATAATCATCCCAGTGTCAAAAATTATGAGGAACCACAAAAAAACTACATATAAATATGTAATCTTCATCTGGGAGCCACAAATGATCAAGGGATATGAGAGAAAAACATGAATTCCATGGAAATCAACTACTCGATAAGAAAAACATCATAACAACACAATGGGGTTACTTAATGGGTTTAAAATTTCCACCTAATTTTTTATAATGATAATGTATCAAGAATGCATTACAAGTAAATAAGAAATGAATTCCAAAAATTTGATAACAATGATAGTTTCTAAAGGGATTATGTGGAGAGAGAAAAAAAATCTTGAGACATGATTGGTAAGGGATCATAATGATTCAGTAATGACAATATATGGTCATTTATACCCTAAATTGAATGATTCCATTAATCTATATTCATTTCAAATGTATAGGGATCTTCATGGACAGAGGATTTATGTATGATGAGGAGTATTGTGATGCACTGAACTACATCATGGGATCCACATCCCCCATTATATTTCAATAGATTTTCATATCCCCTCAAATCATTGATCTTACTTATGATATCATTCAAGGAGTTACAACATCCCAGGCCTCAAAAAACACATATAAGGAACTAGGTCTGCTCGACATCAATAAGTGTTCATCCTAGGGGAATAATGGTCTATGTAAAATCAATGTGGTCTAGTATTGGGTTTCCCACAATATATTATATCGTATTGTCAATTAATTATCACAAATGATTTTATATCTGTATAATGAAAATCAAAGACTATGTACCCAAGCCTATGTATGAGTTCTCATATACTATTTTCAACATACTATTATCAATGCACCACTAACAGTGTACCACTGTTAGCAAACTACAACATGAAAATGATCAGGATACCACCATGAGCTCGCTACAAGGGATCCATATGATAAAATATTAATAATGCGATCCATATAGTTTTTATATAGAAAAAAATAATTGGATAATTTTATCGGATTTTCTCAACATCATAGATTAAAAAAGCAGAAATGATTTTTTTTTAAATCATCTCATCACTCTAAATCAATGACATGTCCTAAAGAGGGATACTATTTCTAGAAATGTCAGGGATTAAACATGATAACGTTCCATCCATTGGAATGAATCCATGAATGAATATTACACACTTGAGAATCATTATTTTCTATTTTATGATAGGATACCTATATATGACATCTATATGTATACTGATTTTCCCAACTCATAAACAATGTCGTAGATTTTCTTCATCATAATTTAGGTCATCGAAAATTATATACATGTAGAAATATCTATCAACGATGACCCCATTCTAGAGACATTTCAAGTGAGCACGTACATATTGAGTTTTTCTATGTTAATTCATTATTACCATGAAATATATCATTATCCCATTCACCCTATAATATTCTTCAATTTTCACTATTTCAGTTATCAATAACAATGGAGGATTATATCCATTGTTGGATATTTTACTTATAAATATATTTTGTGATGAATTTTCATGGGAGTTCAGGGTAGAAAAATAAATTTAGATTTTAACGTGTTTTTACTTGAAAATAAACTATATGAGGTGTCATCGAAAACATAAATAATAGAATACTGGCCAAAAAAACTTCTTTGAGTAAATCCTTTTCATCCATTCATGGGGGGGGGACATTTCTCTTATCATGATTCAAGTTAGATATTTTTATATATACAAACCATACATTTATACATATTATAACTTGATTTTAATCGTAATTATCCAGGAAAAACAAATCAATGGTAAAAATGTGTAGTGTCTTTAGAATACTAGGTACATAGTTAGAGAACATAAAACTAAAAATAATAACATCAATTATTTTATCCCTATAATGTTATTACAACTCCCTTTTATATATTATTACTACATATGATAACTTATGGAATAAATAGATTAAATGGAAGAGATAAAACTCATACTTGCTTAATTAACATGGTAATTAAGCATAGAACATGAGTAAGAAAGAATAAAATGATAATGTAAAATAAATGGATCTTGAATAAATATATAGAATTATAACATATAAACCATGGAATTATATGAATATAGAAGTAATAAAACATTGAAGAAACATATAACATGAATTAAACATGATTCAAATGTAAATTAAAATACTATACTATGTGGAATTAAATTATAATAATAGATTATGTTTACTCCTTAATCTCATACACAAGGTCTCATGAAACGAAAAATTTACCAATGAATTGGATTTCTATCTAGTTTTCCCCATCATAACATATTAATACATATGTGTGAAACATAATGATTAAATCATAATGAACGAACATATGGTTTACTCATGGAATGAAATGGCTATCATAATCATTTCATAAGTCGTTACCAAAAGGAAAATAATAATGGTATCTATTAAAGAAGGGATTTAAATAATTCAGATACATTAAAATAGGATTAAAATTATCTAATCATGATAATTATTTTCAACTAAATTGAAAACCAAAAATCTATTGGATATTTAACATTATAAATATTCCTTATAGGTGTGGTTTTAGAGAATATAATAAAGTGTCCTTGGAGAGGATAAAAACATAATTGGTTTCATAAAATATAAAATGAACTAAATTATTTTTTGTATTAAAAATTGAGTGATTTTAGAAAAATATGTTCTAATTATAATATTTAACAGAGTGTAGTTGGAAATGGTTATGAAATTTAGAATTTCCCTTTAATCGGATATTGTTATCATGTGAAATTGAAAACAAAAATATATAGAACATGGGTTTCCAATCAAAGAAAAATGAATTGAGATGCATAAATATGATTGGTACATTTGAAAAGAATATATGATCATTACATAATAATAATTAATGGATTAATTGGGGAAATAATAAATAATTTCTAAACAAATATAAAAATAATGGTTATGGGAGATCATATACCTTATGTCTGGAAGCGTTTTTCACATGAACATAATGTATTATATAATTAGATTTAATTATAAAAATAATTACTTCAGATCCTATTATATGATTATTTGTTTTATTAAAATTTAATTGAGTAAATTTATGACCATTTTAATGTCCTATTGATTTCAATTTCGTCATTTCGGGAGCGTTTGTTTGATGGTTTCATGGATTGATCGAATGTTTAAAAATTTGGATGTTATTATAAAATGGGAATAATTATCTAGAAGTAAAATTATATAGTATTAATGAATATTTTTTTTAAAAATCGTCCCAAATATTTTTTTTTCTTGTTATGATAATTTTCAGTTGAAAAAATGATAATGATAAATCTTCAGATTATTTTGGCATTTTTTTTATGATTTTAAACTAATTTCATTTAATTTAATATTTTTTTCAGTTATATTAGTTATAGAACATGAAAAAGGTTATAATATAAATATCAAAATATTACTTTACAATAATAATTATTTTTTGGCCATCTATTAAGGTGGTTATAGGAAAATAAAATCTATTATCCTTGGATATGGTTAACAGCATTAATTTAGAAAACAGTTTAATTTCGTTGATTAAGAGAATGTGAGAAAAGTGGTGGACATAAGATATGAAAATAATAATATAAAAAAACTATATAAATGATACTAGTGATATTTTTCTCTTATGTATAATGGATTTGATGATATGGTTACAAAAGAAATTGAATTAAACGAGATAGTTTGAGAATGTGTCCTGCTGAATATCACCTCATTAAAGGACCCATTAAGGAACATTGTATTGGTATTTGTTTGAGACAAGTAATTATTGTATGATGTTATAGATCTTGGGAATATAATTGGGATGAATATATACAGCTACAAGGATTATAAGGTGTGCAGAGAAGGTTTGGTGAGGGGTTGTATTTATAGGGTGATGATAGGGTGTTTTTTATAATTATGTTAATTTCTTTTGTTATGTTAAATCAAAACAATACAATTTTTTGATTAATTTGAAACTATATAGTGAATTGTTCTTAAGATATTAAACTAATGAGTTCTTACATCATCCATGACTCAAAAATTCATGTATTTTTCTTATAATGTTAAATACCTTAAATTACATTTTTCATTATTATCAAAAAATTTAATTATTTTAGAAAAATCCAAAAACAATAACCCTAACAATTTATCAATGTGACTATTTCAAAAATTTGACCAATTTTATGAAAAACAATTATTTAAATAAGTAATTTATTTTTTAAAATAAAATCATCTTTTATTTAAACAATACTTATTTTATTATTATTATAGATTTTTCCCCATTAAAAATTAATTTAGGTATTATTAAATTACAATATAATTATAAAAAAACCTAATAATATTTTATGAATTTAATTTAGGAAAATAAATTATATTTTCAATCATTATTTTAATTTCAAATTTATAATTAAACTTTTATATTTCACACAAAATCTAGCACCAAATATATAACTTTTAAAATATTTAATTATTACATCATGATATAATGATATCATTTTTTATTTATAGGAGACCTATATCTTATTTTATACATTCATAGATGTTGTTTTTATTCAAATGGTCAAATTTCAATTCCTAAGGATAAGAATATTATTCCAATTGGCAAATTTATAACCGTCATATAGGTTCTTAAATTTCAATAAATACATCTTATTTTATTCATTATATGTCTACATATACATTCTATTATGTTTTAATATTTAAATATTTAACATTAATAATATATTATTCACATTATTTTTAATTTTTTATCATTGGTCATGAGTGCGTTCAATAAAGTGATTCGAGCAGATCTAAATTTCCCCATTTTTATTACAGAATTTTTTATTTGTTATCCCACTTTAATATTGTGAATTATTACTGGTTTATTTTCTAACAAAATTATCATTATTAATTTTTTAGAATAATATTTTACTGAATTCTCTATGTGATGTATGTGTTTTATGACATAACAAGACAAATTCTATTGATATGTTTCTTGGTCGTTACATTCTCCCCCCGTATAAAATTCCACTATTGAAATTCAATACTTCATAATATGGTGAAAATAGGATAGGGTATTTCTCCATCATATCTTCCTCCATTATCTATGTCTCCTCTACATACATCTGATTTCTCCAATGTACCTTAACTAGTTTAGTGGTCTTGTTCCATTCAACCTTGTCTATATGGTACAAAATCATCTCTAGATTCTCCTCATGAGAAATGTCATTTTCAAGATGTTACACCTCTATGTTCAGCACATGTGTGGGATCTCATATGTGCATTATCAACAGTGATACATTGAATACCTATTATACTTGATAAATGGTCATTCAAAGTGTTAATAGATTGTCCACAGTTTTGAAATGATCAAAAATATTGAAGTGGCATATGTACCTGAGATATAGGATTCATTTATTACCAAATATCTTGACTGTATTCCATGGAGATATGTGGTGGAGTACCGTGTCATGAACATCAATCTCTATGTCCCATTGATGATTATCATCATAGTTATTTTGTCAACATTTGTTCGCTCAGATATCCTGATATAGGGTCTCAGCCTTTTATACCATTTTCTTGACCATTTCTTGTCTTAGTAGCATACATTCACCAATATTACCCATGAATTCAAGTGTTATACATATTTTACCATAAAAGAATTTATATGGATCCATTTGGAAGCATAAGTGGAATGTATTATTGTACCACTACTCGACTAGTGGAAGATGTTGATCTAGTCCTCCTTTAAAGACCATTGATCATTCTCTCAACATGTCTCCCATTTTTTGAAAAGTCAAGTAATATTGGCCATTATCTTGTGGGTGATAATACATACTAAATTTCATCTCAGTATTTAAATAATGTTGGGTAATTTTTAAGAATATGGAGGTAAATTTCAGATCATGAATGTATATAATATATAATGGTACTTCATACATCCTCATTACATCCTATAATTATATACATTCAATTTCTTCATGTGATAAATCATCTGAAATCATTATATTGTGAATAAACTTTGTAATACTATCCTCAATGACCCATAGAACATTATTTCCTCTATAAGACTTTTTAAATCCAAAAATTATGTATATAGTGATGTTTCTCAATTTCCATGCATGTATGGACAATGACTTCAACATTCCCTTAGAAAATTTTATTTTAGCCATAACATGCTAACCAACCATCCACAATGATGCATATTCAATGATCTTCTTCTTCATATTGTTCCACCAATAGTGAACATGGAAGCAACAATTAATTTTTACACTCCCTTGGTGAATGGAGAAGGTGGATCTACATGAATCATTAAAAATCCCTTTATTTATGTATGAATTGGTTGGTACTCATAGTCATGAATGAAAACATAAAATCCTTCCTCATAAATTTTAATCTTATAGGATTTCCCCTTTCTTATAGCTCCCACCATTTAATAAATTTCCACATCATCTCTTTAAGAATATTTTACATTATATAAAAGGGATGGTTGGTCAAACATTTTTGAATGGAATGATGATGCCAATTTTAAAGGATTCCTTGTAAATCCTTTAAAAATATAAAATGATTGGATCCTTATTAATTTTCATCAGTGATAATGATACATTATCCTATATACTTTATCAATTATGCCGCTTTATTTTCATTACTAAGATAGAAGTGGATTTATTAGGCATAGTACTTTAGGATATATAACTATATTAATTTGGGAAAATTAATCTCCTTCTATGTGAATATATATTAGAGACTCTTATGATTAGTATATACCTCCCACATCTCCCTATATAGAAAATGATTCTTAATTTTCAATTAAAATATCACATCCACCAACTCCAAATCACGCATGGGACATTTTTTCTCATGTAATTTTAATTACAATGATGTGTATGCAATCACATTATCATTTTTCATCAGTACATAGCCTAATCGTTCTTTGAGCCGTCATTGTATATCATAAATATTTCATGACATGTCGGTAGTATAAGTACTAATGTAGTGATTAGCCAAATTTTCAACTCTTTGATTCATTCATCACATTCATTTTTCTATTAAAACATTAATCCCATCCAATTCATCTTGGTTAATTGGAATTAAAATAATGAAATTTTCTTCCAAAATTTTTAGTAATACACAGCTAGGCAAAGGAAACTACATATCTATTATAATGATGTTTTTCTTGGACACTCCTCAATTTCCTTTTTTATAAGGTTCCCTATAATTTTTTTTCATGTGATAACATTGGAGAAGAAGGAAACATCAACTATCCAAAACTCCCATTTATTCTACTTTGAATATGGTTTCTATATTAAATTTTTTTTAGCAACATATTCAAAGGCTCTATATCTTCCTTCTTTCCCTTGGAGTTTATTAGAATATCATTGTAACATAATATCAAAAATTTGACGAGGTGATATCTAAACACTCAATTCAATTATTTTTAAAAAATTAATAGAGTAATAGAGACTCTAAAGGTAATAACTAGGAACATATAGAGTACATAAAAAATTCAAAAGGTTGTCTGGGTAAGACCTTCCTTTTATTATATTTAATTGGTGATATTTTGAATAAAGTTCCACCCTAGAGAAATACATGTCCTCATATAACTAATCTAATTTGAAATATGTCCATTGTATGAGGTACATTTTAATTAACTTGATTTTATGAGATCATGATAATCAGTACGGAGGTTCATTGATCAATCATTATTCTTGATTAAGAGGACTGGTTCTCCCCACTGTGAAGCGATCGACCTTGTCAAAACCATGTTCAAATTTTCTGGTAACTCTATCTTGAATTTTTATAACTCAATGTTGTACATCCTATGTGGATTATTTTATATAGGAATATATTTTGTTATAAGATTAATTGTGAACTAAAACTCATTCTCTATTGGAAGATCAGGAAATTCTTATGGGAAGACAACATTGTTTTCCCTCAAAATCGGAATGTCAGTGACACTTATTAATTAATTTTAATCTATCATTTTAGTTAGATAAGATTTATCATTAAGAAATAATAATTACATTTGTTATAATGATTATCAAAGTGATTCATCCCCCACCTAACACTTAAACATAATTGTGAAATTTCTCAGGATGTGAAGAGTGATCGCCCTTTCCCAGTACTTGATGTTGGAAATATATAAAGATAGCCAATCTAGGCCCCATATGACATAAAACACCAATAATGGATGTAATATGATATTTTATTAGTATTTATGTCCAAAAACATTAACAATGGAGGGTTTACATATTTTACATGAAATAATTTTCACATTCATTATTCCCAAAGATGACTCAACCAACATATTTTGAGGTGGTGTCTCAACAGTTCTACTAATCATTAAAAAAATGAAAGAATGTGTGGAACTAGACTAAAATGTTATGTTCACTATTCTTGAATTAATAACTAGTTTATCAATCAACAAATAGTTTCTTGTTTTCACTTAAGTAATATTGATAGAAAATACCCTTCCTTGCTTTTGTGGAGTTTGTTGTTATTGATTGACTTGGACAACCCTTGACATAAGGAATTAGATCACATAATTACCATGATTCTTGATGTTGAAACACTATAATTCTAGATGAGTTTTCAGATGATCCATTCATTATACTTCCAAAATATTGAACTTATTCAAATCCATTTTCCAATAATTATTTTCATTCCCCTATATTACACATTTTTTGTATCTTATTGCTCCCTATAGAATGTTATATGGATTATTCTTCCCAAAATATTTACTTGTGGTATGTTGGGTTTTTATTCCATTATGGTATTTATTTTTTGATCCTCCCATATTAATCTCCATTTCCCCCTTTTTATCTTTGATCTTCTTGAGACCAATGAGATTAATCAATCTCCATATCAACCATTAGACCATATGAGAAAATATCTTTATAGAAGTCAAAGTCTAAAATCACCATATTTTATCTTAGAATATCCTTTATTCATCTAAAAAAGTGATCTAAATTACCTTATGTGTTCCTTACAAATATATAGGAGTATCAAGAATGCCTTCTAATTTTTTCCTCATACACCTTGATATATTCATCTTCCATAGGCTTCAGTCTGAGGAATTATCTCTCCTTCATATTATAGAGTGTTAGGGGAATTTTTTTTAAATATGTTTTTGAATTTATCCCAATATATGGAATAAATTTCAACCTTAGATTTTTTTTTCTAAATTACAATCAACCACTGATGATCTTCTCCATCAAAAACGTATACTGCAATTACGACATTATAGTCATTGAACCATTTAAGTACATCTAATATCTTCTCAATAGAGTAAATACATTATTCCATCATGTGGGGATTAATAGACCAACTAAAGATATGAGGTATTCATTGCCTAAACGATTTAACTACAACATTATCTTTCATAGGAGAACGAATTAATTCCACTTGATATATTTTATATTCTTAATATGAGCTAGTTCGGCTAGTACAGTCAAAAAAATATGTTATAACATTCTATTTAGAATTAATATTTCCTTATGGAAATCATCACACTGCCTATAACTATGATTTTTATCATAGGTCCTCATATTTTCTTCTAATAACTAAATACTGAGATAGAATTCAATTAGGGTGTCTTAATACTTATATTATGTGTATATAAAAAGGAAACCATAAACATATAGGTAATACCATATAAATGAATAGTATATTTGAACATTAGATACACTGGGTTTCAACATAAGTTATTCAGGTTGATAGAATAATCCACAGGGTTTATACTAAATATTTATAGTTCTAATAACTGAAAAAAACTAGACTGTTCACTAATATAAACTATTCAACCCTTCGACTCTTACACATATTTTTATATTATTTTAAGCATAATTATCTATGAAAAAGTATCCAAGTAACAAAAATTCTATACTATTTGGAAGACTAGATACATTATTAGACCACATGAAACTAAATATAAAAATAATTTATTCAATATCCATAATGAGATCCTAAATCCATTTTTTCCCTAATAATAGTATAGTCTAACCATGGGAATATATATACAAAAGGGATTAGCTACAAATTCCAGGATGTGAATAATCCTGGGAACAAACCATAACATGTTTTTTATAAGGAATAACATGATAAAATATAAGGAATGGATAAATAATAATCATATGTATGAATAACATATAGAACATGGATTTTAATGACCATGGAAATATTATATTTTGATGGAAACATATTACATGACATAAATGTGTGTCAATGCTAACTATAAATACTATATAAAATTGTAGAAAAAGTCCAAAAATTGATTTGGATTACTCGGTAATCCCATTCATGATGTCTCATGAGACAAATAATTACCCAATGAATTTTACTTATATATGGTCAAACCTATCAAAATATGAACATTTATATGCGTTACATATAAATAAAAAAACATGATGAATACATATAACAGACATTCATGGAAGGAAATGATTATTGTAACAATGTCATAAGCCCCAAAGAAATGGAATATAACAATGGAATCCTTGAATGGAGGGATTTAAATAATTATTGGACATTTATAATGAAAAAAGTAAAATTAATATCGAAATAATTATGTTTAACAAAATTGAAATTATGATATATAATGGTTATTTAGAATTATAAATTTTCACATAAGTGATATTTTAGTAAGTTCAATAAAGATTATTTGAAGAGTATATAAGAATAATTGTTTTCATAAAATCATAAGTGAAATATAATAGTATTTAGTGATAAAATGTTTCATTTATTGAAAAATAAGTTAGGTTTAAAATATTTATTGGAGTTTAAAATTGGTATGAATAAGAGAAGTTCCCTTTAATTGGGTTTTCTTATCGAGTGCTTAATATCATGGATATATAAATTTTATTAATTAATTAATTAATTAATTAAGATACTTTTCAATATGAATTTTAATTATTATATTCCATTAAATTCATTTATAAAAATTTCAATGAGTTATTAAGTTCATTTTTGTCATTATGATGGCATTAATTTTATGGGTTCACGGTCAGTTTTATTGTGTAATATTATGAATGTTCAGGTAAAATGATAATAATCACCTTTTAGTGATTTTTTTTAGTATTCATTCACTTATATTATTTTATATGTTCTCATAATTTTTTTATTATATGATGATTATTACATTGATGAAACATTAATGATAATGGTTTAGTTTATTTTGGTTGGTTTTTTAACATTGTGAACGAGTTACATTTTATTTTACATTATGTTTATATATATGAGAAAAAAATAAAAAAAATGTTATAATATTCATATGAAAATCTTATTTACCAATAATAATGGTTTCATGATTAATCTTGATGGTGGTAATTAAAAATGGAAATTAAATATTCATGGATATGGTTAGCTGCAATAATTTGGAAAATGATTTTGTTTCTATAAAGAAAAAAGAGATGAAAAGAGTAAGAAATTTTTCTTAATAGAGGACGAATCTGGGGCTCGGAGCACTGGAGGGCTCAGAGTGATGGCTGTCTAACCCTAATGGGGTCAATGGCATTCCCCCCTCCACATCAAGACGATGGGATGGGGGAGGGAGGGAAGGAGGACTCATGACCTCCTCGCTTTGGCTGAAGGCACAGATTCAACCGCTTCAGAGATCAAGATTCGATTTCGTATTTACCTATGATTAATCTTGGTCCGAAAGTCCATGGTTCTCAGAATAGAGAGCCTGTGATTCCACTTTCAATGCTAAAGATTACAGAGGTAGAGAACCTCCTGAATCTGACTTTAGTTGCTCGATTAAGAAAATATCGACCTTCAATGGTTGATTTTGACAGGTTCATATCTAAATCTTGGGGGATTCTGGATTGATCAATCGTTGGGTTATTGGAAAAACGACATAATATGGTTCGATGTTCCACTTCGAAGAATCTAGATCATGAGTTGTCGACTGCTCCTAGGATGTATGGTGGTAACGACTTTTATTTGTTTAAATGGAGTTATGATTTCCATCTGAATCGTGACTCTCTGATCATTCCAGTTTAGGTTAGTCTGCCTCTTCTTCCTCTTTCCTTTAAAAATCATGTGATTATGCACTTGTTAGGGAACATGGTGGAAGATTTTTTTGTGTTTATTCCCGTATAGCATCTGTGAGTCAGCCAAAAAACCCACACTTGTTTGTAGAGGTTGATGTTTCGAGGGTTTTAGTTTAGACTTTGTGGATCGAGGATGCTGAGGAGTCAGGTGTAAGGAGTCGGTGATATTTGATCATTGGGTTGAGTTTTGCTCTAACATTAGAAGAATGGGTTATTTGGAGGCACTCTGCTGACGTGGTGATCACCTGGGAAAGGTGGAGTGAAGGTCAATGAAAGAGATGTGGATGAGAAAAAGGATAATGAGATGAGTTATGAAAATAAGACCATACATGTAGTAAAGCAGGTTGGAAATACTTCTCTGTACAATGTCTTTGATAGGATTAAGGATGACCTGAGAGTCTATGACTATAGTAAACTAATAGGAAAGGGGCTTATTGCATCCTCTTTGCATCATCAAGAGGATGGTGGGAGTGTCCACAATTTTTGGGCTGGGCATCAGTTCATGGGCCTAGGTCTTGACTCATCATCAGGTCCAGAGGGTTCTTAACAGATCCTTTAAGTCCATGCTAAAATGGATATGCCTAATTTTGTTGATCCATGCTCTTCGAATAATTGTGTTGTACTGGAGGGGGCAGAAGATGTTGAAGCAGATGTATGGGGAAAAGAAACAAACAATGGGGGTAATGCCTTAGATATCAAAATTACACCAGGCATGATGGTGGAAGAAATGGACAGTGGGGGTAATGCCTTAGATATGGAACCTGGAAATGTCAATTCATCTTTGAGTAAACATGCTGAGAATACTATGGAAAATGAGCCTCCCCAGATAGATGATGAGCTAGCTGACCACTCATTGTCAGTGAAGGAACAAGGAATGAGGAATTTCACTTGAATTGAAGTAATATCCCCATACAATGCCTCTCTCTTATTGATATAAATTTGAAAACATTGCAGGAGGTGCCAATGGATAAGAGAGGAAAAACTCATGACATAGGACCTATATAAGGTGATAGAATAGGGGGTGAGGCCTCTAATGGAGGAAAGGAAAAGGATAGTAAAGTCTCTAAAGTATCATAAAGTGATGTTGATCTAGGGTAAAAGAAAATAACCACTGATAATGTGGATGCCTGTTTGCATGGGAGAAATGGGAATGAAAAGGGGGGAGCTTCCACCACTCCGCCTAAGAAGAAACCTAGGAAAGATTATTCCAATATGCCAATGACCGTTTCTACTAGGCCCTCTTCTGATAATGAAAAATGGAATGATATGGACCAATGGAAGGGACGGAGCAAGAATTCATCAAGTAATTCTTTGACCCCTGATGAATTACATCTGAGAAATCAGTACATCACTTTGTTCAATAGTTATTCTCCTCAATCCAAATGGGAATCAGTGGATCTGGAAGATTTCTCAGAATATGGTGGTACTGAGGGCTTTGAAACGTTCTGATTTGTTTATTTGTTGTAATTTTCTTTTTTTCCCATCTTTGAACTCAGTACTTTATTTTTATTTAATAAATCTTTGGAGGACCGGGCACTTTGCCCAGGCCTGAGCCTTCATTGTTAAGAAGAGATGAAAACAGTTTGAAACAAGATATTCCATTATCAATATCAAATTACACTATATATATATGATACTATATATGTTATTCACTAACGTATGAATGAAGCATGATAAGGTATAAAATGAAATAAAATTAAAATAATTGATTTATGAATGTTACCTCTAAAATATTACCTATGTGAAGGACCCCTTATGGAACATTGAATTAGTATTTTGTAGAGACATGAAGCTCTTAGATGTGGGGAAGACTGTTGCTAAAGGAATTAGATAGAATATTTTATATATACAAGGATTATTATATTTGAGGATAAGGGGTTGTGAGAGGTGGTATTTATAGGGGAGGAGAGGGGTGTTGTTTTATTATTATAATCATTAATTTGACCTCAGTATTGTCAATAGAATTGATTCATATCAATTAATATATTAAATTTTTTAGTATATTTTGAACCAATGGGTTTTTAAAATATATGTGCCTAAAAAATTCATATATTTGACTTATAATGATTAATACTATTTATTTTCATCTTTTCTATTCTGAAACAAGTCAACTATAATAGAAACATCCAACAAAAATAATCCTAACAATTTTTCAATGTTTATATTTAAAAAAATTAATCCATTTTAATAAAATTATTTTTTAGAGATATAAAACTTCATATTTTCACAAAATATTTATAGCCTCATAAAATAATTTTTTTAATATTATTATCAACTTTTTCACCTTTGAAAAATTATTTAATGTCACATTAAAGTATCGTTTAATTATAATATAACAAAATCTTATTTTATGAATTTATTTTCTAGAAATAAATTATCTTTTAAATCTGTTTTTTTATTTTTAAATTGTAATTAAACATTTAGGTGTTATAAAACTACAAACACTTGATTTAATTTTTTATGATTTTTTTATTATAAGATGATATAAATATATCTATTTTTATTTATAAGACACCAAAATTAAATCTTATACTTTCATAGGTGAGGCTACTTTTCACCATCAAAATGTATATTATTTAATTAAAATTCGATTTTTTTCTATAGCTCTGATAATGATTGAAGTCATTCTATTCTATTGATAAGATATGAATTTCCACATTTATAATCTATTATTTTCTATTTATTATCCCTTAATAATATATTGAATTATTGTTGGTTTATATTTGGAAATAATTGAAATTACTATATTATGATAATAATATTTTTATTGTCTTATCTATGTGATTTATGTCATTTATTATATAAGATGGGAAATACCATTGATAAAATAAAGGTTGTTACATAATCTATTGTTTATCTAGTTATTGGGAGGAGTCCAAGAATATGGATGTTTATATGATTATTTTCATCCTATAAAAAATGTATGGGTGAATATGGATTGGATTCGCCCTCAATTGAGGGATTTATTAGATGAATCATAAAGGATTGTGTGAAGGACACTTCATCTTCTCTTAATTTTCAATTTTTCGGTCTGGGTGGATTTAAATTTTCAATCCAACAAACAATTTAAATGGGGGAAATTCTCAAGGATCTACCCAATTCAACAATCAAAAAATGTTATATGTTCGTATTAGACCATCTTGTAAGTAGTCAAATACAATTTACTAGTGTACATGATTGAGAAAAATATTTCTTTAATTTTATACTGTAAGGATTCATAGATATGATCTATACTATGAGAATTTTATAAATGGGGATGAACACTCAGGGATCAATGATATAAATATATTGATAACCAATTTATTGGAAAACAATCAACAAATAAATCTATATATATATATATTGTTTCATATATTTATGATATACTTGTCCAAATTTAACAATGGAGGACCACATATTATTTCTAAAATCTATTTGAATTTTTTATAGATTTGAGAAGATTTTTTTGGTATAAATAATATTATAACACCACAAAATTATTCATTTTTTCAAATAATCCAATGGTACTAAATATTTATAGTCTTCATCAAATTCATTTGAGTACTAGTGACATTGTTGAAAAAAATAAGTATTAATCAAATTTCATATTCATTTACAAGGACTCGTAGTCATGAATCATTGTATATAATTTTGATGAAACCCAATAAGAGTTACACATAATAATTTCCTCTATATATAGGGTTTTAGTGAATTTATGGGAAAAATTTTCATTTGTGAGCTTGAAACTCATTATATGTTTTCACACTAGTTCAGATGTTTATATAGGGTATCCTTATTTCACATTACCATGGACAGAAGTATATGAATCCAAATTATTATCTACAAAATTTAACTAATATTGATGTGAAATGATATAAATAATAATGATTTACTACATCCCAAAGCTATTATCATTATCCTATCAATGATTTTGTAGAAACATGGTTATCGTATAATACTTATCGTATTCTGGGAAAAAATTTCTGATCAGAAAACAAATCACTGGCCTCTTAGTGTCAATTAAAATATATTAAATTAGAAAATATCCACTAGAAATGTGTTTTTGAATCTAATTAAAATAAAAAACATATATAATCAACATATATTGATCATCAATTTAATAAATGTTATGTAGATCCTCATTTTTTCTATCCCCCGTCATATAAAATAAAACATCTTGTTTATGTTATTCAAAAAAATTGTTCCTAATTTGTTAAAAAAATATAGCAAAAAACATTCCTATATTCCATAAATTTATTATTGGGATTATGTAAACTCATAAAACCATCATAAAAGGGATTAATGTGTAATCTAATGGATTTATCTCAAAGAATGAGAAATCATATTCACTTATTCATTCAATTATTATTTCATATTTTACTTTTTATAACTCTATTATAAACATTATATCATAATTAATAAAGTATCATCATTATATATATCTTATATTTGATTATGTGAAAACAAAATTCCACCAATTTCCTATCCTATAAAAATTAGTTCTATCGCTTCTGCATAAGTAGGGCCTTCCATTTCCACATTTCCATTTAATTCAATATTCACCACCACATAACATAAAGGTTCCAAAAGATATAATTAATAAATATATATGAAATTTATTAATTTATATTTATTATATAAATATAATATATCATCTTCTTTTTTACCCTTCCACCTGTTTAATAAGGATAACCTTATTTGTTCATATGCGCGAAATTCCACCCCTATGAATTGAAGAGATTCATTTCTCATATCAACCTATGATGGATGATTCTAAAATTTTATTTATTGTTTAGAAATGATAATAATTTCCTGATTATGAGTCTAGATATATTTTAAGCTTTAACGTTTTGGCTAGAACAATACAGAAATCATATGTTGAGTTCATAAATAGAAGGACATCAAAATTTCTAATGTAAACATAATTGATTTTATAATACAGTAATTTATAAATTAAATAATTGGTATTATAAAAATGTAATATTTTTTAAAAAAATTAATGTGATATAAATTTAATATAAATATATAATACATTATTTTAGTATTTATATAGAAATTCAAACTCATGTTAAGTGTTCATGAATGAACCTAAGTCATCTCCAAAGAAAGAACAATATGTGGTTTAATATTTTAGGATCAAAATTCATGTTAAAAAATAGGATCCCATAATACCCATTTCTCAAATTTTCCATGGACACAAGAAATAAAATCTAATCATGACTATCAAAATCTAACAAAATTGTAAATAGAACCTAGATCATTTCAAAATGCTAATAAGATTTTATCACTATTAGTGTGTCACTTCTGGACTGAAAAAAATGATATGCTCCAGAAATTCAATATTGGATCTTCTTTTTTCGATTCATGGGTTATATCATTAGTATATAACATTTTTTACGATTTCCCATAAATCACATAAATAATAGGATATCGATTCCGGAGAGGGAATTAGTCCAGTCATATTTTACCTTTGATTTCACTCGATAATACATGATATTGAAGGGGATGGGGGAGAATTAAAATTTGCAAAAGGGGATTTTATTTCCATATCATTAAAATAATATTTATTTATAATATAATTACTTTTTTGAAAAATTTCATTTTAGTTAAAATGGAATCTTATTCTTCAAAATACCCAAAATAAAAAAAATTCCTCATAAACTCATCATAAAGATCATAAATATTTTATCACTACCATGTGTCTATATCAACACACGACAAGATAATATTTAAACCATTTACTGGACACATATGTTACGCTAATAACTAAATGATCCTTGATCATTTTATTTTAATTTGAAAAATTTTATTTTACCATATTCCATTTTCTAAATAAATAACTTCTTACTACCTTGAGAAATATATTAAATAAATTTTATTCTATACATGAATAAAATAATTTAATTATTTTTTATTGTGATCGACCACACATAGATGTTTACCATAATCTATAATTAAAGTCCAGTATTTCCTAAATTTTTATTCACCTAAATAAGTGTAACATGTGGATACACTTATTATTTCACCTTCTATGACTTATCTCGATAGCAGTGATTCCCACTCATGAAATACAAAGAAGATTTTAGAAATTTCTCAGATCCGTAAAGCATATTATGAATGGAATGGATATTAAATTCTATAATGAGAATGAACATTTTAATATAATCTTTATGCCTCCTAATATCTCAACATTAGAGACACTCCCTCTATATGAGAATCTATTATTTATATTTTCATTTATCTTACTATATGTAATTACCTTCAATCTTCATGTACATAGATTTAGTAATGAAGTAGTAGTCTTAGTAAATTGGTCTAGAGATATTTCTTCCTTCTAGAAGTGAAAATATTGGCTTGATCATTCAACCAATTTCAAACCACCTGTGACAGACCCAATAAAAGATAAAATACTATAACATCAATTCCATGTGTTTTATATTGCATAAAATTATGTGATTAAATTGTGAACATTCATAATGATCCAACATCAAGAGACCAATACACATTCTTATTTATTGAAACACCCAAATACGGTTAAATTGTCTAATGATCTTATTGTTTGGGCAGTCATCATGACCTCATCTACTCGAGGTCACTATAGGTGAACTTCACATGAATAAGTCCCAATTCTTATGACCCCCCTCACTTGATTGTATGAAATATTATTTATCACATTTTTATGATGAATGTATACTATATGACATACACACACACCCATATATAAATATATGATTATTTCATAATAACTTGAGGTTCACATTATTTTTTATAACTATTATTACCATTATATATGATACATAATCTAAGGACAATACCAGGTAAGTAGTTCACACATAAGTATAAGAACTATTATTCTATAAAAAATCATGTATATTTTACACCATATATTTTTAAAGGAAATAATAGTACATATTACATTTGGGTATGGGGAATCTACTCTCAACACACATCCAATTTCACTAGAGAAAACAAATAATAATTTACAAGAGACTAGATCTGACATAAGAATTATGCCTCAGCTGAGGTAAGGGTTTAGTTAGAGGTTTTTCCGAGATAACCTCTATAGATACCAAATATTTCATTAATTTACCTATTTTAGTGAAATAAATTAAGAGGTGATACATCGGAATAATATGTATTATCATATGGTGTGACATGGGATCTGTTAAAGCCACCATAGTTATTGTATTATCACATTGCACTAAAACCTATTCTTTACTACATGGTATTATTATAATCAAGGAAATAATGAACATATCCATCCCACTTATTTAACCACATTGTAATCTAGTATATACTCAGAATATGTTATATAATCTATTACCATGGACTATTTTCATCTTCTCCAATACACTACACCACTAAAAAGGACAATAAAATTGCCTAACTAAGATTTTATATCATCAAGATATTTATAGAAGCTACCTTCAGTATATCCCATCAATATTAGTTCCACATCACCTTTATAAAATTGGAACATATCATCTATATGTCACAAGTAAATTTCTATTATTTTCATAGTTTCCCAATATAGATCTCTAGTATTATCTTGACAGTGTCCAACAATGCACAAAGAAATAATAAATATCTAACCTATTACATTGAATGAAATACATGATATAAAACATAAAAAAATCATTTGGGATTATACTCATCCTTTCATTATCCTCCAATATTTGTAATAACATCCTCTTAAAGATACTAATTCCATCTAAAACTCAAAAATGTACTCTATAATATTATTTTGTATTATACCTATTTAGTACATTATAGATATTTGTAATTTTTCATAGTCAAATAATCCCTTTTTTTATATATATATATGAGTCAATAAGTCATAATACGAAAAATATAGGCTACATCAGAAAATATTTTTATATATATCTAAACATTTAAAATAATTTGTAACTAACATAAGGACATACACTTCGATTCCCATAATAAATATCATATCAGTATATTGTATTTTTTTTGGTATTTTCACTAACATACTTATAGACACATAGCTCGAATTTACTTATGATGGAACCTAATTCTATTATGGACTCATCAAAATTAACATTCCAAGATCATGATGCATTCTACTACCAATAAATTGATTTATGTAGCATTCACACATTGTTTCAAATCAATGTCATAATAGACCCATTAGGTAGTGTCATATATATATCATCATCCAACTTCCCTTTTTGAAAATTTGTTTTGGAATAAATTTTCATAATTTTGTATTCATAAAATATTATATGTGTAAGTAAATGTTTTTTATGTTTTAGAATCATGACTAATGTAAAGCATTCATCATAATATATTCTTTTACATTTCCAAAAAAATTCTATTAGTCGTGTATTATAAATTATAACATCAAAAACCATGTCCATATTTTTCCTCAATACCCATTTACACACAATTGTTTTACTTTATATAGAGGTGAATCCAAAATCCAAAACTTTTTTTCTATATTGATTACATTACGGAGGTTGTGGATTCATTACATTTAGAATCATCCATTCCATCTATTTTGTTATATAGGTATGAGTTTCATTATCCTCAATGAGTAGTGTGCCGCATGAATCAGTGATAAGAAAAAAATACCTCTGTAGTTCTCTATCCACTAAAGTAGACCTACAAAATACATATTTATCATGAACACCTTCATCTCTCATTGAGTCTTGAAGAGTTTATTCGTGTACCAACTCTTACGTATATAGAGAATCTAAATAATTGAATCCAATAATTTTCCCTCTATAATCATTTTAAATAAGTTGCCTTTATAGAATTAAAACATGTCTACCATAATCATATGTGAATTTGAGAGTTTAAATTGTAAATATCCATTAGGTTCTATAGGATAACTTATAAAGATGCAATTTGTGAATGAGATGTTATTCTTTCATTGAGTGTAGTTTTTGAAAATTCCTCATATCCCCATAAACTTATATAAGAAGGATTGTGATTCATTTTATTCCATAATGCACATATAATTCTTCTTAACAATTTAATCAGTATTCATATCACTATATTTGTTGAATTATGTAGTCAATTTACATAAAAGGATAATAGTAGATCATTTTGATATATCATATATCTTTCTAGGAAAATAATTAAATTATTATTCTTTTATATAATAGCAATCCTCTTTTTTTATATAAGGATGAGTGATCTAGGAGCCAATCCTAATCTTCTTTAATTAATCAATGAAGTATTAGTTTATATATTCTCATCCACATTCTATGGTGAGAATCAAAATATTTTTACCAATTTGATTCTCTACATGATTTTGGTATTTCATAAATAGAAAAAAGTAATTATAGAATCTTCTTATTATGTATATATATAATGATCAAAAATAAATTCATTTATTAATTTAATGATGTAATAAAATACACCATTTTCCACTAAAAGAAATAAAAAATATATATTACTGTGAATCAATCAACAAATTATATATTCATCTCAACTTTAACTTTAAAATTTTATTTTATCATTTTACCACAAATAAAATTTTGACATATATGCCAAGTTATAACTCGTGATAATTTTTAAAACCTTATGGAAGTAATATTTTTAAAATCTTTTCATTTTTAAGACCAAGAATGAAGTTTTATATGTGAATAAGATATGATACATTATCAATGATTTTGTATTGATAGAAAAATCATGTTTTTCATATTCATGGATATAATATAAATTGATAATATATTTCATGTTATTGAATTTCATATCCTTATAAATAAGAACAAATATATTTGAAAACATTAAAACACAATAGTGTCTAAAATTTAAAATGAGCTTATGATTTTAGTAATAGAATAATCATAATAACAATTATATTATAAAAGAGTCAAACCAGAAGGAAAATTGATATTATATTAACCAACTTCTTTGGATAAAAGATTGTGACCATTTATTGTTCATAAATCTACCTCACCTATTGTAATAATTTGTAATCAAATTGGTTCTAGATTTTTTGTAAAAATCTATGAGCCACCTATCATACAAATTCCCTACATTTAGAAATTGATAGACTAAATTCAATGGAGAATGTACTTATAGTTGAAGCATTACCTTGTGGCCTCATGAATTATTTTCAATTATTATTTTATTGCCCATTAATTAAAAAATAAAATAAAATACCCTCATACTCATTCTTATACCTCTTTATATTTGAATTCCTAGAGGCGCAATCTATCAGTATCTTTATAATAAACTTAGACTTCATAAACATAGACTTTAGTTTCTCCTCTTTTTCACTAAAAGGATTTGTGAGTAGGAATTATTCATATCATTATATTAAATTATAAATAAACAAATCATATATGGGAATAACTTATTCAGGTTATTATTATTATAATAAATTATTAAATCCAAAAAACAATGATGTAAATCTATAAGATTGAGCTTAGTTGAAACTCATAAGTTTAATTTGAAGTCAGATGATTTTTCTATATCAATGTACAAAATTAGATTATGTATATGAGTTCATTGTTGATTACTTTATAACATTACTCATCTGTTTAGTTCACTATATGTACCATATCAATCTTTTGGATCTACATCCTAGTATAACTCTTTGATATAAGATTGATTGTGGAGTGTTTCCTTCTACAAAATTATTTTTTTTCAACTCACTAGAGTTAAGTAAAAAAATAAATCAATGAATTTAAATTGATTATTCCATATGATACATTTATAAATATTTATCCTCCATTAATTATCCATGATAAGGCTCTGAAGGAACTGGTTATTTAATCACCTAATTCCTCACAAAATGGTGTAGTACCATGTTCAAGTGTATGTACCACTATAGGAAGTTATTTTTATTCACATTATTCTCACTATCTAACAATGATCAAAGTGAGATTTTATTAGTGTTCTTTATTACTATTTGAAAAATAATTAATAATGATTCTAAAGTTTGTACTTTACCTAGATTACCAAATGTATTATTCAATTTATGAATTTTGAAAAATCTCCAACGTTTTTTTAAATCCTTATTTCCCAAAAATACTATATTCAAAAGACTAAATATATTCAATAATATATATGAATGGATACTTTGAAACCAATCCTCACATTCAATGATATTTATATTCCACTAATCAAATTGTTTAAATGTTGGATTCTGATTATCTATCTATGTGGATTTCCATCCCTTTGAAATGTTTAGTTAAATCCACACTTATAGAAAATTCTACATTAATTTACATAACACTTTTCCAATAATGTTGAAATAATTTTGTTATTCTTACAGTTTTTCCTCCAATATTTGTATTGTAGAAAAAATATTTTAATAAGACTACACGAATAAGTTGAGTAACTTTAAACTATGGTTAATGAGAAGCTCAAATGTATTCTTCTATTCAATGTAAAATTATTGGATGTTTTTTCTTAATACATATTTGATTAATTTTAATTTATCTCCATGAATCAAATAATTTCATATTTATCATTCATGTTCTATATCACTTCTCTAACATCATAACCATACATTAAGTAGACAAAATACACCACACATGTTTATTTTATATATGTATGCTTGTTTATCATTTTTTGTGATCACCCATACAAAATAAACCTAAATAAAATAATAAAAAATGGAAATAA
This sequence comes from Viscum album, assembly GCA_963277665.1. Lineage (NCBI taxonomy): Eukaryota > Viridiplantae > Streptophyta > Magnoliopsida > Santalales > Viscaceae > Viscum > Viscum album. The sequence goes on along the minus strand of OY728161.1, from coordinate 278,097,251 downwards.
AAAATGAATAAATAATGAAATAATCATTGGATTTTAACTATTGGTAAATCAATTTAGAGAAAAATTTATTAATAGAGACCTTATTGAATATCATTATGTTAACACCTAACTCTAAATATAGGAGTTGAAGATGATATGTATTTTACTGGTGTGGTTTAATGCTCTCTCGTGACTTGAATCATGTCATCGCAATGGCTTTTGATGTGTACAATGCATACTCACAAGTGGGTGATGGAAATTGAGATTCAATATAAAATTTTAATATTAAAATGTGGATACACATATGCTAATAAAATTAATGTATGATAGATAATATGCATATCATCATAAAAAAATACTTATTGCATTTGAAAAATCAAATTCAATATTTACCTTAAATAAATATTAAACCACAAATCTATGCATTGATCATGGATCGGGACTAGTCAACAAGAAAATATATGGAATAATAGAAATAATGTTTTATAGAAATCAAATAATGGGTTATTTTACAAAGTTAAAGTCAAATTAAAATAATTTCTACTAATTATTAATATGTTTTATAGAACCTAAATTAATTTAATTGAAATTTAGATAAATAAATTTAATTTATAAATTTTTTAAAGAACTCTTCTAGTATATTTAGATTTAATGTGGTCCCCTAAATGTTAAAATAATCATACAATATTTCAAATGGGTCGGGAGAGTATGATTTAAGAGGACCCATCCCAACCCGTCATGGGAAAAATAGGTCTGGTTAAAATGGAATAAGTAGAGTGCCACATATATACAAATAATATATGATACATTATATATATATAAATATATATATATATATTATGATATGTAATATTAAATAATAAATATACTTATCAATGGGAACCACTAGTCAATGAGGTGGGATATGTTTCAATATGGATGGAAATATTTCAGCTGTATGTTTTTATATTTTTTGTTCCATATAATGATGAGATGGAATTGAAAAGTTCCTATCATTTTAATATTATTGTTACGATTGTCTTGAAATCTTGAACAATAATCCCACTCTCCACTAAACTACCCCTATCATCCACCTCGATCATAAATAAATAGTATTTCCCATCCTCACTCCATTGATACCTATATGCTATAAGTTGAAGGTATGTATATCTAACTTATGGAAATAAAAACAGAATTCAATATTAGGAGTTAAATAACAAGACCTTTTGAAAATCTATATATAACCCTTTTGAACTCGTATTCATAGACTTTGAATTAGATTTGGGCTACATGAAAAAACAATATCGTATTCATATAAATTTAAATAAAACAATAATATTAATGGACATAAATTGTTACATTTTCCCTTTTATTATAATTAGAGAAACCATGTGATTTTTATGGAAGAAATAAAAAACCTAATTTATAAATATTTGGTTATATTTCCTCTGAAAAATATAAATTTGTAAACTCTACTAACCAATATTTTTCTTTGATCAGGTAAAATTAAATTTAATCATGATGAAAATAATTAAATGAAACAATAGATGATACCTTATTCATTTGATAATTATAATAATGGTTTCCCATCGTGAGCATTTCATTACTCTATGTTTCCAAAAGAGACATCCTCTAGATAATATAGATGTTTACCACATCTCTTGAATAATATTTATTCAATTAAAAAGTTCTATAATGAGAAATTAAAATGATTTATTAATTCCTTTCGATTGTGTGAAAAATAGGTGTAGTGACCCACACACTAATAACTTGTTTCCAGGTGTTTACATTATAAAATTAAAAAAATATACAAGGAATCACATCATGAAGAACTGAATAGTTTAGTAGTATTGGTAAAGTAGATAGGTACATGGAGTTATAATTAAATTTCACGACATAAAATACATAAATTATTTTCTTCAAGAATAACATTATTCCACTAATAATATCCCAACACTTGAATTATAAAACACTTCATATAATCTAATGGAAAGAAAACATAATAAATGGTTTGTATAAAATGATTTATGTGGGTAATCATACTATAGAATCTATGAATAAATAAGGCGTAATAAAAATTGAAATTTAAATAATTGAATCACATTATATTTAATCATTAACTATAGAATAATATGGTATGATTAAATTCTGATCAAATAATTCCATATAAACAATCATATGACCCATAAAACAGGACCGAAGATATAATAACTAATCAAAAAATCACTTGTAATATCAATAACTAAATTCATAATGATGGAATGCATAATGATTTACATCTAAACCAAACTATAAAATATTTTTGAAATACAACTAATACAATTGAGCCTTATGCCAAGACATCTAATATGGTAAACTCTTGTTCAAAAACATCTACATAAATGTATAAGGCCTTAGCCGAAACCATATCAATATTTCACATGGGATTAGAGGATGCATCAAGGGGTTGTTGTAGGCCTGGACCATCTCATGATAAGTCCAATTAATTTTTCATATTAAAGGAGTGAAACATAATTAAAATTAACAATCATATTGAACTACTAGAATACATAATGTTATTATTTAACCCAACCAATTAACATAATCCTAAACCATATTGATGAATATAAATGGAATCAATGCCACAAACTACCATAGGTACCCTGGTAACCTGATAATTGAGCCTATCATTGAATATCCCAAAGGGAGTTCCCAATCCCCACAAGTTGGTGACTAGAACCTTGCATCATACAATATTAAGGCATGGAATAAATTACTATAGACACAATAGAGGAAATATAAACAAGTTAGTACCCATAGAATAAAAACTCCATAGGGAGAACTAAACTAGAAGTCAAACCAGTATAAAAACATAGGGTGTAACCTCACTATACTAGAAAACATGAAAAAATCCATAATCCTAAAAGAAAAAACTCCCCAATCCCAAGGACCAATAACTATAACCTCCTCCATTTGTAGCTTTAACCTTTCTCTAACATAGAATGATATAATATACAAACACAATACGGAAAAGGTGGGGTGTGAGATTAAAAACCTTGTAGGGTCTCGCCATGAATTCTATAATAAGATGCCAATATTTAACTAACCAAAAAATGATTCAAATTTTAAATAAATAATAACGGAGTTTCAAAATAATATTTAAGAAAAATCATTCTCTACATTTTAAATGATGGAAATACATTAAAAAAGTGGCATAAAAACATTACATATAAAATAGTTTATATAAAATCATAAGGCATATGTAAAATAGTTCAAAACAGTTTTTATATTTTTTAAATACAAACAAAGAGAAAAAATTTCATATCCTAAAAGGTATTTTATTTCTTTGATGGGGGAATCCCATAAACTAAAATAATTATCACAACAATATGTGTAAACACATACCATAGATAGTAGTCAAAGAGGCACCATCACCATCCCATCGTGGATGTGACAAACTATATATGTATTGTTAATGCTGTAAATAAATATAGAGATATACAAAATAAAACAATAACTATAGATGAATTCATGTTCTCTAATAATAATCAATGATTGGAAATTTATTTATAATCTATTTAAAATAAAATTCATCCCATACATCCATTTCAAATATAGAACTTTTTCATTAAAAACAATACTTAGGGTTTTAATTGAATAATGAATTTTCAAATATAAAACCACATGGTTAATATCAAAACCATTTAAAATAAATTTTTTACAATGAAAAATTTGAATCCATCTAACAAATAATTTTCAAAATTAAAATACATCCATTTAAATATCACAATTTTCGATCAATTTTACAAACACACTACAACTCATTGGAGTTGGGGGTTATTCCCAATTTTATGAAAAATCAAATTAAATTCCCCAAATGAATGAAATTGTATTTTTAATAAATCAAATGAATTAAAATTATATTTTAATGAACTAATTTAATATAAAAGAAGAAAGTTAGGTTTAATCAGAATTTTCCAACATAAAAGAACCACCTACATCATGATCACGAGTTCTCAAAACATTAATCCATAAGAGGTAACCCCAAATGAATAATTTCGAAAATGATGATATGATAATTAAAATAAGATTTAATAACTAAAACAAAAACGGTTAGATCCTAAAAAACACACATATCTAAAAAATATTAGGGATAAAAAAGGGAGTGTACTAGAAAGAGAACAAGAAGTGGAAACTTTCCAGGATGTGATCACAAATTGATCCCCAAGATTTAATTATCATATATATAGGTATAGATGGTCAAAAATAACCTCTTAGTATCCTCCATGGAATAATAAATCATAATATGTCGAGTTTTTTCCATCAAGAATAGAAAATGATATTTTGGGGATTAAAAAATAATTGTAGGATTGATGAAATCATGTACCCAATATTATACTGGTAGTTCTATTCGGTTATAAAAATTATGCAACCTAACAATGGAACCCATAATATGGGGTTGAATAGTTTCTTATTGCTAGAAACATTTTGGGTTAAATAGTGTTTTGAATCTGTAAAACCTCATTACTTAAGACTGCATGAGATACACCGGTATGACACAATGTATGGGAAAACTGTGCACCATGCAAAAAGCCCTTTAAAATTTCCAATATTCACAAAAAACCCCAAAAATAAACCCATCTAATGATTGACTATTTTTTGGGTTTATAAATTCTTGAGAACAATAACAATATTTTACAACCACCCCACCATAGAATCTTTATATCCCCAAATTCATACTATACTATAATGATTCCATGTAAAATGGTTGAGAGAACTACACATTAATAGGGGTATCCCTTTCTAATTTCTCATGATAAATAGAATTGGTAACCCATAGAACTCTAACCAATGGTTTTATCATCCTAGAAAGTACATTGGTTTCAGAATCAACTGTACTCACTAGACATTCAGTCATGGATAAATCATGTTCATCCTCCATATCACCCCATCTCATTACATGAGATAGATCAAATAGATATATCCAGATCTATGATACATGATACATATTAGGCATCGTTGTACGATATGGTGGAATTTTTAAACAATACGCAAATTTCCCTCATTTTCAACAACCTCTAGAGGTCCAACAAAACAAGGAGCATGTTTACATTACCATACAAGATTTCAATGACCCAACTGGGGTAAAAATATTCAAAAACAGTTTTCCACCAATTGAAAATTACAATGGTAAATGATGTAGACCATAATCAGATTTATAGAGGCTCTGTTCCATGAACATTGAAACACCCTGATGTTTTAGGAGATAAATTCATTTTAATATATTTAATGTCTTGTGTTACACACTATTTCAGATACACTACATCGAATTCAACACTGAGTATAGATTTTTTTCAATATAAAAATAAAATAAGAATGGATTATGTTATACGGTACACCAAAGGAGGATTTAACTACACACAACACTGACATGGCTTTTGTTACACATAAGAGAGACTTTCCTTGATAGATTGCATTGTACGCGATACCGAGTTTTCACTAAACAATGATATATTATTATTTAATGGGATATAAACTAGCCATTATGTATATTATTTACCACATTTTGAATTTTATATCATTGGAATTCATCATAAACATTCTCTAGTAAACAATATGAGAAAAAAAAATTTTTCCGACAAAATAAGTATTTTTTAAAAAATGCAGTTTTGTCTCATTTTGATGGAACACCCATTTAAAATATAGTTTTTTACAGGTTTATAATTTAAATTTGACAAATAAATCTTATTCTTTGCAATTAGGATATAATTTACTTCATATAATTTTTTGATATTTTTCTGATAACTTTCATTTTTTGATGAATAGTAAAAATACGCTAAATTTTAATTAAAAAAACAATTTTCATCGAGATAATTTATATGGTTAAACAATAATATTGGAAGGTTTTAAAGTATAAATATAATATATTTTAACCATTTATTATAATTTATACTGTTACCATTATTTTTACATCGAATTCATATCTAAAAACATTTCAATCTTTTACGATGTTTTATCTTTTTTAACTTATTTTCTCATTTCAACAACATAATTAATTTTAAATTAATTACTGCAACTTCTATATAAGGAATTTGAGAAAATAGATTCCATATATGGAATCCATATATCTAAATTATGTTAATAGGCTACTTTTATTTGTGGGCATTATGAATAGTAACTACGATAAAATTTATTTACTAGAGTTAAATGTAAATCGATTAATTAAGGGTAATAATAATATTATAAAATTACCCTAACAATTTTATTAATATAATTGGATGACTATATTTCACCCTAAAACATAATTCAGTAGAAATGGTATCTTTTGGAACCCACTTGGATGAGATTAAGACATTTAATTTATTTTATTTAATGAAAAGTGACATGTCTCTCTGAAACATTAATAATTAATTTATTTTTAATATATGGTTATACATGATATAAATTTGATTATAAATACTCATCTTAAACATAATTTTTTTATATTATCATGGTGATTTATTTGTAATTTAAAAAAAATATATAATTAACTTACTAGCACATACATTAATGATGTAGAAATGATTTATTTACTGAAAGAACAATAATATAGTTTGTATTAAAATAATAATACCCATAAAGGCCCAAAACATAAAAAAAACTTATTGGTCGATTATATCTAAACTATAATCCTACAAGGGTCGGCCTTTTGACCATTTTGAGCCTTATAAAACATATTATTACCATAATAAAATTTTACTTTAAATGATTTCTATGTTGTCACCTTCATAATTTAATAAATAGAACATTTTAGCTGTTGTGTTTTTATTACATAAATTTTACTAAAAGTATTATTATGAGATATATTATATTTATCTTCATCATAGTGTTTTATTTTTAATTTTACGCAAAAAATTAGTATAATAAATAAGTATACAAAAATGTTTTAGTACTTATTTTATTAAGAAAAATATCAAATAAATGGTTTCCAAAATATTAAAATAAATATTATACGAACTAATTCATGTTTTCCCCATATTTTATAGATGAATATAAAATTTTAGAAATCTATTAAATATTCTGGTTCGAATCTATCTTATATGTGAATTTTATTTAAATTCAAATAAATGAATAGTTTCAAAATTGATACTATTGATATTTGATAAATATAGCATATTATTTAACTGTTTAAAAATAAGAAAACTATTTTAAAAATTAAAAATTGAATATTAAATGGTCTAGAATTTCATAAATTATCAAATTATTGACAAGTCAAAACACATAAGTATATATGTATATCCATTTAAAATTTAGAATATTATTACCACAAATAAAATTAAATAGATTAAATATATATATATATATCAAAATGATAAAGTTTAAAATAAAAAACATAAAAACATTTCAATGTTTGATTCGATTAGAACCTATATCATCTCATATTTTGTTTGAGTCATTTTGGAGATTTTTATGTGGGTTTTTAGTTTATTATAAATTAATATTTTTGAGGTTTCAAAAAGTGTCTCTCTTCTCTCATATAAAAGGGAACATACTCCCTCTCTTATACACTCCATTTTAAGTCGTCAAACTCAACCAACCCCTATAAATTGACGTTCTACACATCCCTAGAAACATCTTAGAGGTCCTAGGATTCTTTAAAGACCATAATTAGTTCCTTAAGAGGAGGTTCATAAGAGGCACATCGAAGAAGAGGTAATATCCTTTACAGATTCTTTCAAACATTATTCTTCTTCTAATTTCCCTATATGAGATGTTTCTTGATTAAGTAATTAACCCAGTATCACTTTTATACTTATATGTTATTATGAAAATGAAACAACCATACTCTATCTTCTCCCCATCCAATGAAAAACTTAATCACCCCGAGTGCATATGTATGGCCTACCATCTCCACGCCGTGGGGTAATCTGTTTCTCATCACCAACATACATGAATGTTTATAATGATGGAAGAAATAATTATATATGATTATTGTAAAATTAAATTTATTATTAAATATTATACATTATACACTTCAATACAATTCCTCAATCCTGAGAATGATATTGTCGCTTGTGCATACGTACGACCTACCGTCTCCACGATGCGATTTGTATCATTCTACATGATCTTCATTGAAGAATGATTATATTAATGAATCGATTGAATAAATATCATATATATTATATGAATACAATTTTTTAAATGATATAACTATAAAATAATAATAGGAATATGAATTTATTTGAGAAAACATGCATAGGAACATAAACCACTTAACACCCGAATAACGAGTAACATTGAAATGTTAGTAATAAAAAGATAAAAATATGGCAAAATAAGATATCATAAAAATGAATATTATAATTTAATATGTAAATGAAATTATATTAATAATTATACAGGAGGTTCGGATATGTACAAAGCATATCTGACCAAAGGTACGGGATAACTTTTTCAATCTCATTTTTTCTGAGATTGTTTATTCTTAAGAATTTATTGGGTATATATTTATCAAATATGTCCATGTTTTCTAAAAATATTCTCATAAAATGTATAATATTATTATACATATGTTTAAAGTCATTTTAAACGTTTTTAATTTTACTACATGCTTTGGATGGAATTTTAATTTTTATTACCATACGAGGTACTTTTTAACATTTCATAAAAAAGTACGAGGAGAATGTTTTTTAACTTATATGGCATGAAAATATTTTTACACATTCATAGAGAATTATTTTTATATATATTCTATTAAAATTTTTCATGTTTATATTCAATTATATTCTTTTTTTTTGAATTTTATGACATTTTGAGAAAAGAAAATGTTTATAAAGTATAAAATATATTTTCCTCAAGAACTATGTTCATGTAGTTTATGAAAATTATTTTCCATATAAAATGATTCTATATAAATAATGTTATGTTTTTTTCCCTATTATTTCTATGATTTTTCTATGTTAACAATGAAATAGTATTTTATATGGATTATATTATGATGGCATGATGTTTAAGAATCCCATTTTATTACATGGGTTATGCTATGATGTATGATTTATTTTTTTGTGGCACACATAAGAATGGTTTCATTATAAGATGGGTGGGACCTATATATCCCTCAAAAGATATACATGGCTGGAATGGAAACTTAATTTGGTTTAGTGATACAGAACTAGAATGAGGAGTGGACTCGGTTCTGTAATGGACATTGTCTGCTATGATGGTCTTGGAAATGTGCATGGACTAGAATGAAATTATTTTCTATGATTATTAGTGTATTAAAAGAAGATTCATGTCTTCTATTATGATTATTGGGATTAAACTCCACTTCTATGATTTATCCCATGAAATGATATTATGATCTCTTATGCAGGATAGTATTTTCAATTGATTTGTTATTATGAAAATTATATGATTGATATTTACATTGATTACCCTTACTAACCATTTGAGCTCACCCTCTTTTATGTTTCATTTTCCTAGGTTACTAATAAGGTTATTAAATATGATGTCCAAAAAAATATCATGTTATTCTAAAATAAATGGGAGATAATGTAGATATTTTATAAACATGTTGTTTATGTTTCCCAGTTTCTAAAGACACCATACCTATACAGTCTTGTCATTGTTTAATTATATGTTGTAAAACAATACTTCAATTATGAGGTAGTAACAATATATGTAATGTATAAGTCTTTATATTCGGTATCATAGGAAAGGTATAGTTAACATTTTAAAATTAGGATGCGAAAAAATTAGTGAGATCCCTTGAGATATTAATAAGTTTTGTCTAGGGATTTCCCTAAGGAAAAGTATAAATATGGGTTACATTATTATAATTATGTTAATATAATAAATAACTTATTATTAAACCTAAAATGTTATAGATTGGAAGTACTCACCCTAGATTATGTTATTTTCCTAGTATGATTTTTTCCTCTCATACTATAATTTTTGGGTTTTAGATAATGGCTAGATCCCGAAGGAACCGTTTTATTTATCAATGCATTGGGAAATTCCATGATATTCTTCCTGAACAATCAAATGTTATGGTAGATGGAGTGAAAAATCTAAATTATATACTTACAAAAGAAAAGAATCATTTGGGACATCCAAATGTGCAGAGAAGGGAACAATATTCTATTGAGTCCTTTATGAGGCATCGTCCACCTCCTTTCAGTGGGTCTTCTGATCAACTTGTTTCTAAAAAATGGATTAATACAATAAAAAATATATTTTCCATACTTCCCTATTCGGAACATGAAAAATTCATATTGGATGTCTATCATTTAGAAGGTGAAAGAGACTAGTGGGGGACTCTAAATAAATATACAAGGCTGCAAGATGAAATTGAATCCATGGAATGTGACGTGTTCAAGAACATATTTTTCTATACGTATTTCCCTTGTATTCTTCAAAAAATAAGGAAAATGAGTTCTTTGATCTTATAAAAATGGATGATGAATATGTTAGTATATACGAGGTTAATTTTACAAGGCTTGCAAGGTATGATTCTAGCTTTATCATCCAACTTGAATATAATGTTGGTCAATTCTTCAGTGGCTTAAAACCAAGTATTCAAAGGGAATTGTCCATAAAAAAATTCAGTATCTATGAAAAGATTGTGTGTTGTGCTATCAAGGTAGAATTTAAATTTGGTGATACGTATCCATCTCATATATTTTACAAGAAACAAAATATGGAGTTCAAGGGAGAATCTTAAAAAAATGGTGAAAATAATATTAATTTTTCCTTATTCTCAAAGTGTGGAATGAAGCATGGTATAGATTTTCTTAAAGGGACTAAAAAATTATTCAATTGTGGAAAAGAATGCCATCGAGAAGTTGAGTGCTGAAGTAATAGGAAAAAGTTTCTAATGAAGTGAATGATGAAAATACTACAGATAATGCACCATCAACACTTCAATGTTGTAAGTGCAAGAAAATGGGCATTATGACAACCAATGACCGAATCCTACGGTTAATGATTATTCACATCAACATCCTCTTAATCCAAAAGACAAATGGAAGTGATAAGAGATCACAATTGGAGCTGTTGGGTATAAAAACGAAGTAGAGGGATGAGTAAGTGTTTATGTAATGGGATTTCAAAATATTGTTGTGGAATCCCATTTATAGTATTGTAGAATATTTGAATATCTATTGGTCTATTATAGTCTTCTGTAAATATATGGTATCAAAAACAAAAAAAAGAGTGGTTGAAATATTTTGGGAAAGCACATTATATGCACATAATGAAGGGATAAGGATATAATTAGATGTTTTTTTATACTTAATGAGATCATAAAAGGAAGAAGATATATCATGGTTTGAGAATATAGAATTTTTTGGTATTTATTGTGTGTGGAAATAATTAACTTTTGATCGAATTCATGTGTTCATTAAGGTTCTATGGTAACTCACGTTTCAAGAAAATGTATGATTAAGGTATTAACATGTGTTGAATGTGATCAACAAGATATATCTTATATGGGGGATGAATTATAGTATTCAAATGCTTGGTATATGACCTTTTTGGTAGTTTTTTTATTTGTACTTTGAAATTGGATAGATCTATTTTGGATAAGCCTAAAGGTTGGAATGGATAAAGTAGGGCATCAGATAGTATTGTTTAAGGCTATAACAATTTTTTATTTCTATAATGTTATAATAGTATAGTTTATGAAAAATGAGAACACATGAAATGGGGGACAACCCATTGAGTCAGACAAGGCTGTGGGAATTGAACCCGCGCCCGAAGTGTGACAAGCCTTTATCACTTACCACGGGCCTATAGGAAGTGCCTGGTTAGTATAAATTAGGATTATTTTATTGAATAAGTATGATAAATTATGTATAAGTCTATTTTTGGAACCATATATTATTAATCTCAACATATATGGACTTATGTATATTTGATAACATGTACAAACCTTTTTATTGAGATAGATGGAATTACATATCATTCTATCACATGATCTGCTAACACTTCATGAGTGAAAAATTCAATTTCATTTCTTTAAATTAGAGGTAAAGGGTAAATTGGTCAAGTAATGACCAATGATTAGATTGTACTGAAATCAAGTAAGTATGCTTTCTAATGATCTTTATCTTTTGAGAAAGGATCTTAAAAACTAAAAATGCTATCCTATTACCATCATATCTGATTAATCAGATGTTACCTTACATCATCACAAATTTATTATTTTGGGATTATTTAATTTTTTCTAAGACATGTTCTCTACCACTCTCCATTATAACTTGATGGTGATATTTCTATCCCACATCAATATTTTCACATCCCACCTATGTTCCTCAATGAGTTACTTTTGGTAACTGTTATATTTCTAACGTTCCTTTTTAAAATTATGTTTTTGTATTCCTTTTTACAATGTGGGATTACATAAAAGGAACATTAAAGTAGTAAACGATTTATAACCCCAATAAATTTCGAGGGCGAAATTCATATTAAAGAGGTAGAATGTTACACCATGAGATTTTAGGGGAGATATTCTATTAAATTTATTCAATGTCTTGTGTTACCCACAATTTCAATTTCTTTTGATATAATTCAACACCGAGTATAGATTTTGTTAAATATAAAAATGAAATAGACAAGATTCTGATATACGCTACACCAAAATAAGGTTTCACTACACGCAACACTGACATGGCTAGCATTACACGTAAGAGCGGCCTTCCTCGATAGCTTGTGTTGTACGAGATATATAGTTTTTACCAAATAAAAATATATTATTATTTAATGGGATATAAACAAGCCGCTATGAATATTATTTAACATATTTTTATTTTTATATCATTTTCATTCATCCAACATATTTTCTAGAACACAATATTCGAAAAAATCAATTTTACGGATAAAAGAAGTATTTTTCAAAAAATGTTGTTTTGTGGCCTTTTAATGGTGCATGAATTTTAAATCTAGTTTTTGACATGTATATAAGTTAAATTTGACAAATTTCACTTTTTATTTGGAATCAGGATATAAAAATTTACTTTGGATAAAATTTTGATATTTTTGTGATAACTTTCATATTTTGATAAATAGTAAAAATATGTTTAATTTTATTTAAAAGATACATTTATCATTGAGATAAATTATATGGTTAAATTATAATATTTAATTTTTTTAAGTATAAGTGGAATATATTTTAACCATTTAATATAATTTATGTCATTACAATTAATTTTACATTGAATTTCTAGGTAAAAACATTTCAATTGTTTGCAACATTTTATCTTTTTAAACGCATTCTCTCATTTCAAAAATGGAATTAATTTTAAATTAATTAATGATCCTTATGTGTATTGAATTTGGAAAAATGGATTCCATATTTGGAATCTCTAGGTCCAAATTATGTCAATAGGCTACTTTTATTTTTTTGCATTATGAATTGTAACTACAGTATATTTTATTTACCATAGTTAAAGGTAAATCAGGTTATTAAGGGTAAGAATGTTATTATAAAATTATCCTAAAACTTATATTGATATAATTGGATGACTATATTTCACCCTAAAACATACTTGGGTTGAAATGGTATTTTTTGTAACCCACTTGGATGAGATTAAGATATTTAATTTATTTTATTTAATGATAAGTGAAATATGTCTCACTGAAACTTTAGTAATTAAATTATTTTTAATATAAGACTATACAGATTATAAATTTGATTATGAATACTCATATTATATGAAAAATAAAATTTATTTATCATGGTAATTTATTTTTTAGTTTAAAGAAATACTTAATTTCATTAATAACTTATACATTAGTGATGCATAAATTATTTATTTAATGAAAAAAATATAATATAGATTTTATTAAAATAATACCCATAAAAGGCCTAGACACATGATAAATACTTATTGGTAGAGTACATCTAAACCATAATCATCCATGGGTCGATATTTTTTCCGTTTGGTGCCTTATAAAATAGATTATGACCCTTATATTATTTTATTTTAAATGATGTCAATGTTTTTAACATAATAATTTAATAAATATAACATTTTAAATAATGGGTTTTTAGAACATAAATTCCAATAAAATAATTCTTATTAAATCTGTTAGATTTATCTTTATCATAGAATTTTATTTTTTTATGCAAAAAAATAAGTATATTAAATAATTTTACAAAAACAATTTAGTAATTAATTTGTTAAGATAAATATAAAATAAATGGTTTTAAAAATATTTAAATAAATATTCTAAAAACTAATTGATGTTCTAAACTAATTTTTTATGCGAATATGACATGTTAGGAATGAACTAAATATTTGGGTTCGAATCTATCTTCTATGTGGAGTTTATTTAAATTCAAATAAGTTAATAGTGTCCAAATTGACAGTACTGATATTTTATAAAAAACAACATATTATTAAATTGATTAAAAATAAAAAAAATATTTAAATAACTAAAAATTGAAAAATATATGGTCTAAAATGTCATAACGTATCAATTTATGTACAATTAACATCACATAATTAAGTATTTATAACCATTTATAATTAAGAGTATTATTACCACAAATAAAATTAAATATATTAAATAAGGTTAAATCAAAAAGGATAAGTATTAAAGTAAAATAAAAACAAGTCTAAATTTTATTAGTTGATGAGATTAAAACCCTATATCTTCTCATTTTCAATGTTGAGTATTTTTTGAGGTTTTTATGTGGAGGTTTGAGTTTATTATAAATTTATTTTTTTAAGGTATCCAAAAGTGCCCCCCTCCTATCTTATAAAATGGAACCTCCTCCCTCTCCTCTACACCCAATTTTAAGCCTTATGACTCGAACAAAACTTGTCCATTTACTTTTTTCACTACTGTCCTGAACCATCCCGAGTCGACCCTGAACCGGTCACCCAGGCCAGCCCGCGACAAGTCCCGAGAGGCGTTCTTGAACCTATCGGTATTGTGACAAGCACCAAGGGAATCAATAGAGTACACAAGGGAACGATTTAGCCCATATTTAAACAATAAAACAAATAGTGGAAATAAACGGACAGCCCAAAATAAATTTATATAAAAATTAAACTAAATATTATTTGTACAAGAAACTAAAAGTAGAACAAAACAAACAACTCAACTGAACAATCTTGATGACCAAATAACTCCATATGACACTTCTGGTCACTCTCCAATATAGTGATCAAATATCGCCCAGGGTGATGGAACTAAAGATGAAACCTGCACAAGGGCTAAAAAAAGAAGTAGACTATAGGCGTGAGTATTAAATCTCAGTAGGTTAGCCCAATATTCTATTCCCAATTCACATTCCGTTAAAATAAAAGAAACATCAATTTATAGTTTTAAATTTAAGATATGAAAGTATGGTTTTCAAATGAGGTTCCATGCTATAATAATTATCAGATAAAAACATTCATGATTAATAAAAAAAAATCCAAGTAATAATTTTTCTCAAAGGGGTGAAACTTCAAAATGAAAATAGTTTTCAAGAGGGATGCTTTAAATAATTTTAAAATTTAAATAAATAAAAAATAATACTGAATTTACCAACCAAATACAACGTATGCCAACAGTGAGTACAAAATAGCCAATGAGCACTAGTCACAAGGACACCCCTAGCCACTAGTTAGTTGTGAGCCCCAGGTACGTCATATCTCGGTGAATGTAACAATAATAAATATCTGTTCTAGTGAACGATCCACTAGTAGGGAACATAACCATGACCTAGTAGTCCCCAATCATCATCATCATCATTGTTTAGTTAGTGTTGTCATCGTAAAACTTGCTGCGTGAAACAAAGGCCAACCCCCACAGAATCACTAGCATACTAGTACACGTCTGCCCACCTAGATACCCAGGATTTCCTTTAGTGCTAAATAAAGTTACACATATTATCAAATACACATCCCACATCCACATTCCATTCCAAAAAACACTACATTCATTTCTATTTTGTATTTAATGGAATGAAGTTATAATTATATAAAGTTATAATATAATTCTAGTATAATATAATGTATAATACCATTTACTCCATCATTTATACATCTCACATATGGCATTAACAATTCAACTCACTTTGAGGGGGCGGTACTCTGCACTTCTTATAATTAAAATATCACTTT
Organism: Viscum album; assembly: GCA_963277665.1. Classification (NCBI taxonomy): domain Eukaryota; kingdom Viridiplantae; phylum Streptophyta; class Magnoliopsida; order Santalales; family Viscaceae; genus Viscum; species Viscum album. The sequence goes on along the minus strand of OY728161.1, from coordinate 278,081,214 downwards.
TACCCATAATGGAAACTATAAAGGTATGCCATAAATGAAAAATACAGAAGCTTAAGGAAAACATAAACATATTATATATCATATATAAATATAGTGACATCTTAGTGGCCACCATTGAAGGTGTTATGTGAGTGTTGAAGAATAATTTATAGTGATAAATTAAACTATTGAGTGGTTTTAACGTATATATTAGAATATATTTTTACCATTTTATCCAATGGTGTTCATCAGAATTAATTTCACTTTGAAATTGGACATAAACAATTGTCAATCTTTCGATATATATTGTTTCTTAAAAACACGATATTTGTTGTGACAACGGGAATTAGTTATAAAATTAATTAATGAAACATATATGTTTGTAATTTTTTAAAATAGACATCATTTTTTGAATTCGGAGTATCTATTATAGCTTAGGGTGAAATTTTGGCATTGTTCTGAAAAACTTCAATTTTTGATGAATAGTGAAACCACTAAGTGGTAGTTAAAAAACTGATTTTTCGATTAAATGAAACATTACCACTTCTGTGATTTGATTTTCAAAAATCCGATATACATGGTTGTCGTTAGGAAGTAAAATGTTGTTCAATGGGATTAAAATAATTTTTTGGTGTATAGTAACTTTTTAGTTTAATTAATCGCGATTAAAGGTAATTAGTGAAATTTAAGGTAAAAATGATATTATAAAAATATTAAAATACCTTTACACTTGTCCTACCCCTATTGGATGAGTAATTTCAGAACAAGAAAATACATGGGTCAACTTGGGGACCCCATGGAGCCACTATGGTAGGAAAATGACATAAAAACGTTTTATTTAATGTTAAAATAAAAATGTCACAAACATGAGTTGTTTTACTAAACCAATTTTTAAATGGGGTTATACAAGTCATATTTTTTACTATAAATATTTATTAGAAAGATAAAAAGATTTACTATATCATTATATTTTGTTATAATTTTTAGACATTATATAAATAAATTATTTATGACAACATGGTGATGCAACGATTGCATCATTAATTAATGATTTAAATAAAATAAAAAGATAATGTAAAATATAAGATGTACACTTGTCAAAAACCTATTGGATGAGTATATTTCGAACCATTATCACCTTATCCTAGAAATTTATAAGTGTGACCCCTTTAAAATCCGAAACTCATTATATAATAATGTAACATTTCATGACTTTCCAAGAGTGCCCCTCCTCTCCTCTTATAAAAGGCCCCCACCACTACCACCTTACTCACACCTTCAAAGCCTTTTGGCTCGGCAAAACACTGCTCAAATACTCTCTCAAATTCTCTCTCTTACTCCTATAAGCCTCACTTTGGGCATAATTCTTCCCAAGGAATATTTTGGCTCAAATCAAAAATGAGGTACCCGATTTTAAGGTAATGTCTTCTCTTATTTTATTTTGTTTTATTTTGCTTCTCCAACCCCTTAAACCCTTTTTATTCCTTTATATTGTTACAAAACCTTTATCTTCGATATACTACGTTGTTGTTATAAAAATGATTCGAGCTACACTTACACACACTTACATCTAATGGTTAAAAAACATACTGTTTCTGTGGATGGAAAATTTCTACCTCACGAAATGATGATTTTTCAACACTCATATGACACCTTCAAAGGTGGACATGAATATGTCACTATATATATATATATGATATATAATATTTTTATTTTTTCCTTAAGATTCTGTATTATTCATTTATGGCATACCTTTATGGTTTCGATTATGGGTAAACGCGATATTTTCATTTTAGGAAGTGCGGACTACCGCCCCCTCAAAGTGATTTGAATCGTTAATGCCATATGTGGGATGTATAAAGGATGGAGTAAATGGTATTATACATTATATTATACTGGAATTATATTATAACTTTATATAATTATAACTTAATTCCATTAAATATGAAATAGAAATGAAAGTAGCGTTCTTGCGTACGTACGGCTTACCATCTCCATGAACGGTGCATTTCATTTCTTACCTCTAAATGTTATGTAATATTATAAATGAATTTATATACTAGATATATATGATGTATATGATATCTATATCATGAATATAATTATGGATATAATCGAAATTTTATCACATGAACAAAGTGTAATTATAAAAAGTTTATTTTTGACTCAAGTACCTAAGATCGACAAAACGACTATTATAAACATAAATAATTACATAAGGTTCATAACATGGTAATAAGTGATATAAAAGGAATAATGAAATTGAAAAGGTTTCTTAAGAAAGTAGAAATTAAATCTACTTTATTATTCAGGAGGTTAAAGAACGTTCGAGTTATGTCGGATACAAGGTAAGGGGACTTCTTAACCCAATTTCCATTCTTTGGGTTAATCTCCTACTTTAAAATTATGCCATGATATTATTATGTCTTATCATGTATTTTTATGTTCTTTATGTGTACTTGTAGTGAATACACATAATAGATCTATTTTATTTTAAAAAATTATCTTTTTAAGGACTTCGTCTCAATATCCATTCACTGAGGCATATTTTTCTTATACACAAATTTTTCTTATACAGTGTATAAACCCCTTTGACTTTTACGTTTATTCAAAAGGAATCTTTTTATATGAATAATTTTACTAAACGACAAAAAGTAATGTTTTTCCTGTCATACTTATGCGACGACAACGACTTCTCTGCCGCCGTGACCATTATTTTAGTATCGGCTTCCTCAATAAGCTATAATTTTTTTAAATGAAAAATAAATACCATGGTTTAATTTTCTTTTATTTTGGTATTGAAAATGGTTTTGATAATGTTTTTATTATATCAATGTGTTGTATTGATATCTTGTGATTGAAATGTGGAAATGTTATGTTTCCTTTATGCATTTTTTATGTGATACGGTTATGTTATGGTTTATGATATGTTTAAACCTGTTCATATGAGGAATGCATTGGACTTAATAAGTGACAGGTAGAGCCCACTATAGCTCCTCAATGCATCGGTAGGTCTCATGAGAAAAACTAGTGTCTTGGCATGAGGCCTTGACAAAATCTTATTTGTAGTCTTGGAATGAGGCATTGGCAACATGGTTATGATAGTCTGTCATTATGCATTCCATCATTATAAAAGTGGTTATTGATATTGCATGTGATTATTCGACTAGTATAATATCCATGTGAGTAATTAAATGTCATTAGTTCATTTTATTTTTGCCATATTATGCTGACGATCAAGATTAAATGGATTTTGTTTTAGTTATACCTTACCTTAAATGTTAATGTTTATTTATGAAAGATTCCTCAATATTGTTATACTTACTGAGCATCTGAGCTCACCACTTTCAATGTTTTAATATTTTCGAGGATGTGAAGAAGTATTTTATGAATGACCTCCAGGGATAGTCAGAAGAGGATATGAGTGTGGACTATGGAGACTTTTTTATTGCAGTTTTTCAATTTATGATGTAATGTAACATTTATGAATGTATCTAGTGTTTCCAAGGCTACTAAACTAATCTGTCTTTCAAGACATGATCTTTTGTGATCATGTCAATGTTACGAAGTAATGCACCGACTCTGGGTAACTGGGGTCGGGGCATTACAGTTGGTATCAGAGGCAGTTTAGTACTAAACATGGAATCTAGATTTAGATAAACTCTGATTAGAGCACATATCCCAAAGATAGACTTTGTGGATTAGTATAGAAGAACTTCATAGAATTTTGGTATTATAGTGATTTTGTGAGTTTTCCCAGCAATACATCCCGGCCTGGATACGAGCAGGTAGAGGCAGCTCTAGCACAGATGTACCTAGGCTTAAAACCCGAAAACACCGCTTTGAGCTAGACTCGAATGGGAACTGGTGCACGAAAACGGGCCTTGCTGCACTCTTGGTTAAGACACTCCCGGGGGATATGCTTAGGATAATTCTCATTTTAATTACAAACCACTATGAAGGGTTATGAGTATATACTTCCTCAAAGAAAACATTTTTATTATTATGCATTATATGCATAAATAGTTCAATTAAAGTTAAGTATTTTACAACTATGGAATTATGTATTTTAATTCATAAACTAATCTAGTTTATGCCATTATTTAGAAATGGATCATAGTGGAAGGAATGGAAATTGTATCAATGCACGCACTCCGTGTAGGGATTTCCCTCCTGCTCAAGATAATTATTGTGGATCTGGAGATACAACTGGTCCTGATCAACTTATTACCATACTGGGACAACTCACTCAGGCTATGAATAATAACCTTACTCGTATGGAGAACCCTGATCCGCAATGTGGGGGATCAATGTTAGACCGCTTCAGGTGGCAACAACCGCCAACATTTAATGGGGGTACAAATCCATTAGTAGATGATCAATGGATAAACTCCTTAGAGAAAATATTCCACGCCTTGGGGAGTAGCAAAAGGGAGATGGTTATCATGGTAGTCTACCGCCTCACTAGAGATGCCGATCAATGGTGGCCGCTGATTCAAAATAAAAAGGAATACGAATAAGTATCAAGTATGTAATGGAGGCAGTTTAAGGAAATTTTCTTAGAAAAATAATTTCTACATGATCATCTAGCAGATATGGAAAGGCAATTTCTGAGTCTGAGGAAAAATGAGGAAGAGAATGTCTCAAAGTATGAGACTAACTTTACAAGGTTAGTGAGGCATGCTGCAGATTATATATGTAACCAAAGAAGTAAGATTGATTGTTTCTTTGATGGGTTAAAACCATTTCTCCATCAAGAATTAGTCTCAAAAACCTTCTCGTCGTACAAAGATATTGTCTCGTGTGCTATCAAGACGGAAAAGAAATTATCTAAGTCTTATGAATTTAAATAAAAGAAAGAAAAGAAGAGATCATCTGATCAATATAGAAATGGAAGTAAGGGGAGAAGGGAAAAGTTGAATATCAGTCCTGCAGTAAATGTGGGAAGAAACACCCGGTACTTTCTTGAAGGGAATGGGAGTCTGTTACAAGTGTGGTAAAAAAGGCCACCAAGATAATGATTGCAAGGGAAAGAAAGTTGTTGTCAATTTGGAATTCTATAATTGTAGAGAGATGGGACATTATGCACATTAATGTCCTTAGCGTCAGGGGAACATACCTCATAAGAGGCCAAGGGATCAAATCCAAGATTATGCTATCACTACTGCTGAGGTTGAAGCTCCGAAAGACGTGGTGGCAGGTAATTTAATGGTTTCCTCAAGTTTAGCAAATACATTAGTTGATTCTGGATCATCTCATTGTTTCATATCTTCCCAGTTTGCTAAGATAATTAGATATTTCCAATTTGATTTAACAATAGAATTGTCAGTCAAAACTCTTAAGGGAAGTATTATTACAACAAGGTTTTGTGAATCAGTCCCCATTAGAGCACATAACTATTCTTTATCTGTTGATCTCATTGTCATGCCTACGATTGAGTTTGATATAATCCTCGGTATGGATTGGCTTTCAGACTATGAGGCAAAGATTTATTTTAAGAATAAGTAGGTTACGATTTTTGATGATGATGATAAGGAACACCTTATTTTTAGAGCAGAATCGTCACCACCTAATCGTTATTTAGATCCACCCCCAGTAGATCAACTAAATTCAATTATTGGGGAGGAAGAGAGTGAAATTACTAATAGAGAGGAAAGGAATGTTCGAATAGAGGACATACCTATTGTGAAAGAATATGTTGATGTGTTTCCGAATGATTTACCTGGACATCCTCCAGAACAAGAAGTTGAGTTTTTCATTGATTTAATTCCTGGATCAAGGCCTATATCGAAGACCCATTATATAATTCCCACTGTGGAATTAGTTTTACTAAAGAAACAACTAGATGAATTTATTAATAAAGAATTTATTCTCCCTAGTGTTTTTACATGGGGAGCCCCTGACCTTTTTGTTAAGAAGAAAAGATGAATCTATGAGGTTTTGCATTGACTACAGGGAGATCAATGCTATAAAAATTAAGAACAAGTATCCCCTACCTCACCTTGATGATTTATTTGACCAATTGCATGGAGCTCAATACTTTTCAAAGATTGACCTTCGATCTAGATACCATCATTTGTGTGTGAAGAAGGAAGACATCTCGAAGACAGCATTTTGAACAAGATACAGGCATTACGAGTTTACAGTAATACCTTTCGGATTGAATAATGCACCCTATGTATTCATGGATCTAATGAATAGAGTTTTCAAGGAATATCTTGATGATATTGAGATGGTATTTATTGATGATTTCTTAGTATAGTCAAAAATCTACAAAGATCCTGAAAATCACTTGCGCATTATCTTGAAGACTCTTAGAAGGCATGAATTATATGGGAAGTTTAGAATGTGTGAATTCGGGCTTCAGGAGATTTCTTTTCTTGGCCATATTGTCTCTAAGGATAGAATTTCTGTTGATCCTTCTAGGACCCAGGCAATCCAAGAATGGCCAGCACCGACAAGTATAACTGAGGTACGCAGCTTTATTGGTTTCGCTGGTTATTATCGACGTTTTGTCCAGAATTTTGCCTGATTGGATAACCCATTAACGAAGCTCACACGTAAAGGGGTTAAATTTGTCTGGACAAAAGAGTGTGAAGAATATTTTGATGAACTGAATAAAAGACTAGTCAACGCTCCTATATTGACTCTACTATCAGGGAATGATGGGTTCGTTATTTATATTGATGCATCAATGAAAGGACATGGTTGTGTCCTTTTGCAGAATGATAGGGTTATTGCCTATGCATCACAATAGCTAAAAATTCATGAGCAGAACTATCCTACTCATGATCTCGAGTTAGCTGCGGTAATCTTTGCCTTGAAGATATGGAGACATTATCTCTATGGTGAAAAAAGTGAGATATATACTGATCACAAGAGTTTGAAATATATTTTCTCAAAAAAAGAACTCAACATGAGGCAAAGGTGATGGATTTAACTACTCAAGGATTATGATTGCACGATACACTCCCATCCAGGGAAGGAAAATAAGGTTTCAGATGCTTTGAGTAGAAAAGATCATGGAGTTTTTAACATGATGAGAGTGGAAAGGGATCTTATTTTCATGGATCTAGTAAAGATGGATATGGGAATCACAATGGAGGGTGAAACATCAATGAAAATTCAAATGGTTGCCAAACCATATTTACTAGAATAGATAAAGTGTTCTCAGGACAATGATGAAGCGTTGAAAAAAAAAAGATTAAAGCTGTGAATGATGGGTGATTGAGTGACTTTGTGTATGAAGATGGAATTTTGAAATTTGGGAAGAGACTTTGTGTTCCCGATATACCTAATTTAAAGAGGTAATTGTTAGATGATTCTCATAGTTCCAATTTCTCTATACACCCTGGGAGCACCAAAATGTATATAGATTTAAAGGGACATTTTTGGTGCGACAACATGAAGAGAGAGATTTTTGATTTTGTGTCAAGATGTATGGTTTGTCAACAAGTGAAAAGCTGGAAGGCAACTGCCTGGTGGAGTATTGCAACCTCTTCCCATACCTGAGTGGAAATGGGATAATATTACGATGGAATTTGTCATGGGACTACCAAAGACTCCTAGAAGGAATGACACAATATAGGTCATTGTTGATCATCTCAATAAGTCAGCACATTTTCTTGCTATAAGGGATGAAATACCACTTGAACTTCTAGCAAGACTATATATTAATGAAGTTGTAAGACTTCATTGAGTACCCCTGTCGATTGTCTCAGATTGTGATCCCCACTTTACATCAAGATTCTGGAAAAGTCTTTAGAAGGACATGGATACTGAACTTCGTTTGAGCACTGCTTACCACCCTCAAACAGATGGGAAATCAGAAAGAACTATTCAAACCTTAGAAGACATGTTGAGATCATGCTCACTTGACTTTCAAGGAATTTCGGATCAATATTTACCTCTGGTAGAATTTTCCTATAACAATAGATTCCATTCAAGTATTTAGATGGTACCATATGAAGCGTTATACGAAAAGAGATGTTGCACACCAACCTGTTGGGATGACGTTGGTGAAAGAAAACTTGTAGGCCCAGAACTGGTGGAGGAAACAATGAAAAAGGTGAAAGTAATCCAACACAACATCAAAGCAGCTCAAAGTAGGCAGAAGAGCTATGCTGACAACCAAAGGAAGGATTTGGAATTTCATGTAGGATATCATGTTTTCTTTAAGGTATCTCCATGTAAGGGAGTTATAAATTTCTGTAAGAAGGGTAAATTGAGTCCCAGGTACATCAGACCCTTCGAAATTCTAGAACGAATTGGGGCTGTAGCTTATCGTTTGGCAATGCTGCCAAGTCTCTTCAAAGTTCATGATTTATTCCATGTATCACTATTGAGAAAATAAATTCTTGAACCAATGCATGTACTCACCTATAAGTAATTATAACTGGAACCTGATCTGTCTTATTGCGAAGAGCATGTTAGGATTCTTGATACAAGAGAACAAGTGCTGAGAAACCGGACGACTCGTCTGGTAAAAGTTCTATGGAGAAACCATAAGATGGAGGAGGCAACATTGGAACCCGAGGAACTTATGATGAAGAATCACCTGAGTCTTTTTATACAGTGATATTATATGAAATTTCTAGGACAAAATTATTTTATGAAGGGGAGAATGTAACACCCCGAGCTTGCACGATACGATTCTCTTTCATTAATGCAATAGCTTACATTGTACGCAAGTTCGAGTTCTAACACACTATGTCTAATCAAAGTAGCCGTTATGAATAGTAATACCCACTTTTAAAAATTATATAAATTTTATATTTCAAAATGGACTTAATTTTTTTATTTTTTATTTCGAAATTATCCTAAGTTTAATATTTTGTAATTTTTTGAAAACTTCCATTTTTTATGAATAGTGAAAAATACTTAAAACAACTTTTCTAATCAAAATAATTTATAGTGATATATTATACTATTCAGTGGTTTTAAAGTATAATTAGAATATATTTTTACCATATTATCCAATGGTCTTCAATAGAAATAATTTCACTTTGAAATTGGACATAAACAATTGTCAACCTTTTGATTTATATTGTTTCATAAAAACACGCTATTTGTTGTGACAACGGTAATTATTTATAAAATTTATTAATGAAACTTATATGATTGGAATTTTGTAAAATAAACATCATTTTTGAATTAGGAATATCAATTATAGCTTAGGGTGAAATTTTGGCATTGTTCTGGAAAACATCAATTTTTGATAAATAGTGAAACCACTACGTGGTAGTTAAAAAATAGATTTTTCATTTAAATGAAACATTACCACTTCTGTGATTTGATTTTCAAAAATTCGACATACATGGTTTTCATTAGGAAGTAAAATGTGGTTCAATGGGATTAAAATAATTTTTTGGTGAATAGTAACTTTTAAGTTTAATTAATCGTGATTAAAGATAATTAGTGAAATTAAAGGTAAAAATGATATTATAAAAATATGAAAATACCTTTACACTTGTCCTACCCCTATTGGATGAGTCATGGCTGACCACGAAAATCCATGGGTCAATATGGGGACCCCATGGAGCCACTTTGGTTGTAAAATGACATTAAAAAAATTTATTTAATGTTAAAATAAAAATGTCACAAACATGAGTTGTTTTACTTAAACAATTTTTAAATGGGGTTATAAAAGTCATATTTTTAACTATAAATATTCATTAGAAATCTAAAAAGATTTCCTACATCATTATAATTTTTTTTATAATTTTTAGACATTAAAATAATTAAATTATTTATGACACCATGATGATGCAGTGATTACCTCAGTAATTAACGATTTAAATAAAATAAAATGATAATGTAAAATCTATGAATTACACTTGTCAAAAACCTATTGGATGAGTATATTTCGAACCCTTATCACCTTATCCTCGAAATTTATAAGTGTGGAATGTCACGACCCGTCCTCGTGGCCCGTGTTGTGACTACCCCAAGCCCGCCTTCCATAGGCCAGGGACTGGCGACTAACACCAAAGGCGTAAATCCCGATAACTGGGAAGGAATTGCCTTTATAAAAGTAAACAAAACACCACAGAGTACAAGTGGAAGTAAAACACTAATTAAAAAAGAGAAGTGATGAAAGGTAAATGGGCCAGAATACAAACCCAAATGAAAGTACAACTACAACTGAACAAAGTACAACAGAAAAAGACAACAGCTGGAAGAACAGAAGCGGCTCCTGGGTCGTCCTCCTCGGATCCTACCTGAAGGGTAGGTACAGATGGCGCAGCTCCTGGATCGTCCACCATGGATCCTACATGAAGGGTAGGTACAGATAGCCTCCACAAACTCTCACCCGTCAACCTTCTCCATGTGTCGTCTCGTCGCAAAGTCCACCTTCGGATACTGACTCGTCGTGTAGTCCACCTCTGGGTACTGACTCGTCGTGTAGTCCACCTCCGCGTACCATCCAATCCTCGAACACTCAGCCTCCGTCAGCACTGCCCATCGTCAGCAACCAACACAAAGAGGTGTGGGCATAGCCCGTGTAGGGGTGAGTATAATGATACTCAGTAGGGACCCCAAGACCCTCAAGGTCTCACTAAAAACCAACAAGGGTAACCACAAAGAAGATCTCAACAGATAACCTCTACTTAGGTATATGCCCATACATAAACATAAGTTATCAAATAACCCATCTCAATCATGAGGAAAACACCAAGATCCTGAGGTCAACAGATAACCACTACCCAGGTATATGCACATACATATACCTAAGTTATCAAGTGACCCATCTCAATCATGAGGTAAACACAAAGGTCAAAAGTCTCAGCTCAAACCAGGATATTCATTATCGAAACCATAACTGCTGAACAACCCCGTCTCTGGAGTGTACAACGGTCATGTCACGACTCTGAGGTACTTCTCACCAACCTAATACTGCTGAGGTACTCCTGTCGAGTACTGCGGGTCAGCCACCCAAACACAGTAGTGGTTCCCGCCGGGGTATGTCACCCAAATACAGTAGTGCACACCCCCTAGTAGAGTGATGAGGTACTCTCTGGACGAGTACCGCGGGTCTGCACTGTCACACAGGTAGTGCTCCGTCCGCCATGGGTCTGCACCCAAACAAAGTAGTGCTTCGTCCACTGGGCTAGTCGACTCACTCCAAGTCGAGTCGGTCAAGAAGTCGTCAGGTCTCAGTCGGCTACACGGTCTCTGTACTCCGCACACTCATCTCTGGGAGGGTTTGCTCCACAAGCTACAGGTCGATACTCCAATTATCTCAAAGTCCCACGAAGAATAATCTCAAAGGACTGCCTCGTCATAGGGGTCTCAACGCAATAGACGGTGTGTCAACCAGACGCCCGGTCTATGAGTTATTAGCATTTTTCTCCCAGGGGCCTAGTTGGTTTCATGATCAAACCAACCCGGCCGTATCTCAACTATACCCCGAACTCTCATAGGGTATACTCATAGGGACCGTTTCTCAACGAGATCACGAACGCCACTTATGGTTCATCAAACGGACGTCTGGTCTGAAAGATAACAGCTTTCCCGTTCCAAAGGCCCGGTTGTATTTCGGGTCCAATCTAACACTGCCATTATCCAACAGCAACCAAAAATCGGGCGAAGTATGCCAAAAGTTCCGCCTCATCATGAGGAATTCAACGAGACAGACGGCGCGCCAATCGGACGCCCGGTTTGTGAGTTATTGGCCTTTTCGTTTTAGGGGCCCCGTTGGTTTCGTGAGCGAACCAACCCGACCGCACTCCGACGACATCCAAATCTTGAGCTGAGTAAGACAAAATATCCTTCTCACTTAGAGGAATCCATCAAAGTCGACGGCACGTCAATCAGACGTCCGGAGTTCAAGATATAAGTGTTTCCGCTCCGAGGTCCCGGCTGGTTTTGTATCCGAACCAACCCGGTCAAACCCAAAGTATTCTGAAACCTTGAGTGCGATATACTGAAACGACCGTCTCATTCCAAGGATTTCCAGGCAACTGACAGTGTGTCGATCGGAGCTCCGTAGCCCATGATATGGGCCAAAGGCCAATGAGGGTCCGAAAACGGGGGGTCTGGGCCCAGACCGACCCGGCCCGACCCCCCCTGCGTCGGCCCGAACCGGGTCGACCCGACCCGGCTGGGCCCGGCCCGGACCAGCCGGTGTGGCGTGGCCCGATCGTCCAGCCGCAGATCGGCTAGCGCGGCCGTGCGGATGCCGCGGGCGGGGTGCGTGGTCCCCCCCCCCCCCTCGACGCTAATTGAAGTCGGCGGCGAACCGCTGCCGCAAACATTCCGCAGACCACCGGACGCGCTTCGGTGGTCCGTTTCTCCTGCCGTCTTCGCCAACGGTCCTCCCCGGACCAGAACATCCCTGCGAAGGGATTGAAATGCCTTAGCGGTCTGCTTCGTCGTCGTCCATTGATCCACACATCGATTAACAAGCTGCGGAGTGTTGTCGGGCCGTGTTTGTTCGGCCCGCGTCCTCCGCGTTAGGTGTTATCAATTGGAAAAAAAATAAACACATGATTTTAATCATTGAAGAGGGTATAAATTATCCAAAATAAATTATATAAACACCTTTCAATCATATACCCATGCCCGAGAGTTTAAAAAATTGAATGTGCGGTGTGACGACGTCGCGCATTCTTGCCGCTCGATCCTGCACGGTGTGACGATGTCGCGCATCCTTGCCGCTCGATCCCGCGTGGTGCGACGGCACCGCATCAATTTCATTTGATCCACAACAACAAGAAAAACAATAAGGGAGGGGGACGGCCATGTTTGTGCGGTCCGGCCTCCTCCCGTCAACTGATATCATGCCGTCCAAATATCGCGAATAAAAGACGGAAGAGAATCACGTAAGGAAAATCACGTAAACCCCCTACCTCAGTTTCAAGAGCGGAGTCGCAGAAAGAGGATTTGAAGATGACGTCGGGGTGAATCTGAGGAGGAAGCGGCGTCTCCTCACATGTTGCGGTGAAGAGGAAGGAAGGCACGTTGTCGTTCTTCGTGGAATGATGGTGTTCTTCGTCGTAAGAAGAACTCTCCTCCAAATTCTCCAAAGGTTTTCCCCACCCAAAATATTTTGCAAACAATAAAATATAAGAAGGACCTCCCATTATGTAACACTGCCATGCATTTTCAAATTAATTCAAAATGTAAATTGAATTAATTATTGGATTAGTTTTGGCAACATAAATGGATGGGAGATGGAGAGGTTCCACAAATTAATTAAGGGGAGAGTTGACAAACTTAATGAAAAAGGTGTTAATGGGGGAGTTCAAGGGAGTTATGGGGAGAAGAAAAGTTTAGGGCATGTGTGGGCCCCACTCCACCAGTATCCTCTCATGAGAGGTTATGTGGGTTTGGGCCCCACCTCTAACTCCCCTTGGGAGGAAATAACTAACATTGATAAAATAAAATTGTGTTCCACAATTTTATTTAACTTCTTCTAATTCCCCCCAAAAAAATTAACTCTCAACCCGCATAAAACACAACTTCGAAAAAGCTCTCATTAATGAAAAAACCGGCGATGCGGTTTCATCAGTGCCTTCATAATTTGATTCCGAGCACCAGTTCAAAAGTTAGAAATTCCCCCTCGTTCATTCACTGATCGTACGCGAGCTAAACTTCGGAAATTTATTCCGGGAACACGGGGCCTCAGAATCAGGCGCCGTCAGAAACTACATTCTTGTAATATCCCAAAGAAAATTTAGAAAAAATTTCCCTTGAAATTTCCGGGTCTTTACATTACTCCCACCTTAGGTATTTACGTCCTCATAAATCTTTAACACAATCTAGGGTCACATAAGCGGTACAGAGCACACATCTGAGCCTTCTTCTCCCATGTTCTCACCCAGAGGTTCCCGTACTGCCAGAGAAAGTGCACCCGAGTAATCGATCGCCCTCGTAGGACCCTCTCTTGTCGATCCTCGATCCCCACCGGAACCTCTGTGAGAGACACCCCATCACCATCATCCAGCTACTCATGGTCGATGATATGAGAAAGGTCAAGCATGTATCTCCTCAGTTGAGATACATGGAAGTCGTCGTGCACCTGGTACAACTGAGGTGGATGGGTCAAGCGGTAAACTACCCCGCCTACCTAGCTGAGGACCTAGAAAGGTCTGTTGAACCTCAGAGATAACTTTCCGCCTTGGCCACATCTCCTTAAACCACATCGAGGTGAGACCCATATAAGGACGTGATCGTTATCCCCGAATTCTAGTGGTCTCCAATTCCTGTTAGAACTAAAACTCAAATGACTATTGACATGAGGGTATGGCTGACCGACTCAAGAGTGATCGGTCGCACCCTCCTGTGCATGAGTTACCCTGTGATGCATGGGGTTTCCTTTTTCGCCGACCAAGGAAAACCCATTCCGACGTCATAGTTAAACCACAACCTTTTTGCCTAATACAGTCAATTTGTGTATGAACTGTGATTGCCCAGTCCATACTCAAACAAACGTCATAAGGCCTTGATGCTGCCACAAAGATATTTCAACCGAAACTCTCGCCTTGAGGGTCTGACCACACCGTCGGCATAAGTGTGATTATTGAGTCTCTTTCCAAGGTATCTCCAGATGTGAGGGTCAAGTCTACAGATTACCGGAAACTCTAGGACTGTGACATGATTTGTGAACGCGTGGAATGATTCATATCGACGTCTGTTACTATAGCAGATAGTAGTGGACACATACTGTCCCTTGAATCATTTTTAGAGCCATTGGGTCACAATCCTCGACCGCATGCAGCATCACTCTTCCTCCGCCCTCTAGCTCCCTGAGCCTGGCGGGGATAATTAAGGTGGGTGGTTGTAGCATGTTAATATGTACACCACCTCATTCTTCTCTCCTAGCACTGCCTCCACGTCTGCTGCTTCACAGACTCATCTCTCCTTTAAGTTTCCTCTTATGGAAACATTCTCACGCCCAAGTCTCTGAGACTGGCACTAGCTCGCTGCGTTCCATCTTCTAACATTCTCTAGCTATATTCATTCAGCCAAAGAACATTCAACCTCAAGGTTCTCTCTAGAACCCTAACGTGAGTAGGAATGCATAGAGGAAAAAGTGTTGGGTCGAATATCCTTAAACACACCACGCTCAGAGGTCCGAGCTCTATAGCACTGATCGAATCATATTCATCGAGTACCTGGAATGTTCGGTATGCCTCGATGAATTCTCAGCTACCGACAAGTCATCCCACCGAAGCTGTATAAGCTCTAGAAAACTCTCAGCCACCTCCTCAAGCCAGTCCTCAGCAGCCTGTGAGTCAGGTTCACCTCAGAACTTGAGGGTATCTGATGTTAGAACACGTGTATGGCAGTAAGCTTACATGTGTCACCTACCGGTACTGCCAGTTGTAACTGCTGACCAATAGGTAGTGATGTATTGCTGACACACTACCCGAAGGCAATATATTAGGCATCGGTCCACATACTAAAGCCTCATCACTATGTGGACCATCCTCATGGTCATTCACTGGAAAAAACTAGTGTCCAAGTCCACCATCCACTCTTCTGATGTCTCAGCTAGGTGGAAAACTCTAGCAATCGCCTCCATCCAGTGCTCTACTGTCTAGGAATCTACATCACCTCGTATCCTCGGAGGCCTCTACTGCTAGAACTCATGCAACGTGCTCTTCCAGCGTGCACAGTTTGCTAGTATAGCTGCTGGCATCTGCTGCCCAACAGGTCTTGGTGATGCTAGTTCACCACCTGAGGGTGCCAACATAGTAAAAAGGGCCCTGCACCGGAGCCTCGTTGCTCAGTGGACCGTCATCAAGTACTCTCTCAGAACTCCAACTGACTGTCTTCATGGAGACATCCTGAACAGATGTGACACGATCAACGTTTATACCTGGTCAGCTGACCTGGTTTGAGCTGACTTTAATACTTTGGAAACACACATGCAATCAGTGTTTTCGTGTACAAAGTCGGAAATCAGTAGTCAGGGTCCTGGTGTACGGATACGTCGGCCACCGCACCAACACTGGACTCCCTGAACTGAAGACCACACTATGTACCCTTAACACTATTGCATCATATAGAAAAAGATCAGAGTCCTTAGTTCTATGGTAGAAACAAACTCCTCTGATACCAATTTGTCACGACCCATCCTCGGGGCCCGTGCCATGACTACCCCAAGCCCGCCTTCCATAGGCCAGGGGCTGGCGACTAGCACCAAAGGCGTTAATCCCAATAACTGGGAAGGCATTGCCTTTATAAAAGTAAACAAAACACCACAGAGTACAAGCAGAAGTAAAACACTAAGTAAAAAGTGAATTGTTGAAAGGTAAATGGGAAGGAATAAAAACCCAACTGAAAGTACAACTATAACTGAACAAATGAAAATAGAAAATACAACAGGTGGAAGAACGGAAGCGGCTACTGGGTCGTCCTCCTCGGATCCTACCTGAAGGGTAGGTACAGATGGTGAATCTCCTGGATCGTCCACTAGGGATCCTACTTGAAGGGTAGGTATAGATAGCCTCAACAACGCTCTCGCCCGTCAACCTCCTCCGTGTTTCGTCTCGTCGCGAAGTCCACCTCCGGATACTGACTCGTCGTGTAGTCCACCTCCGGGTACAGACTCGTCGTGTAGTCCACCTCCGGGTACCGTCCAATTCTTGAACAGTCGGCCTCCGTCAGCACCGCCCATCGTCTGCAACCAATACAACGAGATGCGGGCATAGCCCGTGCAGGGGTGAGTATAACGATACTCAGTAGGGACTCCGAGACCCTCAAGGTCTCACTAAAAACCAACAAGGGTAACCACAAAGAAGATCTCACTAGATAACCTCTACATAGGTATATGGACATACATATACCAACGTTATCAAGTAACCCATCTCAATCATGAGGAAAACACCAAGATCATGAAATCAACGGATAACCACTACCCAGGTATATGCCCATACATATTCCTAAGTTATCAAGTGACCCATCTCAATCATGAGGTAAACAAAAAGGTCAAAAGTCCCATCTCAAACCAGGATTATCATTATCGAAACCATAACTGCTGAAGAGCCCCATCTCTGGAGTGTACAGTGGTCCTATCACGACTCCGAGGTACTGCTCACTAACCTAAGACTGCTGAGGTACTCATCCTGTCGAGTACCGCGGGTCAGCCACCCAAACACAGTAGTTCTTCCCGCCGGGGTATGTCACCCAAACACAGTAGTGCACACCCCCTAGTAGCCTGTTGAGGTACTCTCCGGACGAGTACCGCGGGTCTTCACTGTCACGCAGGTAGTGCTCCGTCCGCCATGGGTCTGCACCCAATAAAAGTAGTGCTCCATCCACTAGGCTAGTCAACTCACTCCAAGTCGAGTCGGTGAAGCAGTCGCCAGGTCTCAAACGGCTACACGGTCTTCGTACTCCGCATGCTCGTCTCTGGGAGGGTCCACTCCACGAGCTACAGGTCGATAAACCAATTATCTCAAAGTCCCATGAAGAAGTATCTCAAAGGACTGCCTCGTCATAGGGGTCTCAACGCAACAGACGACGTGTCAATCGGACGCCCAGTCTGTGAGTTACTAGCCTTTTTGTCCCAGGGGCCCGGTTGGTTTCGTGAGAGAACCAACCCGGCCGTATCTCAACTCTACCCCGAACTCTCATAGAGTATACTCATAGGGACCATTTCTCAGCCAGATCACCAACACCGCTGACGGTTCGTCAAACGGACGTCTGGTATGAAAGATAACAGCTTTCCCGTTCCAAGGGCCCGATTGGATTTCGGGTACAATCCAACACGGAAACTATCCAACAGCAACCAAAACTCAGGCGAAGTATGCCAAAAGATCCGTCTCATCAAAAGAAATTCAACGAGACAGACGCCGCGTCAATCGGACGCCCGGTCTGTGAGTTATTGGCTTTTTCGTTCCAGGGGCCCGGTTGGTTTCGTGAGCGAACCAACCCGACCGCACTCCGACGACATTCAAACCTCGAGAAGAGTAAGCCAAAAGATCTGTTTCACTTATAGGAATCCATCAAAGTCGACGGCACGTCAATCGGACGTCCGGAGCTCAAGATATAAGTGTTTCTGCTCCGAGGGCCCGGTTGGTTTCGTATCCGAACCAACCCGGCCGAACCCAAAGTATTCCGAAACCTTGAGTGCGATATACCGAAACGACCATCTCGTTCCAAGGATCTCCACACAACTGACAGTGCGTCGATCGGAGGTCCTTATCCCACGATATGGGCAAAAGACCAATGAGGGTCTGAAAACAGGGGGTATGGGCCCGGACCGACTCGGCCCGCCCCCCCTGGGTCGGCCCCACCCTGGTCTGACCCGGCTGGGCCCCGCCCAGCCCGGCCAGTGCGGCCCGGCATGGCTGGCTCGGTCTGGCCCGATCGGCCGGCCGCGGCCGAGCGGAAGCCGCGGGAGGGGTGCGCGGTCCCCCCCCTCCCCCCCCCCCCCCCCCCGCCGCTAATTGAAGCCAGCGGCGAACCGCCGCCGCCACCGCCTTCCGTGGACCGCCGGACGCGCTCCGGTGGTCCGTTTCTCCTGCTATCTTCGCCAACGGTCCTCCCGGGACCAGACCTTCACTGCGAAGGGATTCAAATTCCATATTGGTCTGCTTCATCGTCGTCAGTTGATCCGCAGATCGATTGACAAGATGCGGAGGGTTATTGGGCCGGGTTTGTTCGGCCCGCTTCCTCCGCGTTAGGTGTTATCAATTGGAAAAAGAATAAACAAATGATTTTAATCATTGAAGAGGGTATAAATTATCCAAAATAAATTATACGAACACCTTGCAATCAAATACCCATGCCCGAGAGTTTAAAAAATTGAATGCGCGGTGTGACGACGTCGCACATTCTTGTCGCTCGATCCCGCATGGGGTGACGATGTCGCGCATCCTTGCCGCTCGATCCCGCGTGGTGCGACGGCACCGCGTCAATTTCATTCGATCCACAACAAGAAGAAAAACAATAAGGGAGGGGGACGACCCTATTTGTGCGGTCCGATCTCCTCCCGTTAACTGATATCATGCGGTCCAAATATCGCGAATAAAAGACGGAAGAGAATAACGTAAGGAAAATCACGTAAACCCCCTACCTCGGTTTCAAGAGCGGAGTCGCAGAAAGAGGATTTGAAGACGACGTCGGGGTGAATCTGAGGAGGAAGCGGCGTCTCCTCACATTTTGCGGTGAAGAGGAAGGAAGGCACGTCGTCGTTCTTTGTGGAATGATGGTGTTCTTCGTCGTAAGAAGAACTCTCCCCCAAATTCTCCAAAGGTTTTCCCCACCCAAAATATTTTCCAACAAAAAAAATATAAGAAGGCCCTCCCATTGTGTAACATTTCCATGCATTTTCAAATTAATTCAAAATGTAAATTGAATTAATTATGGCATTAGTGTTGGCAACATAAATGGATGGGAGATGGAGGGGTTCCGCAAATTAATTAAGGGGAGAGTTGACAAACATAATGAAAAAGGTGTTAATGGGGGAGTTCAAGGGAGTTATGGGGAGAAGAAAAGTTTACGGCACGTGTGGGCCCCACTCCACCAGTATCCTCTCATGGGAGGTTATGTGGGTGTGGGCCCCACCTCTAACTCCCCTTGGGAGGAAATAACTAACATTGATAAAAAAAATTGTGTTCCACAATTTTATTTAACTTCTTCTAATTCCCCCCAAAAAAATTAACTCTCAACCCGCATAAAACATAACTTCGAAAAAGGTCTCCTTAAGCAAAAACCGGCGATGCGGTTTCATCGGTGACATCGGAATTTGTTTCCGATAACCGGTTCAAAAGTTAGAAATTCCCCCTCGTTCATTCACTGAACCTACGCGAGCTAAACTTCGGAAATTTATTTCGGGCACACCGGACCTCAGAATCAGGCGCCGTCAGAAACTGCGTTCTTGTAAAATCCCAAAGAAAATTTAGAAAAAAATTTCCTTGAAATTTCCGGGTCATTACATTACTCCCACCTCAGGGCTTTACGTCCTCGTAAAGCTTTAACACAATCTAGGGTCACATAAGCGGTACAGAGCACGCATCTGAGCCTTCTGCTCCCATGTTCTCACCTAGAGGTTCACGTATTGCCAGAGAAAGTGCACCCGAGGAATTGATCGTCCTCGTAGGACCCGCTCCTGTCGATCCTCGATCCCCACTGGAACCTCCGTGAGAGACACCCCATCACCATTATCCAGCTCCTCATGGTCGATGATATGCGAAGGGTCGAGCATGTATCTCCTCAGTTGAGATACATCGAAGTCGTCATGCACCTGGTACAACTGAGGTGGATGGGTCAAGCGGTAAACTACCCCACCTACCTATCTGAGGACCTAGAAAGGTCCGTTGAACCTCGGAGATAACTTTCCGCCTTGTCCACATCTCCGTAAACCACATTTAGGTGAGACCCGTATAAGGACGTGATCATTATCCCTGAATTCTAGTGGTCTCCAATTCTGTTAGAACTAAAACTCAAATGACTGTTGACATGAGGGTATGGTTGACTGACTCAAGTGTGATCGGTCGCACCCTCCTGTGCATGAGTTACCCTGTGCTGCCTGGGGTTTCCTTTTTCGCCGAAAAAGGAAAACCCATTCCGACGTCGTAGTTAAACCACAACCTTTTTGCCTAATACAGTCAATTTTTGTATGAACTGTGATTTCCCATTCCATACTCAAACCAACGTCATAAGGCCTCGATGCTACCACCAAGAGATTCCAACCGAAACTCTCGCCTCAAGGGTCTGACCACATCGTCGGCATAAGTGTGATTATTGAGTCTCCTCCCAAGGTATCTCCAGATGTGAGGGTCAAGTCCACGGATTACCGGAAACTCTAGGACTTGGACATGATTTGTGAAAGAGAGGAATGATTCATATCGACGTCTGTTACTATAGCAGATAGTAGTGGACACAGACTGTCCCTTGAATCATTTTTAGAGCCATTAGGTCACAATCCTTGACGGCATGCAGCAGCACTCTTCCTCCGCCCTCTAGCTCCCTGAGCCTGGCGGGGATAACTAAGGCGGGTGGTTGTAGAATGTTAAGATGTAAACCACCTCATTCTTCTTTACATGCTCTGCCTCCACGTCTGCTGCTTCGCAGACTCATCTCTCCTTTAAGATTCCTCTTGTGGAAACATTCTCACACCCAAGTCTCTGAGACTAGCACCAGATCGCTGTGTTCCAACTTCTAACATTCTCTAGCTATATTCATTCAGCCAAATAACATTCAACCTCAAGGTTCTCTCTAGAACCCTAACGTGAGAAGGACTGCATAGAGGAAAAAGTTTTGGGCTGAATATCCTTAAACACACCACGCTCAGAGGTCCGAGCTATATAGCACTGATCGAATCGTATTCATCGAGTACCCATAATGTTCGGTACACCTCGATGAATTCTCAGCTACCGACAAGTCATCCCGCTGAAGTTGTATAAGCTCTAGAAAACTCTCATCCACCTCCTCAAGCGAGTCCTCAGCAACCTGTGAGTCAGGTTCACCTCAGAACATGAGGGTATCTGATGTTAGAACATGTGTAAGGAAGTAAGCTTACATGTGTCACCTACCGGTACCGCCGGTTGTAACTGCTGACCAATAGTTAGTGATGTATTGCAGAAACACTACCCAAAGGCACTATCTCAGGCATCGGTCCACGTACTGAAGCCTCATCACTATGTGGACCATCCTCATGGTCATTAACTGGAAAAAACAAGTGGCCAAGTCCACCATCCACTCTTCTGATGTCTCAGCTAGGTGGAAAACTCTAGAAATCGCCTCCAGCCAGTGCTCTACTGTCTGGGAATCTACCTCACCTCGTAACCTCGGAGGCCTCTACTGCTAGAACTCGTGCAATGCACTCTGCCAGGGTACACAGTTTTCTAGTATAGCTGATGGCATCTGCTGCCCAACAGGTGGTGGTGCTGCTGGTTCACCACCTGAGGGTGCCAACATAGTAAAAAGGGCCCTGCACCGGTGCCTCGTTGCTCGGTGGGCCGTCATCGAGTACTCTCTCAGAACTCCAACTGACTGTCTGCATGGAGACATCCTGAACAGATGTGACACGATCAATGTTTATACCTGGTGAGATGACCTGGTTTGAGCTGACATTAATACTTTCGAAACACACATGCAATCAGTGTTTTCGTGTACAATGTCGGAAATCAGTAGTCAGGGTCCTGGTGTACGGATACGTCGGCCGCCGCACCAACACCGGACTCCCTGAACTGAAGACCACACTCGGTACACTTAACACTATTGCTTCATATAGAAAAAGATCAGAGTCCTTAGTTCTATGGTAGAAACGAACTCCTCTGATACCAATTTGTCACGACCCATCCTCGGGGCCCGTGCCATGACTACCCCAAGCCCGCCTTCCATAGGCCAGGGGTTGGAAACTAGCACCAAAGGCGTAAATCCCGATAACTGGGAAGGAATCTCCTTTATAAAAGTAAACAAAACACCACAGAGTACAAGCGGAAGTAAAATACTCAGTTAAAAGAGAAGTGATGAAAGGTAAATGGGCCAGAATTCAAACCCAAATGAAAGTACAACTATAACTGAACAAATTAAAACAGAAAAATACAATAGGTGGAAGAACAGAAGCGGCTCCTGGGTCGTCCTCCTCAGATCCTACCTGAAGGGTAGGTACAGATGGAGCATCTCCTGGATCTTCCACCAGGGATCCTACCTGAAGGGAAGGTATAGATAGCCTACACAATGCTCTCACCCGTCAACCTCCTCCGTGTTTCGTCTCGTCGCGAAGTCCACCTCCGGATACTGACTCATCGTGTAGTCCACCTCCGGGTACTGACTCGTCGTGTAGTCCACCTCCGGGTACCGTCCAATCCTTGAACAGTCGGCCTTCGTCAGCACTGCCCGTCGTCTGCAACCAACACAACGAGGTGAGGGCATAGCCCGTGCAGGGGTGTGTATAATGATACTAAGTAGGGACTCCAAGACCCTCAAGGTATCACTAAAAACCAACAAGGGTAACGACAAAGAAGATCTCACTAGATAACCTCTACTTAGGTATATGCCCATACATATACCTAATTTATCAAGTAACCCATCTCAATCATGAGAAAAACACCAAGATCATGAAATCAACGTATAACCACTACCCAGGTATATCCCCATACATATTCCTAAGTTATCAAGTGACCCATCTCAATCATGAGGTAAACACAAAGGTCAAAAGTCTCAGCTCAAACCGGGATTTTCATTATCGAAACCGTAACTGCTGAAGAGCCCCGTCTCTGGAGTGTACAGTGGTCCTGTCACGACTCCGAGGTACTGCTCACTAACCTAATACTGCTGAGGTACTCATCCTGTCGAGTACCGCGGGTCAGCCACCCAAACACAGTAGTGCTTCCCGCCGGGGTATGTCACCCAAACACAGTAGTGCACACCCCCTAGTAGCCTGCTGAGGTACTCTCCGGACGAGTACCGCGGGTCTGCACTGTCACACAGGTAGTGCTCCGTCTGCCATGGGTATGCACCCAAAAAAAGTAGTGCTCCGTCCACTGGGCTAGTCGACTCACTCCTAGTCGAGTCGGTCAAGCAGTCGTCAGGTCTCAGTCGGCCACACGGTCTTCGTCCTCCGCACGCTCGTCTCTGGGAGGGTCCGCTCCACGAGCTACAGGTCGATACACCAAGTATCTCAAAGTCCCATGAAGAAGTATCTCAAAGGACTGCCTCGTCATAGGGGTCTCAATGCAACAGACGACGCGTCAATCAGATGCCCGGTCTGTGAGTTACTAGCCTTTTTGTCCCAGGGGCCCGGTTGGTTTCGTGAGCGAACCAACCTGGACGTATCTCAACTCTACCCCGAACTCTCATAGAGTATACTCATAGGGACCGTTTCTCAGCCAGATCACCAACGCCGCTGACGGTTCTTCAAACAGACGTCTGGTATGAAAGATAACAGATTTCCCGTTCCAGGGGTCCGACTGGATTTCGGGTACAATCCAACACGGAAACTATCCAACATGA